>CAUYUJ010022093.1:261830-389330 GCA_963575745.1 Prorocentrum cordatum | reverse complement strand
GCGGTGCTCAGTGAGATGCGGGAGGCGAACCTGGAGCCCTACGCCATCTATATCAGACAATACCGCGGGATCAGCGCGTGCGAGTGCGGCAGTCCAGTGGCTCCTGGAGCTCCCGGGGCGCTGGCGCTCCCGGTGTGGCCCTGGAGGGCGACAAGAAGGCTCCCAGACGGTCCAAGACGGTTCAGCGGCGCTCAAAGAGGGCGCGCAGGACCCCGAGCGAGCCACAAGGCGGTCCAGGAGGGCCCAAAACCAAGCCCGGAAGCTCCCGAGACGGCCCAAGGGGACCTCGACGGCGGCCGGATTGGGCCGAGACCATTGGTTTGCCTCAGGTTTTGAAGGATGCCCAGGTTCTCCCAAGTTGAGCTCAAGAATGGCCCCCGGACGGCTCCAGGGGCTTCCCAGATCGCGCTCACACCGTCCAAGAGTCACCGAAGAGGGCCCCAAGACGGACCAAGAGGGCCGCAAGATGGCCCAAGAGAGCCCCAGGACGGCCCATTATGGTTCCAAGTGCCACCCGACAGCTTCAATAGGGCCCCAAGACCTGCCCAAGGGATCCGAAACGGAGCTCTATGACAGCCCCAGACTCCCAACATTGCCCCAAGACGGCCCAAGAGCGTCGCAGGGGGCCCGAGATCTCTCGGGAGGGCTCCCAGAGGCCCCGGACTCCAGACGGTTGCCAGCGACAGTCGGCCATGGCCACGCTCCGGCTCACTTCCGCGGGGACGGTGAGTAACACCCTCCCGCACTTGCGATCAGGAGCATCGCCTACCAGCGCGATGGCGGCTCCCGCCTGCCCGTGCTGCCGCCACTGTCTCGACTGCTGTCGCCAGCTCCTGTGGCCGCTGCGGCCCGTCCTCGTGCTGCCTTCGCGCTCTGCTCGCGTCGCACTGCTCCGCGCCAGAGGCTTTCACGGCTTCGGCCCCGCTCGTGTACTTTGGAATTTCTAGCAACCCGACGTTGCCCCGTACACCTTAGGCGATGCTTAAGAAAACTTAAGTTTTTGGCCAGGGTCTCAGTTATTCTTAATGTTTCAATGTAAATCCTAAGATGTTCATGGAAATGTTGGGTTTTTTTTTATCAAGTTCTGAGACTATGAATTTCTTAACCCATGATTTCATAAGCATTTCGCAGGGTGTATGTCCCCGCAAGGCGTTCCCAAACCGTTATAGAGTGCTACTGTTGCACATCGGTGGGGTCCCGACCGCGCCGTTCTCACACGAGCCTCCCGGGACGCCGCCTTCGGGCAACCATCAGCCACCCAGAGTGTTTCGTGCCGCCTCGCGGCATACGCGGGGAAGCCTTCGGGTTCCCGACATGTTCTGCTGGACCGCGCAACCGCTGTGGCATTCCTCCAGGCTGCTCCCTTTGTCTCCATATCCCCTTTTCCTGCCCATCGTTCCCCGTCGCCTCGATATGACCTCCTCCCCGTCCTTCGCATCCTCCACCAGTGAACGTTATTTTAACCTCTGGGGTAATGCGTGCTACCCCCCCCCCAGCCATCCCAGGTAATGGTAACGCTTGCAAGCCGGGCGCAAGCGTGAACCCTTCAAGTTCCCAATGGACATTGTAAGGAGTACACAGGCGCTCCAGCGCACGCAGGCATCTACGTGCACGCATGGCCAGTGCATGGGCGCTGTGGCAGACGCATGCACTGTGGCATACGCGTACGCTGCGGTGCGCATGGCTACTGTAGTGTGCACAGGCGTTGCGGTGTTCACAGGCGTTGTGATGCACGGAAGCACTGTGATGTCCACAGGCGTTGTGGTGCACGCGGCTGCTGTGGTGTACACAGGCGTTGTGGTGTACGCAAGCGCTGCGGTGCAGCAGGATGATATCAGAGGAGGAGGGGCAGGACGAGGACGAGGAGGAGGAGGCGGAGGTGGAGTAGGAGGTGGAAAGGGGGAGGGAGCCAGATAACATCTTCGCAGCTTGGTGGCCCACCTGGGGGGGGGGCCTGCGGGCTCTCTTTGTCGTCCGTTGTTGCCTCTGGCCGCAGGCAGTCCGCTGGTGCAGAGGAGGCGCGGCGGTGACCCCGTGCGCGGGCGTTCAAGGTTGCGTTCCTCGCTGCCCCTGGTTGCGCCCCTGGTTCGTAGCAGGCCCCTGGCGCACTGTAGTGCTCACAAGCGAAACGTGGTGCTCGATGTGCCCGCTGGCGCGTTTGGTGTTGTGGTGTGCACACAAGCGTTGTGGTGCACGGAGGCTTTGTGGTGTGCACAGGTGCTGTGGTACACATGATTGCTGTGGTGTGCACAGGCGCTGTGGTGTACACAAGCATTCTGGTGCACGCAGGCACCGTGGTGTACACAGGCACTGTTGCGCACGCGGCTGCTGCAGTGTACGCAGGCATTGTGGTGTACACGCGCGACGTGGTGTTGTGCTGCGCGCGGCTGCTGTGGTGCACGGGGGCACTGTGGTGTACGCAGGCGGCGCTGTGTTGCACGCAAGCGTTGGGCATCGTCGTGTACACAGGGACTGGCACGCAAGCATTGGGTATTGTCGCGTGCACAGGGCAGGGACTGTGGTGCACACAGGAGATTGATGTGCTGGTGGCTCGGGCTCACCTTGCCCGGAGCATTCCGCTGCCGCCGTTGCCGTCACCCCTCCGCCCGCGCCTCCCCCCCCCGGGGTCACACGCGTTACCCCCAATGGGTAAAAGAACTTTCTCTCACCTCCCGCCCTCTTGGACGAATCTTGGAGCCCCGAATCTTCGACGAGCTATTCAGGAGGGCGCCCAGGGAGTCCCCAAGAGAGCCCTTACGACAGCCCAGGGAACTTCAAGACGGTTCTGGGGATTCCCAAGGCGGCCAGACAGCCTCCCAAGACGGCCCCAAAGGAGGCCCAACAGGGCCAACCCTGAAGCGCTCCCCCAGCTCCCGCCGATCCCACGGCCAGCAAGCCCCCAAGAAGCACCCCATGGGCTCCAAGACTCCGGGACACTCCCCAGAGGCTCCCCGAAAGCCTCCAGCAGCTCCCTCGATACGGCATTGACATGCTACAACAAGGCCCCGGCTCATTAGACAAAGTGATACACCACGGGCTCCTCGAAGGTTTCCAGCAGCTCCCACCGAACTGCTCCGAGAGGCTCCCCAGAAGGCACCAGCTCATGGGAATTAGCCTGGCGAAGAACCCAACCATATGCAGTTGTGAGTACCCCAATTGTGAGTACCGTCTTAGGTGAAGCTCCTTATGCGGCACCGCCCGCATGCGGGCCGAGCCACTCCGACCGTAGCAGGGGCTCCCTATAGGGGCCACGAGACTTGTGAGTGGTGTGCCGAAACGGGGTTGACGCCCACATGCGGACGGTGCCACTGGGGCTTTAGCTGGAAGGCCTTATGGAGCCACGAAGCGTGTGAGGGGCGTGTTGAAACGGGGGTGACGCCCACATGCGGACGGTGCCACTGGGGCCTTGGGTGGAGCTCACTTTGGGGCCACGACACGTGTGAGGGGTGTGCCAAAACGGGGGTGACGCCCACGTGCGGATGGTGCCACTTGGGCATCAGCTAGAGCTCCCCATGGAGCCACGAAGCGTGTGAGGGGCGTGTTGAAACGGGGGTGACGCACCACATGCGGACGGTGCCACATGGGCCTTAGCTGGAGCTCCCTGTGGAGCCACGAAACGTGCGAGGGGTGTGCCGGAACGGGGGTGACGCCCACATGCGGACGGTGCCACTGGGATCTTGGGTGGAGCTTCCTATGGCCTATGGGGCCACGAAACGTGTGAGGGGTGTGTTGAAACGGGGGTGACGCACCACATGCGGACGGTGCTACTTGAGCCTTAGCTGGAGCTCCCTATGGAGCCACGAAGCGTGTGAGGGGTGTGCCGAAACGGAGAGACGCCCACATGCGGACGGTGCCACTGGGGCCTTAGTTGGAGCTTCCTGTGGGGTCACGAAGCGTGTGAGGGGTGTGCCGAAATGAGGGTGACGATGACGATGACGATCATGATGATGGTGATGATGATTAGGAGGATGATAATAATGATAATAATGCTGATGATGCTGATGATGCTGATGATGATGATGATTATGATGATGATACTGGTGATGGTGATGGTTATGATGATTATGCTGATGATGATGCTGCTGATGATGATGGTTCTGATGCTGCTGATGATGATGTTGATGATGGTGGTGATGATGATGACGACGATGATGGTGACATGCGAACAGCAGAGGCAGGGATGGGAGGAGAGGAGGAGGAGGGAGGAGGAGAGGAGGGAGGAGGAGGACGAGGAGGAGGAGGAGGGGGAGGAGGAGGAGGAGGAGGAGGAGGAGGAGGAGGAGGAGGAGGAGAGGAGGAGAACGCGGGGCGCTGTCTCTGTCAAAACAAGGATCCAACACCACAGGATGGTTGGGAAGAACCATACCCACACCTCTTGGGACACCTCTCGCGCGGGAGGGGCTGCATGAAATAGCTGTCAGATCCAGCTGCGGCCACCGGGCAACGCTGGTTCCGCGACCCCTCCCGCGCAACGGATCTCCCAAAAGCGATCCCAAGATCTCCCCCTACGACCGATTAGGGATGACGGGGGGAGAGTCTCCTCTGATCTCTTCCTCCTTCCCTCATCGAGGCTCCAGCCGCTCTGGGGCTTCCAGTCCGCCGTTGAGGGATGACAAGGGGGACCTACAGCCACTTCGGTCGCTCCCCCTCTACGGCCGATTAGGGGTGACAAGGGGGGAGAGCTGCAGACACTGCGGGGACCCGGGGACCAGCTTCTCGCTTCCCCCCTTCGGCTGATTAGGGGTGACAGGGGGGACCTTCCTCGTAGATCCCTCGGTGACCCCCAAGACAGCCCCATGACCACGAGATCCCGCACTGGCCTCAGACAAGCACAAAGGCGGCCTGATAGAGCCCCATCGATCGTGGAGCCGAGCGTCGCTCCCGCAGGCATCGGCGACACTTTGCGCGTGCACGCAATTGAAGGGAGAGGCGGCGAACGAGGAGGGGGGAGGGGAGGCGAACAAGGATAGCAGAAGGACCACATCCGCTTCGACTGAAGGCTGGCAGACGGAGGAGTGGTGGCTGCCAGGGAGGCCTACAGTTCGCCATCGCGGAGCCCGGGAGCTCCCGCACGTGCCGAGCCCCACAAATGGGGCCGTGGCACGCTGCCTCAGCAACACGCCGAGGTAGCACGCTGTGGCCCACATTTGCGAGGCTCGCGATCAGCAAGCCGCTCGACCAAGGGAGGATGGGGAGGCGAGGCGGAGGAGGCGAGGAGAGAAGATCGACGCGCCGCAGTTCACCTACGGCACCGCCAGGCGGAGCCTCCGCGGCAGCCACCCCCGGTGCGGCACCAACGCCAGACGCGCTGCTCGCCGTGCTGCGGGACCCTCTCCTGGATGCCACAGGTGCGCTGCTGCTCCTCATTGCGCTGGGCGCCGTTCTGCTTGTCGCCGCCGGGCTCCCGCACAGAGGCGCTGGTCGCCGCACGGCACGTCCAACTCCTGGATGCCAGAGTCGTGCTGCTGTGCCCGTGCGCGCTGCTGGGCGTCATGCTGCGCCTCGCCGTCGTAGGGCTCCGCGCTCCCCGCCGCCTCGGGCGGCGCCTCGAGGTGCGGCTCGCCGCCCTGCTCGACCACGGGGGCATGGCCTGGGCCTGGCGCCAGGCACGGCATGGCCAGGGCCCGCCGCTCTTCGCGCGGCCAGCCGGCGCCGACCGCGGCGGGGAAAGCACCCCGAAGGAGGTCCAGCCGTCGGCCAGCGGCTCGTCTCCCCGGGGGCGGGGCTGCTGCGTCTTCGCGCTCAGGCATGCTGCGCAACGCTCGGCACTGCCAACTCCCGGATGTCAGAGTCGTGCTGCTGTGCCCGAGTGAGCTGCTGGACGCCGTGATGCGTCTCGCCATCGCACTGCGCGGGCACGCAGCCAGTCAAGCTGCACGCCCCATTCGCGGCTCCGCTGGAGGCGTGACCACGTGCGGCAGGTCGCCGTCGCACTGCTCCCCGCCGCACTGCTCGTCATGCTGCCCGCCCAAGTCCTGGGCACCAGAACAGTGCGGCGGCTCCCAATTATACATGTGTATATATATATATATATATATATATATGTATGTGTGTGTGTGTGTGTGTTGCCGGGCGCCGTGCTGCGTGTCGCCCTCGGATCTGCTCGTAGACGTGCCGCGGCGCGCATCACTGCACGCCCAATTCTTGAACTTCAGGGCCGCGCTGTCGCTCCCGGCTGTGCTGCTGGGCGCTGTGCTGCTGGGCGTCATGCGGCTTGCCAGTATTGCCTGCTCCTGCCGTGGATCCGTCCCGCCTCCTCTCCTGCCTTCCCTCTCTGGCTTCTGCCTCCCGCGCGATAGAGCGTTCCGAGCATGGTTCTACCAGCCTCTTCGCCGTGTGGGCTGCAGATGGCGTTTTGTATTGTGCACTGTCTTTCCACTTGGCGCTGTGTGACGCCTGATTATGTGCATGGTCGGTTGGATAAAGTGGAGATGCGCATACGGTGACAGTGTCAGTCTTCTTTGTCTCGGTTCTTCCTCATTCTCTCCTTCTCCCCCCATGTGTCCGATGCTTTGTTCCTCCTGGCATGGGCCAGGGTTTTATGCAGCTGACGCGCGCGTGACAACCGGTTTTGGCGATCTCGCTGCTCACTCTCCCCGCTTTGGTTCCCTGGCTTTCTGCTCGCGATCTCACTTCACTTGGCTCGTGACGCGAACGTCACGCGCGGAAGCAGGGCCAACACCGCAACACCGACACAACAGAAACACATGACAAACACATGATTTCTTCAACATTCTGGGTTCCCGGAGGTCTCGACCCCTTTTCTCTTGGACCGGCCTCTCATCCTGGGTCGTTTTCCGACAGTCCCGGGGCTCGGCGAGGGACCCCAGAGGCAGAAGAAAGCGAAAAGCATCCGTCATGAGTTTTGCCAATGCATTGGAGGCCTGGGTCTCCCCCCCCCCTCGTCCTCCCCGCTGCCGCCCCAGCCTCCCGGCGGCCGCAGAGGCCCGCGAGGCGCTGCCCACCCGGCCGCGGGGCGTCGCCCCTGCTGCCCGCACCACCACCGCGCAGGCCTTGCGCCTCAGCGGGCGCGCGCGCTTCAGCGACCGCGCCGGCGACGCGGACACGCCGCTGCTGCAGGAGCGGCCCCCCTGGCGGCGGCGGCGGCGGCGTGGCCCGATCGATTGCGGCGGCGGCAAGGGAGGAGGAGGAGGAGGAGGAGGAGGAGGAGGAGGAGGAGGAGAAAGACAAGAGACGGGGGAAAGACTAGAACGAGACGAGGAGAAGGAGGAGAAGGAGGAGGAGGGGGAGGAGGGGGGGAGGAGAAGGAGGAGGAAGGTAGGAGGGAACGGAACACTCAGGTGGAGACGAAAAGAAACGAATGCCAGGATTGGATTGATCGATTGCGGCGGCGGGCTCAGATGAGGAAACGGTGCGACAAGTTCGCGTCGGGCTGCCGCGGCGATGGCCCCAGTGTGGGCGTTCAAGAATATACGCCGCAAGTGGCTCAGAATCCGCCGATGGTGAACGATCTGCCCTATCGGGCAGCCGTGGTCGTTCAATGCTGAACGATCCGCGGAGTGTCAGGAGCCAACGCCGAAGTCGGCAAGGCACGAACCTGCCGCACCAGCACCGCCACCCTGGCCCCGTTTTCGCCTCTTGGGCCTCTTGGGCGGCCCCCGTCGCCACCGCCAGATTCGCCTGAAACTTTGGCGAGAGTGCACCTCGGGAGAAGCGCCAGAAGTAGCGGTATCGGTATCGAAGACGCCTACGGCGAATCACCGCCGCCCCCTGCCTTTGTGGAAGCTCCTATGTGGCCGAACGTTGAGGCCAGACTTGCCAAGCTATCGGACCATGTGTTCCCCGAATCGGTTTGGAAAGTCTTCGGGGAACACGTAGGCATCTTGAAGGTCATCTTGGCCGCCTGGAAGCCATTTTGACCCTTTCGGGCCTTCTTGAAGGACGTCTTGGAGGGCTCTTAGGCCGTCTTGGAGGCCATCTTGAGCGTCTTGGAGGCCTCTGCGGCCGTCTTGTGGGCCTCTTGGGGTCGTCTTGGGCCTCTTGGGCGATCGGGGGCACGTGGGCGGTCTCAGGCTGTCGGAAGGCCGAAAAACAGCAAATGCCACACTCCTTCAAGAACTCATGGGAAATCAATGATTTTGGCCTTTTCGGGCCTTCCTGGAGGCCCTCTTGGAGTCTTCTTGGGCCGTCTTGGGTCATCTTAGTACCATCTTCGGCCGTCTTGGTGGGCCCCTGGCCCGTCCGACGCCGTCGGAAGCCGTTTGGGGGGCCTTTCTGAGCCGACTTGGGGCCCTCTTGGAATGCTCCAGGGCCGTCTTGGAGGCCATCTTGGGCGTCTTAGCCTCCTGGCCCGTCTTGGGGGCCTCTTGGGGCCGTCTTGGGGGCCTCTTGGGCCGTTCTGGGGCCTTCTTGGAGGCCTCTTGGGCGATCCTTGGGCGATCCTTGGGGTCTCTTGGGCCGTATCGGGTCGTCGGAAAGCCGAGAAGAAGCGAATGCGAACATCCTTCACATACCTAAGGAAAATCAGTGTGTTCGGCCTTTTTCTGGCCTTCCTGGAGGCCCTCTTGGAGGCCTCTTGGGCCGCCTTGGGCCATCTTGGTGGGCTCCTGGCCCGTCTGACGCCGTCGGAAGCCGTTTGGGGGGCCTTTCTGGGCCGACTTGGGGCCCTCTTGGGGTGCTCCAGGGCCGTCTTGGAGGCCATCTTGGGCGTCTTGGAGGCCTCTTGGATCGTCGTTGTGCCCTCTTGGGGCCGTCTTGGGGGCCTCTTGGGCAGTCCTGAGGCCATCTTGGAGGCCTCTTGGGCGCTGTGGGGGCGATCTTGGGGGCCTCTTGGGCCGTCTCGGGTCGTCGAAAAGCCGAGAAGAAGCGAATGCGAACATTCTTCACAAACCTGAGGACAATCAATGATTTGGGCCTCTTCGGGCCCTCCTGGAGGACCTCTTGGAGACCTCTCGGGCCGTCTTTGAGGCCTCTGTGGGGCCTCTTGGGCAGTCTTGGACTCTTTTGGGCTGTCTAGGAGGCCGTCTGGGACCATCTTGGGCGGACGTGGAGGCCATCTTGGACCATCTTGGAGGCCATCTTGGGCCAACGTGGCCATCTTGGAGACCATCTAGGGCCATCTTGAGCGAACAAATTGGGAATTGTGCGGCCTTTCGGGTGGCCGGCGGGACGGGCCGAAGCCCCAGGGGGAGTTCTTTTGGAGTTCTTTTGGGAAAAAAGCCAAAACCAAAACCGTAAGAATTCGGCACGCCAGGCACCCCTGCGATGAATCGACAGGGGGCGGCGGAGCGAATGGTCTTCGGCCCATCCCGCCACCCTGCACGGGTTGTGGGTATGAGGCTTTTGGGATGCTCCTTGGGATCTGGTCCGAGCGCCTTCGGGTGCCTCTTACAATAAGGCCAGTTTGGGGGGCCTCTTGGGGAGCCTCTGGGGGGCCTCTCGGGGCCGCTTGTGGGGCCTCTTGGGCTGGCCAGGGCGCACCCCGGAAGAGGCTCCGAGCGTGGCAGCAGCGGTGTCTCCGGGTTTTCCCACGGGCGGCGGCGGCGGAGACGGCCACGGCCACGGATGGGCGGCGTCGCGCTGGCGGCGCGGGCACGCCGCCGCCGCGGGGGTGCTCCCTCGCGGCTCGGACCACCCCGCATTCCAAGTTTGAGGTTCTGTGATTGCTCTATGAGGACCTGGGCCGCGTCTTCGGTCTGGCGGCTCCGTGCCAGCCGTCGAAGACCCGTCGCCGCCTCGCCGCCGTAGGATTGCACCACACAGATAGCACAAACCAACATCGTGCCTGTGCGCACCATCTATCGCACAGCATAGATTGCACCACATATGTTGCGCAACATACGTTTTCCTTTCTATGAAAGAGATAGGTTCTACCACCCTCTCCCCCCGGACTTAACGATTCACTTTTTCGAATTGCAATGTACATATGATTCCGACCCAATGTCCATCATACGCACTTGAAATTCGTTCTATCCCAGCTAGGCCGGTATCGCCCGTCGCCCCCCCCCGCCATCCTCTGCAAAAATACTACGCGCGCGCACTCGTTGATCACGAGTCATATGTTTTCAAGAGCCCCTTGCAACAAATGGGACGACGTGCACACGCGCGTCGTCGCGCGCCCATGCCGAAATACTTCAAACACCTAGGGGTTCGGGAGGATTTCAATATCAGGTCCAACACACGCAAATACAAAACACAGAGTTTCGCAGCAAGGATTTTCAATCAAAAAAAAGCGTGCGCGCGCGCACTTCCGAATTCTTGAGAAGACCATCGGTTTTCCAACATTTCCAGAACATACTATTAAACGGGCTTCGCGCACGCGCATGTCGAAATCGGTCGAACGCCCTTGCCCGCGTGGCGTCGCGAGAATCCTTTGCAACAAATGGGGCGAAGTGCACACGCGCGCGTCGTCGCGCGCGCATGCCGAAGTCCTTCAAAGACCTTCGGTTTCGCAGCGATTTCTAAACTGAATGTCCAAAACAAATATAAACACACAAGGTTTCGCAACATCAATTGTCAAAAAAGCGTGCGCTCGCGCTCCGGCGACTTCTTAAGGCAACCATATTTGTCATCAATATGTTCATGGAATTCTGCCAAACGGACCTCTCGCGCCGCATGCCGACATCATTCGCATGCCCTTGGGCGCGTGCTGGGAGGGGCGCGATCCGTTCCAAATCGTACCACGCGGGCCACTCGCGCGTCGGCCGCGCGCGCATGTCGAACCCTTTCCAAAATGTTCATCGCCGACGCGGGGGCGCGGTCATCGTCGTCGGCGTGATCAGCATCCGCGCCGTCACTGGCCGTGGTCGTCGCTGTTAACGACGACCACGGCCATTGTCCGTGTGTACCGTTTGTCGACGTTGTTGTCAACGACCGTGTGTACCGCTTGTCGCTGCCGCTGTCAACGACGACCGTTTGTACCGCTTTCGACGTTGCCATGATACCGCGCCCGCCCAAGTCGCCGATTCGCATTGAAGTGCCCTGTGGGATGTGCCCAGCGATCAGCGCCACCGCGGCTGCGTCGGCCGCGCCACAGTGCATGCGCGCGCGTGCATGCGCGGGCTGTCGCGGCCGCAGAGATGCACCAGCCAGCGCCAAGCACTCATCGCAATCGCAGCCGCATGGGGTTTGCAAACCAAGTTGCGGGTGGGTGGGTGGGATGTTTGCGCGAGCGCTGGAGTGGACAATTTCAAGGTGAGCGTTGATTAGTTCTCCTTTCAAAAAAAAGAGAGATAGGTTCTACCACCCTCCCCCCTTCCCCGGACTCAACGATCCACCTTTTCGTTTTGCAATTTACATGTGACTCTGACCCATCGTCCATCCTAAATATGAATTTCAACTATCCCAGGGGAACGGGTATCGCCCCCGCCATCTTCGGCAACAGTACAATGCGCACGCTCGTTTATCAACAATCATAAGTTTCCAAAAACCCCTTGCAAAACATTGGGCGAAGTGCGCACACGCGCGTCGTCGCGCGCGCATGCCAAAATCCTTCAAGCACTTTCGGTTTCGGAGGGGCTTTGAAATCTAGATTCCAAACCACGTGCAAAGACAGGGTTTCGCAACACGGCTTTCCAAAAAAAGATTACGCGTGCGTTCTTGCGACATCTCATTAAGCCATGGCTTTCCAACGTGTTCAGAACATGCTATCAAACGGGATTTGCGCGTGCGCATGTCGAAAATGTTCGAACGCCCCTGCGCGCGTGCCGTCGCGAGAATCCTTTTGCCAAGAAAAATGAGACGAAGTGCACACGCGCGCGTCGTCGCGCGCGCGTGCCGAAATCCTTCAATAATTTTTGGTTCTGCGGAGCGATATCAACATCGAGTGTCCACCAAACCTATAAAAACAAACAACAACACGGGTTTTCAACAAATGCGCGCGCTGTTAAGAAAACCATGTTTGAAACACGTTCATAAACATACTACCAGAATGGCTTCGCGCGCGCATGTCGAAATCGTTCGAACGCCCTTGTGCGCGTGCTGGGGTGGCACGATCCGTGTCTAATAATGCAGGCCACCCTCGCGCGTCAGCCGCGCGCGCATTTCGATATCCTTCCAGCAATTTCACCACCGACGCGAAAACGCCGTCATCGTCGCCAACGTGATCGGCATCGGCGCCGTCATCGCCACTATCATCATCATCGTGTCTTCAGGTGTCGTCACCCGCATCGCCACTATCATCGTCATCGTGTCTACAAGCGTCGACGTTTGCCATGATACCGCGCAAGCCCAAACCGCCGACTCGCATTCAAGTGCCGGCTGGGATGTGCCGAGCGGTCAGCACCACGGCGGCCTCGTCGGTCGCGCCAAACTACCTGGCCGCTGCACGCGTGCATGCGCGGGCTGACGCGGCCGCAGAAGTGCACCCGCCAGCGCCAAACCGTCATCGCAATCGCTGCCACATGAGGTTTGCAAGCCGAATTGCGGGTGGGTGGGTGAGATGTTTGCGCGAACAGTGGAGTGGACAATTCACTGCGAACAGAAATTGATTGCATCACATAGATTGCACAACATGTGTTGCACAGCCAGCGTTGCACAACCACACAGATTGCACAACATATACGGTGAAGGCGTCCCAGGAGGCGCCAGACCCTGGAGGATTCATTGGCCAATGAAGGCGGCGGTGATATCCATGGCCGATCCACGATTGGACTCCCACTGGCTTCCAGACCCTGGATTCCTTATTCAAGGGTTCCTCATCCAATGCCCCCACCGTATTGGATAGCACCACGTAGATTGCACCGCGTAGATTACACCACGTGTATCGCACCATGTAGATTGAACAACCTACGTTGCAACACATCGATTGCAGTACATAGGCTGCACCACGTAGATCGCACAACATAGATTGCGCACCACATTTTCCACAGCATCGATTGCACAGTATACGCTGCACACAACAGATAGCATGCCATCTATTCTACGATGCAGGTTGCACAAATCATTTAGCACAACATGGATTGCACCACTCATCTTGCACCACATAGATTGCAATATCCAGATTGCGCAACATAGATTGCTAGAACACACACACACACTGTTTGGGGCCCACGTTGGCTAACATTCGTTGAGGGATCTCTCCGCTTCAGTCGCGCTCGCTCCCGCGTTCTCCTTTTCTAATATTCGGGTCAATCGGGCTAGAACTCAGCGTAGTCATACACAGGGTCGCCCATATTTAGTTCGGTCATATTCGATTTACCCGCACTCGGTCACTCACACTTTTGACCATTCACACGTATATTCGTTCCTATCAGACTCTCTCATACTCAGACCGATTCAGACTCAGATGCTCACACTCAGACTAACTCACGCGCAGGTTCAATCACGTTCAGGCTCACTCATACTCCGACCAACTCACCCTCACATTCATGCACACGCACACTCAGACTTACCCACGCTCAGAAATCATTCGCGTTCAGAACCGTTTATGGTTAGACTCACTCATAATCACACTCAGCCGCAATGTCACCGCGATGAAGAAAGCATAGCAGTCGGGCGCCCCAAGGAGCAGCCGACACGGCAAAGTTGTGGAGATGTTTCAAGTTGTTTGTTCATTTGGCGTCCCCGATTCTTCTGTTTCGGGAGTCGCATGACCACAGCGATATAGCACGCATGCCAGCTGGCCACTCCAAGGAATCTGTGTTTGCTACACCTGCGGCCCCAGAGCTCCTGACCCCCTTTCCCGGGGGAAGGTCTTTGTCCCGGATCCATATTTGACGGCCCCAGGGGCTGTAGAGGCATAGATCGATCGGTCGGCGTGGTCTATGCATACCCCCTGTTCCCTGGCCAGGCCTATCCTGATGCCAGGAGCTGTGTAGATGCCCTCCTGGCGAAGCCAGGGGGACGTGTATACACCGCTGCCGGCTTCAGGACGGGGGCGGTCTGGCCAGGGAGCAGGGGACATGTATGGATTTCGTCGCCCCAATTGAGTGAACACGCCGGTATTCAAACAATCATACCGTCGGACATCCAGGCACTGACAGCAAGAAGTGCGAGGAAATGTGGGGGAGGGAGGCGAAGCGGGCGAAGCCCGTCTTCCTCCTCCCCATCCTCCCTCCCGCGTGGGGAGGGAGCGAGGCGGATGGACAGAGGGGATCCCGGAGAGATGTGGGAGGCAAGACAGGCGCCTTCGCGACACATTTGGCATCCCACCCCTCGCGGTCATCCCTTCGTATTCCGTTGAATAAGTTTCTATCCGCTGGGATGTCCTCAAGGACCTTGTCAGTTGCAGTAGTTTGCCCATCGTTTGTTGCACGACTACTTGGGTGTTGCCTGGCCTACACGGTACACATGGTCTAGGCATGTTCTTACTTCAGAGCTCCAGGAAACAAGCAGCGCCGAGAGGAGGAGGAGGAGGAGGAGGAGGAGCATTAGCAGCAGCAGCAGCAGAAGCAGCAGCAGCAGTAGCAGTAGCAGGAGGCGAAAGAGCAGGAGGCGGAGGATGAGGAGCAGGAGGATCAGGAGGACCAGGAGGGAGAGGGGAGGACGAGCAGGCGGGACGCCGCAGGAGGATCCGGTGAAGGTACAGGAGGGACGCGGCAACGACGAGGAAGGAATCGGATCCAGAAGTGTGGCCCAAGCAGGGGCGAGAGCGCCAATCTGACCGACGGGGGCAACGCGCTGATCCTAAAATATGGCCAGCGTTGCGGCGGCAACATTTTCTTTCAAGGGCCGAGAACGTTCTGAACGAACATCTGTAGGCACAAATGACTGAAGTCTCGTGCCTGAAAAAGAGGCGAGAGCAGCGAGAATCCCGATGGCTGAACACCACGGGAGAGGAGGTCTGCACTCACTGAGTGAGTGCAAAGAGGAGGAGAAGGAGGAAGAGGAGGAGGAGGAGGCGGAGGAGGTGGAGGAGGCGGGGGAGGAGCAGGAGGAGAAGGGGGAGGCGGAGGAGGCGGAGGAGGCAGAGGAGGAGGAGCGGAGGAGGAGGCGGAGGAGGAGAAGGAGGAGGAGGAGAAGGAGGAGGAGGAGGGAGGAGGAGGAGGAGGAGGAGGAGGAGGAGGAGGAGGAGGCGGAGGAGGAGGAGGAGGAGGAGGAGGAGGAGGCATGCCCGACCTAATGCTACGCGCGCCAGGGAGGTCGCTGGAGCACGCCAGGGAGCCAGCCAAAGCTCCAGCGCCCTCCCTGGCGCGCTCCGCGCCGCAGGGGCGGCGCTGGAGGCGCCGCCAGGGGGGCCCAGCGCCGATCCAAGAAATCCACGCGAAACTAAGTCGGGCACGTCCATCCACAGAAGGAATAATTCAAACATAGTCAAGAAATAGTGCGGAGTCGATTGTTCTATTATTTTTGAATTTATTTGGGGCAATCTTCTAGTTATCCTCAAAAAGCCGCCTGTAGGAGGACATGCTCGACCTGAGTTTATGCTCGTGCTTCTGTTTTTGGCCCCTCTAGAATCTCCCCCCTCCAGAACCAAACATCAGTAGGCGACCGTGCCTGGTGGCGAACGCTGCCCCCCAGGAGGGCGGCCCGCCGCTGGTGCCCACCGCGGTGCAGGCCGCCCGCGGGGCCCACGAGGCCGACGGCGAGGCGGAGGCCCCCGCGGAGTGCCGCGCGGCGCCGGCGCCGGCCGCGGAGGCGCGGGGTCGGGAGCCGCGAGACGGGCAGGCAGACAGGCAGGGGCCGTGCCTAGACGGCACACCGGTTGCAGCTCGAGTGTGCGTACATATTGGAACAAAAGGTGGCATAAACATAAAAACTCGTAGGTCCGCAAGAATTTCTCGGATCGGCGCTGGGGCCCTCCGGCGGCGCCTCCGGCGCCGCCCTTGGCGCGCTCCGCGCGCCAGGGAGGGGGGTCCAGCGCCGATCCGAAAAATCCGGGTGGACCTCCGAGTTGTTATGTTTATGTCACTTTTTATTCCCCTAGTACAATCGCACTCCAGCTCCAGATGGGATTCTGCATAAGTCTGCTCGGTCATGCCCGGCCCCGCCAGGAGGCCCACGAGGTGGACGACCCGGAAGAGCAGCGGCAGGGGGCAGAGGAGGGAACGACACATGGGACCAGGGGTCAGTGCAAACAGGGGTCAGCCAGAGCGTCGGATCTTGCAGGATCCTGCAGGGCCAGAGTCGTATATGACCCTGGTCTGGGCGCAGGGTCCTGCAGGATCCTGCATGATCCTTCGCGCTGGCCCGGGTTTAGGTGCAGGGTCTTCTACAAGTGGCGCATCGACCCCCAATCGCTCATTGATCGCCGACATGGGTCTGATAGTCCCAGCCCGCCCATGAACGCTCGGATCCGCTATCGGGGGGCTATCGCCGACCCATCGGCGATGTATCACCGATTCCAGGTCGATGTTCCCCCCCTTATGCCAGTCCCCCCGTCGTTGCCCCTCAAGAGTTCGACTTGAGTCCAGGCTGCCCAGATGGGGTCCGAGTTGTCGGGGTCGGAGGATCGCGCTGCATCAGCGATG
Organism: Prorocentrum cordatum; assembly: GCA_963575745.1. NCBI lineage: Eukaryota > Dinophyceae > Prorocentrales > Prorocentraceae > Prorocentrum > Prorocentrum cordatum. The sequence continues at coordinate 372,960 of CAUYUJ010022093.1, read as the reverse complement.
CATGTTGGAGTGGAGCCCTGTCTCTTCCAGGATCGCGCCGCATCAGGATGCGGCGCCCGATGTTCTCCACGCCGACGTCGCCGACGCATCGCCGACGTCGCTAACGCATCGCCGATGCACCGCCGACGGGTGCATCGCTGATGCGCGGCTATCCTCCGACCTCATCAGTTCGAACCCAATTTGGGATGCCCCAGGAAGGAAACGGGGGGAGCGGGTCCTGAAGGTTTTTGGCCCCCTTGTGCCCTTTGCGGGCCAAAGGGCCCTCAGAGAACGGCTCGGGGCGACGAGCTGGTCCTGGGGAAAGCCAGCAGGGTCCAGGACCCGTTTCCCTGGGGGGCCCGCTTCTTTCATCCCAAGTCCTGCCCGGTCTTCACCCCAAGTCGGGACCATGACATAGCATGACATCTCCCAGATGTCCTGGCCCCCTCGTGTTCCTTTCGATACGTTTCTGGTCCCGCCCGCCCTCGTCCACGTTCATGCCTCGGGCCATGATGCGCAACGCAAGCCCGCACGGCACGGGCAGGTGCCGTGCGGTCTGGCAGGTGCCCGCAGGTGCGTAGCGCATTTTCGATATGCCATAGCAGCGTGCGTCATGATGAATAATTAATTAATTATCCGTAAAGGGCTTCGCCCCCTGCCGCCAGCCCCCTCTTTATCATAATGGGATATATCAGAGTCGCGTCGGTGCGTGTCGGCGCTGCCTTGGCGCATCTGGGAACATCATGCGGGGGCGGATAGGAATCATCAGCGCATATTGAGACGTTGGCGTTATCCTAGTGGCCTGGGTCCATCCCGCCACCGTGCCTGAATTGTGGGTCTGAGACCTTTGTTTTATGTGCTGGGGTGTTGTGGGGGAGGGCCTCTCGGAGGCGGTTTGGGCGCCTCTTGGGGGCCTCTCGGGGCCTCGTGGGGTATCAGTTGGGCCTCTTGGAGGCCTCTTGGGCGGGCCTTGGGCGCCTCTTGGGGCCTCCCGGCGGCCTCATGGGGCCTTCTAGGGGCTTCTCCGGGCACAAATATAAAACGTTTGGTTCGTGGTCCCCTGCTTGGGCCCCTCGTGGTCTTTGGGCCGCCTTGGGGTCCTCTGGGGCCGGCTTGAGCGCTTCTTAGGCCATCTTGGAGCCCTCTTGGGCCGTCTTGGGGCCCTCGTGGAGGCGTCTTGGGCTGTCTTGGGGCGGTTTTGGGAGATCCTTGAGCCGTCTTGGAGCGTCGGAAGGCCGAAAATGCGAGAAGGGCAAAATCCTTCAAACACCCTCGTATAATCTACGATTCTTGCCTCTCGAGATTCTCCCAGGGAGCTCTTGGAGCGCTCTTGAGGCCTCTTTGGGCCCTCGTAGGCCGTCTTGGAACCATCTTCGGGCGCCTTGGAGCACTCTTGGCCTCCGCGATGCAAATATGGTGTAATTTGCAAAGGGTTAGTTACGGCTTCGGGGGCACGAATCTTGCGTAAGTTTCAAAGGTGTGTTGCCTCGGGGACACCGAATATTGTGTAATGTACAAGGGTTTGTTGCCTCGTGGACGCAACACTTTTTCTAGTACTTTACAAGGGTTTGTGGCCCCAGGGACGCGAGCATTGTAGAATGTATGAGGGAACATGGCCTCGGGGACACGAATCTCAAGTATTTGTACACGTCCCACGCCCCCCTCCCCATGAATGCAGAGAACGCGATCCGAGCGTGGTACAGTCAACGCGCATAGTGAGGACAAACGACTTTTTCAAGGGTACCCTTGGGTCCTTGCCTGCCTCAGCCTCTGCGGCCCGTCCCTAGCAATTTTCGCAGGCCAGTTTCTCAGGTTCCCTGGGGGTTTGGCCGCCTGCCGCCCAGAATACTTCAACTTCGGCCTCCAAGGGCCTTGCCTCCTACCACGCGTCCTTACTATACGTTTTCATTGTAAATTGGATCCCTTTGGGCTCGCCACCCTCGCGCGGACTCAAACAGTTTACAGCAGGAAGCAGAAAGCAGGACATCGGAGACTTAACGCTGCAACTGGTGCAGGGAGCAGCACACTTCGGCCTACAGCCTTGTGGCCCCACAAGGGGGCCGGCGGATTGCTTCGTCGATCCAGTCGATTCTCGGTCCTCCCTGGGTACGTCCTTCGCAATGGGGAAGAGGGGTTCTGAGGGGAATTGTCCTTGAGGTTTTTGGCGGTGTTTCTAGCTCCCGGGGCCTGCCTGGGCCACAGTTCGTACCGTCAAAGAACGACTCGGGACGCAGAATTGGCACTAAGGTCCAAGACTTGTTTTCCGCGGGACCTGTCTCCTTCATTCCAAATCCTGGCCAGGCTTCCATCCCGGGTCGCTTTTGCGACGTGCCTCGGAGCTAGAACCCCCCCGCCCCGGACTCATAGCAGGAATCTGTACCGATACCGCTACCCGACGTCGCCACGGCTGGATTCTCTTTGAGGATTTGTCAGGAGTCTATAGGGAGCAGCGATACCGTTTTGGTTTCACTGTGCCATGTCAGGGACACGAGGCGTGACCTCCAGCTCCTTGCCCGGGGGTGTGGCCCTCCCCGGGCAAGCCCATGGGCCTGCCTAACCAAAATCATCACCCTTACTCTTTTCCTACCCCTCCCTCCCTCCCTCGCTCCCTCCCTCCCCCTTGCTCCTCTTTCTCCCCACTGCCTCCGCCCCCGCCCGTGCGCGCGCGCGCGCGCTCGCAGGGTGGCGCTGTCGCCATTCGGGGGCCTCCAGGGGCTGGACCCCCCCCCGAGCCTCGAACAGATCGATTCTCGGGCCGGACGAAAGGGGGGGATTGGGAAAGGGGGGATTACGAAACTTGCTGCATGCAGCTGGTTTCGGCCCCACCGAGGGGCCCATTCCTCGATACATGGGCGCCTCCGGCGCCGGGAGGCGCCGGGAAAGTCAGCTACGTGAGCTGATTCTCACCCCCCCCTTTTGCTGTCCCCCCCCCTTTCGCCCGATCCGAGATTCCAGAGATGGTCTGGAGCAGAGCAGACGGGGAGAGGCAGGATGGCCAGGATACCGGAGAAACTCGTCCGAGAAGACCCGCCTGCAGTGCCGGGCGTCGTCGCATGCTCAGGAGTCGCTGCTCCTGTGCTGCGAGAGGGCTCTTCGCATACGAAGGCGCCGACGGCGGCGACGACGGCGCGCGGGCCCGCGGGCGCGCGGGCTCGTCGCCGCGCCCCGCTCTCGCCCACGGAGGCCCCCGTGGAGGAGACCGGCCTCATGCAGGCGGCCGAGGCGGACTGACGCGCCGAAGCGCGGCGGGCGCGCGGCGGCTAGCGAGGGCGGCCTGGGCCCCGCGGCACCTCTTCGGAGGGGCGCGCAGCGCGCTCGGGCCCGGGCCGCGCCGCGTGCGGGCACGGCTCGCTCCCTGGCCCCCGTGCCGTCTCTCCCTCCCCCATCGGAGGGGGAAGGTGCCGATGCCGCTGGTCGTCCTGGAGGGTCCTCGTCGCCACGCCCGGAGACTCCTCCAGGTTCTGGTCGGGGCGCGCCCCGGGAGAGTTCTGGGGAGCGGCGGCGTCGGTGCCTTGTTTTGTTTTCCCAGCCCGCCCTGACTCCGGATCTGCTGGGCGACGTCGGGCGGTCAGGAACTTAGGAACAGCGTGTCGCTCCGCCGGTTCTGGCCCACCGCGCTTCGGCACGACTCGCTATTCACTTCCCGGTCCCGAGCGTCCACGTCTCGAGCCTTTCCGAGGATCCTGCCCCGCGGAAGAGAGCGACACGCTATCTGCTCGCATGGCATAGCGTGTCGCCGGGACCGCCGTGGCGTCATGCTAAATTCCCGCTCCTCTTCTCAAGCTCCTTTGTTGCCGATTTCCGTCCTAATTAGCCGTCGCTGTTTCCTCCATCGCTTTGCAGAAGAATCCGACCTACGTTTCTGAGGCGGACATGTTTGCCTCACTTGTTCGCATCGTTTGGAAGGGATGTATGTCCGACATAATTTGAAATCGGGTAACCAGCCGAAGTACGGCGGATCCAGTCAGCGGTGCCTTCTCCCCCTCCCCGATCCCCCCCCCAAGGTATGCAATATTGCGAAGGCCTGACGGCCGGTGCCGCCGACCCTGAAGAGGACCACGACGTCGGAGACGAAGTGGGCGGAGACGGAGGCCGTGGAAGATGATGATGATGATGATGAGGAGGAGGAGGCGAGGAGGAGGTGGAGGAGGAGGAGGAGGAGGAGGAGGAGAATGAGGAGGAGGAGCAGGGAGGAGGAGGAGGAGGAGGAGGAGGAGGAGGTGGAGGAGAGGGAGGAGGAGGAGGAGGAGGGAGAAGGAGGGAGGAGGAGCGTGGAGATGGAGGTTGGAGCAGGAGAGGGAGGAGGAGGGGGAGGAGGGGGGAGGAGGAGGTGGAGGAGGATGTTGAGGAGGAGGAGGTGGAGGGGGAGGGGAGGGGGAGTAGGAAAGAAGGTAGCGGGAGAAGGAGGAGGAGGAGGAGGAGGAGGAGGAGGAGGAGGAGGAGGAGGAGAGGGAGGGGGAGGAGGAGGCCCGGGCGCCTCTCAGGGTCTTGGGCGCGTCTTGGGACAGTCTCGAGGCGACTTGTAGGCGCTCTTGAAGGCGTCTTGGGCCTCTGTTGGGCTTTTTCTGGCGGCGCTCGTGAGCCTGGTAGGAGCTCTCTTCAGGCGGCGGAAGGCCATTGGAAGCGAAAAGGCGGGAAAGCCAACAACATTGGATCTCCCTCGGTTTCGGGCCGTTTTCTTTGGTTTCTGTGGGGCATGCACGGACGGCTCGGAAGATTTCTGTCGTCGAGGGCTTGTTTCTGGCATTATGTGGGAGAGTCTTGGACGGCTGGGGATATCTTGGAAGGCTCGTGGCATAATCTTGGAGATGTCTGTGAGCTTCCGAAGCCGCGCGGGGTTCCGGAACCGCGCGGGGACCGCGCCGGACGCGGAAGGAGTGAAAGCGTATTTGGGTGTGACCCCCCCCGGGCACCCCCCGGGACCCCCCCCGTACACCCACGGGACCCCCCCCCGCGGGGAAGGGATCAGAGGGAAGGGGCTTTCCTTCGATGCCACAGATGTAGAGAATGGGCGTCCCGTCGATGCCACTCCACTGTTGCGCAAGGGTGCTGTGGACGGCGCGTCCGAGGCAAAGAATCCAGACCAGACGGAGGAGACGACTCGAACGGCGAAGCCCCTCATACACGCCGACAGGGTCGGCGGCTTTTGCTTTTGATCAGTGCCAGGTCCCCAGAAGCCCTGGCATGTGTATGATACACATCCCAGTCCCTAGGCGTCAACGTCTCGAGTTCGAGTTTAAGCGTGCCTGCCACGCTGCGCAGCGGAGCAGCACGTCGCAGGGCGAAGGGCACAGCGTGTCGCCAGGCCGCCGCCGCGACACACCAGACAAGAGTTCAGGTCCGTGAATCATCCCCGCCCCTGCCCCTCCCCTCCCAGTTAGCTGCCCTCGCTGTCAGGCGGCCCAGCGCGGGCAGACGTCGCTCTGCTTGGCCGCGAGGGCCGCGCAGCCAGCGCTGGGCCGGAACGCGGAGCGAGCGTGCTGCGAAAGGTCGTCTGCCCAGCTGGGGCGCTCCAGGAGGGGCCTCACCTGCGAGCATCGAGCCCAGGCATTTATGTCGGGCGTGTCCCCTACAGGGGGATTTTCGACGAAACTTTAGGATACCTCCAAAATGCCCCAAAATGTTCAAAACGTGTTCCAAAAATAGTCCCCAGACTTCTTGTTGGACTATGTTTTGATTATTTTTGGGGTATGTTTCGTTTTTCGTCGAACATCCCCGTGTAGGGGGACACGCCCGACTTGCCCAGACGTGCGCGCGCCTCGTGAGCGAAATCAAAAGACGAGAGGCTGCTGGCCGCTCTTGGCCTCTGCGGGGGCCCTCGCCGGACCCCAGGATACCGTTGATCAACGGCTGGGGATTGAAAAGCCCGGCCCTGGTCGGGACTTCGTGGGGGCCTGTATCAAAAATCGGGGGCGGAAAAGAGGGGGGTGATGACTAGGGGGGGGTGGATATCATGGCGGGGGCCATGATTTTTCCCCAGATTTCATGGCGCCTCTTCTCATTTCATTACGTCCCAGGCCCCCCCGCTGGGCCGCGCACATGCCGCCGGTCATGATTTGCACCCCCCCTCTCTTGCACACCCCCCTCTTGGCCGCTCCCGATATCAAAAAGTGAGGACGTCGAACGTCTGGGCGGCGTTGACACTTCTTCTTCGGCAGACGGCGGCGGGAGCTGGCGGAAGTATACGCCGGGGGGCCGGTTCCGATGGCGGAAGCCGACGGAAGGCCGCCGGAGGAGGGGGGAAGTCAAATATAGATGCGCCCCCCATAGAAGACATTGCCAAAGAGAGAGAGTTGGTGAGGCATCAGAGAGATCGCGTTGGGATTCGGAGGTCTGCACGTCCTTGCACGCAGGGGTGCTCTAGATGTTTCCAGTCGCTCTGAATGTGGCAGGAGCCGAGATCGAGTCGAGTCATGGTGCTTGCTAGCGGTGCGGACCGCGTGCGCACGCGTGCGACCCCTCATGGGAGAGGACGGGAGGGAAGGGCATCGATCGGGTGTTGCCAGATATGTCTTGGCCCCAGGCGGTCCGCGAAAGTCTCAGGAGGTCCGGAGGACCTCCAAGGCACTCCTCGTGAGGCCCAGAGGGCCCCAGAGGGGCCCCAAAGCTGCGAGAAAGGTGGGGGGCACCGCGGGCCAGGGACACCTCTGGCATCCTCCGAGTGGAGGGAACGCGGGACGAGGCACGGAAACGAGGGGGAGGCCGAGACCGCCGACGCTGTGCGTTGCGAGCTCCCTCGGGCCCGAAACGGCCCCCAGAGGCCGACGATGGGAAAACGAGCACCCGCCGGGACGCCTCTGCGTCGCTGGAGGTCTGGGGCGTCGACGGCGGCGACGATGCCGTCGGTGACGACCGCGACGACCGCGACGGCGGCGGCGACGACGCCGACGACCGCCGCGACGGCGGCGGCCACGCCGACGGCCGCGACCACGACCGCCACGACGACCGCGACCGACCAGGGCGGCGACACGCCCCAGGCGGGGTCCGACCCTGGCCGCCCGCGAGGGGAGCGCAAATCCGCTCCGCCCGATGCCTCGCCCCTGCGGCCGCCAGGCCCGGCCCGCGGCCGCCATCGGCCTCTCCACGGAGCGAGGCGCCCCGCACCGGCCCCACCGCGCGGGCGCTTCGGCGGCGGCCACCCGCGGCGGCCACTCGGCGGCGGCATCCGAGCCCGACCCTCGCCGATCGACGATTCGGGCCACGATCGATGGGCGGCGGGGGCCGGGTGCGGCGCGTGTCGGAGACGCGGCGAACTCCTGCTCGCCTGCCCCCTCGGCCTCCCCATCGACTCGGGAGGGTCGATGCTTCGTGGGGGCTATAGCGTCCGGGCGTCGCCACCCGGGCCATCCTCGGCGGCCATCTCCGGCGGCCATCTCCTCGGCGGCCGTCCGGCTCAGAGGCGGGGGCTCGTCAGCAGGGCCCCCCGGCCTCCCGAGTGCACTGCAGGCCAGGGCTCTGAGAGTCCCGCCCGGAGAGGACGGCGAGAGGAGAAGGCTTCGACCCAGGGCTGCAGCTTCCTCGCCCGCGCCAACGTGCTGGTTTATCCAGGTCCCCACGTGGGGGGCCCCGACGTCACTTGTCCATGACCGCTGCCTGGAGGGTCGATCGTAGGAGACCCTGAGAGGGCGCCTCGACCACCAGGGCAGGCTCCGCCTCAGATGCAAGGTTTGCCGTTGGTTTGCCGCGGTGCCGGCCTCGTCTACTCGGGCGCGTCCGGAGTCAACGGTGCGGCGGCACATATCCATCTATCGTCGGCCCTCCAGGCGGCGGATGTGGATCATTCCCGGCCTCGCACCAGCGGTCTTCGGCGGCCTTCCTGCGGTCTGTTGTCGAAGAAGGAAGGGCGCCATAAACACCACTCTTCGATGGTCCGCGCGGATTTCTTGGATCGGCGCCGGGCCCCCGCGGCGGCGCAGATGGTGCTGTCCCTGGCGGGCTCGCGCGCCAGAGAAGGGGTCCAGCGCCGATCCAAGAGATCCACGCGGACCTCCGAAAGTGCATAAGCAGTGAGGGTGAGCCTACAGCGCGTGGCAAGCGAGCCCTCAAACGATTATACAACGAGGCCAAGTGCCTGCAGTAGAGTCCAGGGAGACAGAGAGGATTTCAGCCAGTTGCTAACTAAGATGTAGGCCAAAGGCTGGAAACAGAAAAAAAAAAAAAAAAAAAAACATGCTTATGAAGGTGCTGCTCTTCTTCTTCTCTTCTGGCGGCCTCGGGCTTTCGGATGCCTCCTCCTCCACCTCCCCCCCCGAGCCGCTGCCAGCCGGGGGCCAGAGCGCCCTCTGCGCAGGTCGGGGTGTGCTTTAAAGATGGCTCCCAGCCCCCCCCTCGCGTCGTGAAGATGCACTCGACCAGGATAGTAAGGATGCGCGGTAGGGATGCAAGGGCCTTGGAACGCCATGTTGACGTTTTCTGTGCGGAGCGCGGCAGATATGCCGAAGGATGCCGAATACCGAAGGGGCAAGGATGCAAGGGTAGCCTTGAAAAGTTGCCCCATCCTTCCTATCATGGTTGAACGTGAACACGACGGACGGTTTTTGACCGTGGCTGTTGCTTTTTACCAGGCCCCGGACCCTCAGCATCAACCGGCCTTTGGGGGAACAGACCCTCGGGGCATGGCGTCCGTCCAGCGCCCAAGCAAGCCGTGGCGCATTTGCAGCCGGCGATAAACAACCGACACCCTGATGCTGCTGCGGTCGCTCTCGGCAGTATGTACTACTTTACTGAGTTGCCAGAGAATCGCGACCCTGGGGCACTGGGCTCTCGAGCCGTGGCCATTCTGGGGCAGAGCGCCATGTGTGTGAGCGCGGAATGCTTATGCAGTCCAAATTTATAGTAAGGACGCGCTGCTTCATCAAGGTTACGCTTGCATCCCTGCTTCTTCAGCCCATCCTGAGCCAATGCTGACGTCCAATTATCTAAGTACATGGCAAGTGGGACCCCCACCTGGTTTTGCCCCCCCAGACATGCGATGTCCTGATGTTTTCAATGCGGGATCCTCGGAAGTCCCGACCTCTTCCCCGGGGCTGGTTCTGCATCCCGAGCCGTTGTCTGACGGTCCCTGGGCCCGGCGAGGGCCCCCGGAGGCCGAAAACGGCCAACGCGTCCCGTCGTGCTTTTTTTCCACGGCGCGAGCATGTCTGAGTCCTTACCGTGCACCCTTTCGGTGCATCCTTACTGTGGATGTTGACTGCCAGCACGCGGGCGGCGGGCGGCTTGTGCGCGGGGATCTCTTCGAGGCTGCGCCCCGGGCTCCACGATGGCCAGCGCATCTCGGCTCGAGCCGCGTAAGGTCCTCGGGAGGCCTCCCAGTTGCTGCCACGCCAGCAGACCTGGGAGAGCCGATACGGGAAGGAATTTTCGGGTGTGGCGATGGCCCCGGTTATCGGGCCCGCACCCGCCCACCCTCCCCTCCCTCGGGTAGCCTGACCTCGTCGGTCGTGCAGGTCGGAACAGGGGTACGCAGCATCGGTGCGCGCGGGCGTATACGTAGGGCTGCCCAAAGCGAAAAGGTCAGGTCGTCGGCCAGCACCGTCACCCCCCCCCCACCACCCCACCGGACCACCCGAGCTATCACAGGAAAAAACAATCGATCTCTAACACACAGACCCAGAGATCCGATGTCGTGATTTTTTCAATGCGCGGTCCCCCGAAGTCTCGACCCATTCCCCAGGACCGGTTTTTCATCCTGGTCCTGAGTCGTTGTTTGACGGTCCCGGGGCCCGGCGAGGGCCCCTAGAGGCAGAAAGTTGAGAAAAAATTCAATCTTGTTTTTTTCAATACGTTGGATCTCTGGGGAGCGCTCCAGGAGGACGCCTCGTATTCGAGGGGGCGAGGGGTTGACGTCGCCTCCTCGGCGGGAGGCAGGGCCGGACGCCAGGCGGAATAGGAGGGCGGGAGCAAAGCGACGGGCGGCTCCGGCGAAGGGACGAAACGTCCCCCCGAAGATCGCCCTGAAGGGAAGCGGGTCTTGCTAAGGCTTTGTTCCCAGAGATCCAACGTATTGAAAAAATCAAGACGGAGGTTATTCGCAAAGTTCGGCCCCCAGGGGCCCTCGCCGGGCCTCGGGACCGTCAAAAACCGACTCAGGATGAAAATCCGGTCCTGGGGAATGGGTCGAGAGTTCTGAGGACCCCGTATTGAAAAAAATCACGACATCGGATCTCAGGGTTTGAGATCTTTAATTTTGTTGGCCCACCCTGGGCCTTCCCGGTAACAAGCGCTCGGCACGAAGACGAGCTGGTCCTGGGGGAAGGCCCCCGGGTCCGGAGCCCGCCTCCCTCGGGGCCCGCTCGCCTCACGCCAGCAAGGACCCGCTTGCTTCGTGCCATCGAGAGATCACGCGAGATGCGAATGGCAGACTTGTCCGCCTCGAGGGCCTCCGAAGCTGCCCGCACGATCCGGTGGCCTCCTCGGCTGCTGGCGAGCGCACGTCGGCGCCTCCCGAAGCCCGTGCGGCGGACGGACCTCACTGAGTCATGGGCTGCCCCCTCTCCTCCTCCTCCTCCTCCAGCCTCCTCCTCCTCCTCCTCCTCCTCCTCCTCCCCCTCCTCCTCCTCCTCCTCTCCCTCTCCTCCTCCTCCCTCCTCCCCCCTCCTCCTCCTCCTCCCTCTCCTCCCCTCCCTCCTCCTCAGGGGCCCGGAGAGGAGGAATCTTCCCCTCCTCTCCTGACAGTGCCTGGCTGGTGTCCGATGCCGTGTCGGGGCAGGGGCCCGGAGAGGAGGAATCTTCATAGAGGGCCGGGAACCGGAGGTCCCGCCGGCGGAAGTCCCGACGGGGAACTTTGCCGCCCCCCTTCCCTCCAGGGCCCTCCGCCTCGGCTTGCTCCCTCGACCACGTGCTCTCGAGCCGCTCTCGGCGGGCGCGCCCCCCCCCGCTCCGCAGCCCCCCCCCCCCCCGCGTCGCCCCCCTCTCCCGTCCAGCGTTCTCCTGCAGGCGGACGGCTGCCGCAGCAGGAGGATCCAGCCAGAGCCTGGGCGGGTGGCGGCGGCGGCGGCCTGGGCAGAGGGGGATTGCTGCAATGGGCGGCGACGGCGCCGAGGTTTCTTCGCCGCGCGCCAGCGCGGGCCCCAGGAAGCGGCCGCGGCGCGACGGCGGCGAGTGGGCGGACGTCTCTGGCCTCCTGGAGGGCAGGTCTGTCGTCAAGCTCTTCTGCCGGGAGCTGAAGCCCAACTACTCGATGCCCTGGACGACGAAGCGGCAGCACTCTTCGACGTCCACCGCCATCGTTCACAGCCTCGAGGAGCGGCTCCTGCTGACCAACCGCCATTGCGTGGCCCACGCCAGCTGCGTCGAGGTTCGGAAGCGTGGCGACGACCAGAAGTACGAGGCACGGAGGAGGGCCAAATGAGGCGACGGCGGCGGCCCTCCCCAGAATCGGTCCTCGGATCCCACCCGGGGTCCACCCTGACTTGTTTTTCGAGGCGGATCTTTTCGCGGCGACGACACGCCTCCAGAAAGCCTCTCTCGCTCGCCCTCCTGCCTCCCGTTGCGCTGCTCTCTGCTCTGCCGCGTCCCTCCCGGCCGCGTGCTTCCCGCTCCCTGCTTCTCGAGGCTGCTGTCCGCGCGCTGCGCTGCACGTGCCACGTCTCGGCTGGAACACACGCTGCTTGGGGCAAGGGGGCCCAGCCGCACCTGAAAAAGGAAGGGACGCCTCCAGAGAGCGCGACAGAAGCTTGGCATCCCTCGGACGTGTGCATTTTTCCTCCGGCGAGAACCATCGAGGAGCATCCTTGATCATTTGCCCCAAAAACCACGCACGAAACCAAAAAAACACAGGGAATGGACGTCCGAGCGATGGCCAGGAAGCAAGAAGCACGACAGCGAGGGCCGCCGTTGTCTCCGCCGGCCCTCCCTCCGAGAGGCGGAGGTCCTGGCGAGGGGCGTGGACTGCGACCTGGCGCTGCTGACCGTTCGGGACGACGCCTTCTGGGCATCGGGGCTGGCCGCGCAGGAGTTCCGCGAGGGCGTGCCCGCCCTGTTCGCGGAGGTGGTCTGCGTGGGGTACCCCACCGGCGGCGACAACCTGTGCGTCACGAAGGGCGTCGTCAGCCGGGTCGATTACGAGGAGCGAGAAGAAGCAGACCGAGTCCGTGGGCGCCGACCGAAAGGTCGGCCGGTGTGATCCGTTCCTGCCGGTGTGATCCGTTCCTGCCGAAGTGCGGCGGTCGGCGTTATTGGGGGGAGCGCCCAGATTTCGGCCAGATTCGGGGGGACCCTATAAGGGAGCCTAAAACCTAGGGCTCCCCGCTCTCGCCCCTGCGGGCAGCGCCGACGTCAAGGATTTCGGCCTGCGCGCACGGGGAACTTCCAGAGGGCCGCGCGGATTTCTTCGTCCGCGCGCCAGGGAAGGGGATCCCGTCAGGATCCAAGACATTTGCAAGGACCTTCCAAAGTCTATGCTTGTGCCGTTCGCTCCTTCAGAAAAGCGATGTGCCATATTTTTCAACACGGTGTTCCCGGATCTCCTGACCCATGCCAGTGATTCATCCCGAGTAGTTTGTTTCCGGTCCCAGGGCCCAGCGAGGGTCCCCAGAGGCCGGAAAGTGCCAACAACTTCCCGTCGTTTTCTTGTCACGACGCGAGCATGTTTGGGCTCTTTCTGGAGGAGAACCCCGACCCCTGGCGGAACCGCCTGGTGGTGCAGATCGACGCCGCCGTCAACCCTGGGAACTCGGGCGGGCCCGCACTGATCGACGACGGCACCTGCGTAGGCGTGGCCTACCAGTCCCTCAAGGACAGCTCCACCCAGAATATGCGGTTGTTGCTATGATGTGTCCCTGGCCCAAGGCGGCTGCAGGATTTCCAAGGAGGCCCCACGGCGTCCACAGCACCCCTCACGAGGCCTAGAGGGCCCTGGGGGGGCTCCAAAATACACCGCAAAGCTGGGGGCACCTTGGACCAGCGACACCGTGGATTCGCAGCCCCCCCTTCCTCATCCCGGTGAGGGTGGTGGCCGCCTGTTGACATGTGCGGGCCCTGGGGAGACCCACATGTATGGCCAGATCCACCGCCTGCCGACGTCCCCGACGACGATCCCATTGGCCGGTGGTTATGGATAGATCCCCGCTTCACCAAAGGACGGGTCCACCGAGAACATCGGCTTCATCATCCCGGTGAGCGTGGTGGCCAAGTTCCTTAAGGCCTGGCGGCGCGGTGGTGGCACCAGCCCGCCCGCCGGGGAGGCGCCCTGCGAGGCCCCGGCGCGGGTCACGTCGTTCGGTCACGGCCGGTTCTCCGTGCAGATCGGGCAGCGCCAAGGCGGGGGCCACCTGGACGGGGGGCCACCACCGCCTCCCGGAAGTCGAGGACCGAGAATAGACCACGGATTGGATTGAAAAAGATCGAGGAGGCTTTGGACGTCTTCGGGCGCCTTCTTCGGAAGTCCCTGGCGGGTCCAGCGGCGGCTCCCCCGCCCGCGCCAAAGGCGCTGATGATCGATCCCAGTACCCCTCCTGTGTCATCACCAAGGGGGGTCGCCTCCGCCTCCTGGATCGGGTGTTCGATGACGGGGCGGCGATAAAACGTGGGGTGCAGAACCGTGCGCCCTTCATTAACCTTTTGGGCCCGCGGTTGCAAATTGGATGCCATTCGTGACTCCTTCAGCGCCATTTTCTTGTAATCCCAGATCGATCCCCCCACGTTTATTGCCCCCCGTTGCCGCCGTCCCGACTGGAAGTCGAAGACCGAGGAGGACACGGATGGCATCGGAGATCGCGGAGGTTTCTGACATTTTCGGGCGCCTCCTTCGGGAGTCTTGGTTCTGGCGGGTCCAGTGTCAGGACTGCATGGCCTCAATCCCGTCAGGATCCCCCCTCCCAGGAGGCACCCTCACACTCTTCAAGCAACGACAGAGGAGCCCCGTGGCAGCGAGCAGAGCAACGCCACGACGACGACCAGCGACGGACGACAGACGAGCGAGACACAAGCGCGGGAGGGCGAAGGAATGGAGGGAGGAGAGGTAGCCGCATGGAGGCGCGCTGGCCCGCGCCCGGCCAGGCGGGCCTCAGCCCCTTGCTGGCTGCGGCAGCCAGCAGCGCCAGGGCGCCGCGCCCCGGTGCAGCGCCGGCCCTCCGCGCCGGCCAGCAGCTCGGCGAGCTCCGCAGAGCGCTGCGCCGCTGCCACGCGCGCCGCGCGTGCTCCGCCGCCCGGCCGCTTGGGCCGCGGTGCCGCCCCTCGGGCATGGCCGAGTGGGCGCTCTCCCGGCGCCGTCGGGTCAGCAGCTGGGCCGCCGCTCCCCTGGCCCATGGCAGAGGCCAACAACGAGCCCGCGGCAGGGTGCCGCCACCACATGGCGCCCGCGGGCGCGCGCTCCCGCGCCTGCCTGCAGCTCTCTGGCGCAGCAGTCCCCCCCCGCCCCATCATCATCATGATCATCATCATCATCATCATCATCATCATCATCATCATCATCATCATCATCATCATCATCATCATCAGCATCATCAGCATCAGCATCAGCATCAGCATCAGCATCATCATCATCATCATCATCATCATCATCATCATCATCATCATCATCATCATGACCATCATCATCATCATCATCATCACCATCATCATCACCATCATCATCATTGTCCCGCCCCGCGGGGAAGCCGGGGCTGGGGTGCCTGGCGGGTCACCCGTGGCTAGCTGACCGGGCAGCCCAGACCACCCGCACCCGTCGTGCTCGCGAGAGCGATGTGTAGTGCTCGCTGGCGTCTCGCGCGACCGCCTCGGGGCCGCGTCGCCGCCCGCCTCGGGGCCGCGCGCGGGCTCCGGCAAGTGCGCCTGCGGCGGGCGGTTGGGGCTGCGTGCCTTGCGCCAGCGCCGGCGGCGCGTTCCCGCGGGGCGCTGCCGGGGCTGCTCGAGCGCGCCGCCAGCGCCTTGCTAGCTTGCGGGCGTTGGGCGCGCGGCTCGGCGCGGCTCCTGTCAGGGGCCGCCGCCGTCTCGCCTGCACCCGCTTCGGGGGGGGGGGGCTGCGGGGCCGGGCGCAGAGCTGGCCGCCTTCGGCGGCGGCTTCGGCTGCGGCCTCTCCGGGCCCCTGGCCAGCAGGCCAGGCCCAGCAGCCTGGTGCCCAGGGCCCCCCCCCCCCTCTCGCCCTGGGCGAGATTGGGGTAGCGAGGAGGCTACACCTCCAGCCCTAGGGGAGGCATGCAGGGTACTGGGAGCACAGCCGCGTCTGCCCGCCCGGTTTCCACGCGACGGCATGGCTGCCCTGCCCTGTTGCGTGCGCGTCAGGCGAGCGCATCGCCATCGCGCGCGGCCCGCGCGCGTGCCAAACGCTGCGTGCCAGGCCGGCGGGCCCGACTCTGGAGCCCACGGCTATACCTCAAGCTCCATCCCGCCCAGGGAGGGTCTGGAACTTGAGCGAAAGCAGCTGAGGATGGGTCCATCCTCACACGTTCGTCGACGCGGATCCAGCCGTGGCGACGAGAAGCCCCCCAAGGAGGCCCAAAGAGGAAGACAGACACTAGGGAGGGCCGCCGTTGTCGCCACGGGCCCCCTTCCGACCAGTGGCGACCCCCTTTGGCACTGCCTGGGCAGAAGCTGGAGAACGCTGGTATGCGCCGCGCGCTCGGGATGCGAGACGGGCAGCGGGGCGTCCTGGTGAAGGGCGTGGACCCCACCGCCCCGAACGCGAAGGCTTTGCGCGAGGGGGACGTCATCCTCGAGCTGGACGGGGTCGCCATCTCGAGGAAGGAACATCTGCGTGAGTATAAACTTTCGGGGCTTCGTGCGGACTTCTTGGACCGGCGCTGGGCCCTCCTGGCGGTGCCTCTGGCGGAGTTTGCCAAGGAGGGGGATCTAGAGCCGACCCCCAAAAATCGCGCAGAGCGCCGACAGCTTATGTTAATACAGTTGTTCGTTCCTCTAGCATCGGCAACGACGGCTGCGTGCCGTTCGTGTGCGGGTCCACAAAGCTCGGAGGAGGGCCCGTATAGACAGCGGCCGCCTTCCCGGGCGCCGCTTGTCGTCGCTTTCGGGCCTCCTCGGGGCTTCTTGTCGCCACGGCTGGATCCGCGTCGAAGAAGGGATCGGGATGGGCTCCGGGAGGGGCCTGGGGACCGATGTTGAACGGACTTCGGCCGGGCGGGAGAGCCGCCGTTGTCTCCATTGACCCTCGTTCGAAAAGCACGACCGGGTGCCGTTCCCGTACTTGGCCGTCGACAAGTTCGTCGGGGACGTCTTGGAGGCCAGGGTGCTGAGGGACGGGGCCGAACTGACGTGCTCGCTGCGGCTGTGCGCGCACGAGCCACTCGTGCCCTTCGAGAAAGAGGCGCCCTGGCTGCTGGACTACGTGATCGTGGGTGGGCTGGTGTTCGTAATCCTCTCCCAGCAGTATCTCCGCGCCACCTTCGGGGAGAAGTGGCGGAAGGAGGGCTGCAACGGCCTGCGGGAGGTCATGGACTCGAAGGCGCGCGAGTTCGTGGACGAGCAGGTCGTGGTCCTGTCGTACGTGCTCGCGCACACCGTCAACCTGGGCTTCCAGGACATCCGGAACGCCCGGCTGGAGAGCCTCGTGGTGCGGGGGCAGAAGGTCCGGGTCCGGAACCTGCGCCACCTCGCCGATCTCCTCGCGGAGTCCTCTGCGGAAAGGTTCGCGGCCAGCAGTCGGAAATATGGGCCTCGTCATATTCCTAGGATCGGCACACCACTTCCGAGTGCCGAGATCAAGGCACTCCTCTGATGGAGGCTCGCAGCCCGAAGCAGTGGCCTCATCAGTCCTATGGTTGGCACAACCTCATCCGAGTGCCGATATCAAGGCACTCCTCGGACGGCACGTCCCCGTCATCGCCTTCGGCTTGTCAGTTTCGGGGGGACGGGGGCCTAATTGGCTAGGTGACCCTCGGGGGCGCGAAGACAGTCGCGCTGCGCGTGTCGCGGCGTGGGCCCGGAGCGGTTGCGGCAGCGCGAGGGCACGATGGCGCCACGGTGGTCGCGAGTCGCGATGGCTGGCGCCGAGGTACCTGCGGTTCGAGCTCTCCACCCGGGGCGCTGGCCTCCTGCCCAGGGTCGTCATCCTCGAGCGCTCCGCCGTGGAGGAGGCGGAGGCGGAGCTGCTCCGCCGCAACAAGATCCCCGCAGCGAGGCGGCTCGGTCAGTGAGTGCCGAACGGCCCGGGCACCGCACCAAGCCGAGATCCTGGCGACTGCAGGCTTCGCTCTGCACCCGGCGTGCTCGCCCTCGCTCGGGCCCGCGGGGCCGCCGCGGAGCGGTCCTGCTCGAGAGAGGCTTCGGGGGTCCGGGGCGCCGGTCATGTCCTGATCGCTTCCATATCCCCGGAGGGCCCGACCCTTTCTCCAGGGCTGGGTTTCCTCCCGGGTTGTTTTTTGACTGTCCTGGGGCCCGGCGAGGGCCCCCAGAGGCCGAGAGATCGGCAAAAGTATTCTCCGTCGTGCTTTTTTCCACGACGCGATCACGCGAGCGTGTCCGGGATTGTGATGTTCGGCGATGTTGCATTCTTCTCGCGACGTCGGATCTCTGGGACAGCCGCTTCTCCAGCGAGGTAAAAATCGGGGGCGATGATAGGAGGGTATCGGCTCAGGGGGGAATTCATCGACCCCAAGCCGCCCATTCATCGCCGATAGAGGCCCGATAGCCCGTCCCGCCCGTGAGGGTGCGGCTCCAGCACTCGGGGGCCCATCGCCGATCCATCGGCGACGTATCGCCGATTCCGGGTCGAGGCTGCCCCCTCCGAGCCAGTGCACCCTTCTCGTGGTCATGGCTCCCATCGTCCTCGATGGTGGCCAGCCGTCCGCGGTCGCTTGGGGCCCCACCTGGACGCCAGCCTCGCAGCGCGGTCCCGGCCGCTTGGCGCCCCAGCGCGGCACCGCTTGGCGCGGGAGGGTCGCTGGGACGAGCTGCTGCCGCCACGCGGCGGCTCGCCTAAAAGACATGCAGATCATCAGGGCGCAAGTCTCCTCCTCCTCCTCCTCCTCCTCCTCCTCCTCGTCCTCCTCCTCTTGCTCAGGCTACTTTAACTCCTCCTCCTCCTGCTCCTGCTGCTCCTCCTGCTCCTCCTCCTCCTCCTGTTCATCCTCCTCCTCCTCCTCCTCCTCCTCCTCCTCCTCCTCCTCGACCCATCTGCAGGTGCGAGTGCAGCAAGTCAGGTGGGACAAATGATAGGGCAGACCTCGATGGGGCCAAGGAGCGTGTGGGGAGTGTGCCGACATGGGTGCGGGGTCGCCATTGCCATGCGGACTTTGCCGCTCGGGCCTTCGGTGGAGCTCCCGATGTGTGCTGACATGTGTGCGGGGCCGCCATCTGGACCCTGCCGCTGGGGCCTTCGGTGGAGCTCCGTGCGGGGGCAAGAAACGTGCGAGGCGTGTGCGTGTGTCGGCATGGGCATGCGAAGGGCAGAGGCAGGGATGGGAGGAGGGAGGGTGGAGGAGGAAGGATGACTCGGGGCACCGCCATTTCAGAACGAGGACCCAACACCACAGGATTGGGGGCAAGTTCTCCGCGATCGTTGACCCTCGAACTTCCTCGTGCCGCGCGCGCCCGGCGGCCTCGCCGGCAAACCCCCGGGCGGCGCGCCGAATGGTCTCGGCAGCGGCGGCCGACCCTTCCCTTGTGTTCGCCTGCTTGGGCCTCCTGGGAGGCCCTCGTCGCCATGGCTGGATTCGCCTCGAAGTCCTGGCCAGCACGCACCCCTGGCGAGGTCCGGGGAGCAGCAGAGGTGGTAGCCGTGCGGCGCCTGGCGCACTTCCCCGAGATCCGGGCGCTGCAGTTCGGGAGCGGAGGAAGGACCCACGCGCACATGAAGCCACGCCGGTTTCGAAAGTGCGCAGTGCGCGGGCGCTCGTGTCGCGAGGCTGGCCCCGCGGACGTGGGGGCCATATGCATGGCGGCTGGGCGCGTACGTGCGCCCTCTGTGGGCTCCCTGGCAACGGTTTCGCATTGGGCGTTGGACCCTGCCAGATCCAGGCTCCGGGTGAGCGTGACCCTTCGCCTGAGTGATCTTTGCTGCGGGTCCACAGGACAGAGGTGCCGCCAGCACTGGCTGGCGCGCCTGTCTTGCTCTGGCTTGAGCCCTATTGCGGCACCACAGGTCACTCTTGCCCAGTGTCACTCTCTTGTTGCAGATGAAGATCGAGCTTGCTCGAGAACTGCCGCAGAAGGATGGGGTCCAAGGCTCCGCGATCTTGCGCGATGTTGCATGTTTCCGCCACCTTGGACCTCAGGGTTCTTATGAGGCCAGTTGGGAAGCTTGCCGTAGGACGCTGGGACCATCGTCGTGCCTTAGGACGACGCCGCAGCCGGGGCGTTCGGCGCTGAGGCTGCGCCCAGCGTTGCCGAAGTTTTGTCCGTGGCGCGGCGCGATCTATCTTCCGCCTCCTTCGCCCCCCCTCTCTCTTTCGCTTCCACTTTCCGTGCCACTCACTAGTTTGTTCGGGGTGATCTCAACAGGGCCCAGGGAAGCTTCGCTCCGCATCGGCAAAATGCATGTTATCGTCAACGTGTCATTTGTGCAAGTGGTAGTTTGTTCGAAGTGTCTGGGATGGGATGGTGGTTGGATTGGCTTGATGTTTGTAGGTGGTTCGGGTGGCCCAGGGCTCTCAAACTTTCCCGAAACGCACCGAAGCACTGTCCTGTAAAACACTATCCTGCGTTCCTGGTACAACTTCCTAGCCGCTCGACCTGAGGATGGGGTCGCCTGCGTGCTCTCTATTGGCCGAGCACGCTCCCTGGACTCCCGGCGTGGTGCTTACATTGTGCTCGACCTGGGCTCGCTCCATGGCTCTGTTCCCCGATTCCCGTGTCCAGGTCTTCACGCTGGGCCGTCTTGTACATAGACGCACGGCCTGGACCGAACGTCCCGCGGTCCGACCTCAGGAAAAGCCGGGTGGTCGTGATGCGTTGCTCGCGGTCTCCGGGGTTCGGGCTCGCCATGCCCCCTGCATGTTAGGGTGCAACTCCAGGGAGGTTCAATTCGGCGTCGGCGCTGGTATATCCGTGGTCGAAAACCGGCCTTAACTTATCCAGCCAGCCGAGTCCGAATCCGCCCCCCAAGTCCCGGCCGAATCCGATCTAAGATCGAGCTTCATGGCTCCCTGGCCCGGCTTGATATAGCCCCTACCCGTCCTCACGAAGGCCTCCGAGGAGCTGCTGCCAGACATCTGCCCGCCCGACAGTCCTCCCCGCACCTGGCCCCGAGGACCGCGTCGGCCGCGGCGACGGCGACGACGGCACTCTTGGCGTGGGCGTCGGCGACGGCGGCATCGCCCGCGCTGCCCCGCGGGAGGCGACCCCTGGCTGCGCTGCATCGGCGACCTCGGTGGCGCGTGGGCTCGGCACGCACTGGGCCTCCGCGGGGCTTGCGGCTTCCAAAAGGGAGCAAGACCGCCCGCTCACGCGCCAGCCGCTGCCCAAGTCGTGGCCGCCGCCGTCGCCGCCTGCCTTTGCCGTCGCCGCCGCAGTCTGCAGCGCCACCGGGGTCGTCACCATTGCATGCGCTGTATGCCCCGGAGGAGGAGGAGGAGGAGGAGGATGTTGAGGAGGAGGAGGAGGAGCAGGAGGAGGAGGAGGAGGCGGAGGGCGGCTTTGATTTCTGTGTTCCCCATGTCGTGAAAGTGGTGTTCTTGCTGCTGCCAGTGACGCGCCTCCATCTTACCTTCGCATCCCTTCCCTCCCTGCCGCCTGCACTCCTCAACCCGAAGCCACACTCACGTCGCTGTCACCCAGACGCAATCGCTCCCAGATTTTTCCACATCCAGGCCAAATCATATTTGGACTCGCTCATACTCAGGCCCAGACCAATTCGTATCCAACCGCTCAAACGCAGTCCCTCATACAAACACACTGATACTCAGACTCATTCGCACTCAGTTGATAGAGATCTGATCCACTCATCCTCAAACTTCCACATGCCTAGTCGTTGAGGTCTAGATTCGCTCACAACATTCACTCACGACCAGTCGCTCATACTCGAAGGTGGCTTTCTTCAGAGCCTTCTGAAAAAAAAGTGCTATGAGGCATCCCGTCCAGGTATCCCAATGTGGAGCCACCCAGGGCTGTTCATTACACGGCCCCGTTCGCACCCATACTCATTTATGGGACCTTTCAAGTGGAGAGCCCTTTCGGGGGAGGGGGAGGTAAATGACCACCACGATGGTGCAGGCATCGCGCTCGGGCCTCCCAAGGAGGGGGGTCGACCAGGAGTTGTGACACCGTGCCGTTCGCGCCCAGATAGGTGGAACCTGTCCAGCACAAGTCCTGCCTTGGGAGGTAGATGCGTCTCTTTCAGGGCCCCATGATCACCGCGATGCAGCAGACGTCGCACCTGGGCCTCACAAGGGAGAACCAACATAGCCAGTTCGTTTTGTTCCTCATCCATCTCTTCCTCTTCCTCCCTCCAGCGACCCCTCTCCTGGGCGCGTCCTGGCCAGGAATTCCGAGGCGGGCCCGCCGTGGCGAGAATAGGACCCCCGACGGGGGTCGCACAGTGGCAGGCCACCGCAAGCACCGTGCAGGCCAGGCGGCGGGGGGGAACGTCACAATGTCTGCATTTTCGGTCTGATACGTTTTGAGGGCAACTCGTATCAGTGGCCGTCTGGTTTCTTGCTTGTCTCACTCGGGAGGAAAGGGCGATGGAGGTCCTGCGGCAGGGTTGTCTGCCGACTCCCCGGCACGAGTTGGGCAATGGTCAGGCGTGGGCGATGTCTCCTCTCCTCTCGCTTGAAACAGCACCGTCAACAATATGTTCACCTTGTTCCTTCCACTGGCGCCCACCAAACGCAACCTCGGCAGACCCGGCCAGCGCCCGGGGCGCCCTCAAGAGGGGCCCACAAGCGCCGACCAGGCGAACCCCCAGCGGAGCCCCACCCAAGTACCCATCGGTCGTCGACAGTTGATATTTTTGGAGGCCCAGATACCAATCTCTTTAAGCGTCTTCATGCTTCAATGATGCAGTGGCTTCACCTTTTCCGTCCTCTTTCAGGGGCGGGCGAACACCCAATCTACGTTCAACGCCTCCAATGTTTCTACCTACTTCTTCCGACCGATGGGTATTCGCCAGCAGAAGCATGAACGCACAATTGCAAGCACTGTCTAGGGAAGAGCCTTCCGCCGTGATTTCTGGCGGGGCGGCCAAGAGAGGGGCGAGGGGGGTCATGGTACCTGCCCGCTTTTCAGGGCCGCTTCTCTTGGTTTCAGCACTTCCCTGGGCTCCCCCCTGGGCCGCACACGTGCCCCCGGGCCATGATTGGCGAGCCCTCGTCTCGGATGCCCGCGTCTTGGACGCTCCCGATGTTCTCACGTCGCGGTGGTGGTAAGGCTTCGGATTGCACGGGCCCGGGGCGGTCTCAACGTCCCAGCCCTGGGCGCCGCCGGAGGCGGCGCCAGCGTGTTGAGACCGCCCCAGGCTGAACTCGGGGGGCCTGCCGAGGCCAGCCGGGACTACCTGAGGGGGCTGTCCCTGCGCAGGCCGAGAGGCCTTCTCGTGGAGGCCCCCGCAGCTCTCTCGCGTCGCGCGGAGGCTCGTGCCCCTCCGTCGGAGGCGGAGGAGCGAGGACCGGGGCCGGGAGGAGCGAGGAGAGCGCAAGGAGGATGGAGCTGCCCCACCCCTGGCCGCGCGGGAGCTCGGCGCCATGCGGCCGCGCCGCTGCGCGCGCGGCGCGCCACTGGCGGCCGAGCTGCTGTGCGGCGGGCCGGGGTGCCTGGCGAGAGCTCTGCGGGCGAAGGCTCGGGCGCTCCCGGGCGCCTCTCCTCGGGGGGAAGCATACCTTGAGATCCGGGCGTTGCAATGCTTCACGCTGGGCGGTTTCGCGCCCCCAGAGACCCTCACCGATCGAACCGGCTTGAAACATGCAGCAGAGGGACGTGGTCTGGGTCTCCGGTCGTGAGGCTCCGCGATGTGGCATGTTGTTCGCACCGTTGGATCTCAGGGTCGGGGGTGGCCAAGAGGCGGGTGATGACCAGGGCGGGAGGAGGAGGAGGAAGAGGAGGAAGAGGAGGAGGAGGAGGAGGAGGAAGAGGAGGAGGAGGAGGGGGAGGAGGGGAGGAGGAGGAGGAGGAGGAGGAGGAGGAGGAGGAGGAGGAGGAGGGAGGAGGAGGAGGGGAGGAGGAGGAGGAGGAGGAGGAGGAGGAGGAGGAGGAGGAGGAGGAGGAGGAGGGGAGGAGAAGGGGGAGGAGGAGGAGGAGGAGGAGGAGGAGGGAGGAGGAGGAGGAGGAGGAGGAGGAGGAGGAGGGAGGAGGAGGAGGAGGAGGAGGAGGAGGAGGAGGAGGAGGAGGAGGAGGAGGAGGAGGAGGAGGAGGAGGAGGAGGAGGGGGGAGGGAGGAGGAGGAGGGAGGGTGCATATTATTATCATATTATCATGGCCGGGGCCAGGAAGCCTCCCCAGACTCCGTGCCCCCCCTGTTCTCATCCGAGCACGTCCCTTGGCCCCCCCCCTCCTCGCGCGCGCGTGCCCCGGGCCAGGATGTGCAAAGCCCCCTCGTGGACGCCCCCCTCCAGGGCTCGTTTCGATTCCTCCGATTCGATTTGATCGATTTCGATGGCTTCCGATTCCGATTCGATTCGACTTCGGATTCCGATTTGGCATCCGATTTATCAATGGAGGCCTACTTGCCTGCCGATGCTTGCCGATTCGTTTTTTCCTGGCTCGGTTGCCGATTTCCGTTGATCCGATTCATGTCGATCGCCGATCCGACTTGTCGATTCGATTCTGGGCTCTCCTGCCCCTCCTGAAGGCCCCCGAGGGCGGCGGCTCCTTCGAGGCATCCAGCGCTGCGGGCAAGATTTGTGTCCACACCCGCTGCGTATGGGACTGTCTGGGCAGAGGTGCCAAATTGCCCAGGCGCAGCGGATATGGAGAAAGATCTAGCCTCTGGGGGCCAGGCTTTTGTCCATATCAGCTGCGCCTCTGCTTTCTGGGGACAGGAACCCGAGACTTCAAGACGCAGTGGATGTGGATACTTTTCATGCCCGCAAGCGTCCTGAACACCGTCAGGATCTTGGGGTCTGTCTCTCGGTCTCCGGCATCCGGGCGGGCCCCCTCGGGGCTCTGGACTCGGGGTCGGGACATCCAGGGGGCAGGCGTCGAACAGATGTGACGACCCTCAGATCCGGGCCTAGCAGTCTTCCTCCCGCCGTGCAATCTCGCCAGGTGTCGGGCCCCGGAGCCCTCACAGCTGGATGCCGCTCGGAAACGGGCGCAGCACGAAGGTGGGCCCTGGGGCCCTAATTGTAGTGGTGTTCCCCTCGCGATGCCAGCTCCGAGGGGGCGTCGGTCCTTGGGGTCGGCGGCCCTTCGGCGGCCTCTTGGGCGCTTCGGTCGGGGGGGCGACCGGCGGGTGTTGCGACCGGGGCGCGTGTGCGCCGCGTGCGTGTCGGCGGCGAGCAGTCAGGAGGGGAAAAAACACACAGACACAATTAATCGGCGATTCCCAGAAAATATAGGAAAATATGGGAAGTGGGGGGGAAGACAAAACCCCAGAAAATATGAGAAAATATGGGGAATCATGTTATTTGTGTGTATTTATTTGTGTGTCCCAGGGCCCCTTCAAGCAGGGAGGGCAAACCACTTAGGGAAGGCCTTCAGACGCGCTTGGCCTTGGCGGGTCCGCCTGGGTGGCCTCTCGGTGCCACGGCTGGACCCGTCTCGAGAATCGGTGTTCCAGATTCGAGCATCGAGTTTTTGTTTTGGCAGTTCTCCAGGGAACGCTTCGTCGCCAGGGCTGGATCCGCCTCGAGAATCTGGCCAGAGCGCACCTCTCGACAGGTCCTGGGACCAAGTCTTCGTGGAGGAGGGACCGAGAGGACCCACACCCCTCGCGTCGTGCAACAGGTGCGGCGGAAGAGTTGGGGCAGTCCTCGGCTTTGGGGGCTCATGCTACGGGTCACAGGACAGTTGAAGCACGACTTGGGATGAAAAACCAGTCCAGCGGAAGGGGCCGAGACGTTCAGGGGTTTCGCGACGTCAACGCCAGACAAGGCGTCGGGGACTGGGGTCGCTGGGTTGGCCGACCACCTCCGACCTCCTCGGGGCGTCGGAGGGGGTGGCGCGAAGGGCACGGGCCTTCTTGAAGCCCTCCTGCTTGAGAAGCTGTCTTAGCAGCCCCTGTAACAAAAACCTGCCTGCTAAGAAGCCCCCTGCCTGCTAAGAAGCCCCCCGCCTGTCTGGAAGGCGGCCGGTGACCAGGTGCCCCCCTGCCTGCTAAGAAGCTTCCGCTGTGTAGGTCCAGGTGGCAGGTGTCTTTGCCCCTGCGTCTGCAGAGGCTCACGGGGGGCTCCTGATGGCAGGATCTTCCGAAGACCTCGATCTTCCTCCTGCTGCTTATCCTGCCCCATCCTCCAGTGCGCTCGACGCGGCCGATGTGGCCGTTACACGCCCCCGAGCCGAGTCGGCCTCGACACTTGTCGGGCGGGGCACGTCCGCTCGATGCGACCATTCGGCCGCCGCGCGCCCCCGAGCGCCGAGCCGGCTTCTACATCAAGGGCTTCGGGTCGCCAGATGGCTGGGGACGCACGGGGCACGCGAAGGAGCGCAAGATCCCGAGCGGCAGGAGGGTTCGAGGGCGGCTAGGTAGGCCGAGGGGGGCCGTCTCGAGGCCGATGTTCGGTCGAGACTGCTCGGCGAGAGCCGCTCTCGCCGAACCACTTCGACCTCGACCGAACATCGGCCACAGGCCACCTCGATCGAATGTCGCCGCTCTCGCCGAGCGCCATGGCCAGCCACACTCGGGGAACCTTTGGCCGCACGCACAGCGTTCCAGAAAGGGCCTCTCGCCCTCAACGCCTGCTCGCCATCGGCGGAGTCCGGCGGAGAGCCGGCAGACGTAGGAGCGCGGCGGCGGCTCCGACGGCGGCAGGCCAGAGGAGGGCGGCGGGAGCGAGATTGAGACGTCCACACCTGCTGGCTCCGCGAGAGGGGCCCCTTCGCCATGATAGCGTCCCTCGGCGAGCGGCTTCCCTGGGGGGGGGGCGGGGGCGCTGCGCCCCCGCACGCGGGCCGCTGCTGCCGCACCGCAGGCAGCGGTCGGCGAGCCGCGCACCGGGGGTCACTGCGCAGGGCCACGCGTGCGTGCGTCAGGAGGAAAAGAAACATACAGACACAATTAATCCTGGATTCCCCAGAAAATATGGGAAAGTATGGGAAGTGGGCGGGAAGACAGAAACCCAGAAAATATAGGAAAATATGTGGAATCTTTTTATTTGTGTGTATTTATTTGTGTGTCCTGGGGCCCCTTCAGTGCGGCCGTCTCGAGGGATCGTTGTCGCTGTGGGGCGTCCCCAGGAGGGACGGCGAGGAGCACAGCCCCTCCCCCTTGCGCAGCTGGTCTGCGTGCGCGTCTGCGCACGGCATATAAGTTCAGGGCTCGCGCGACGACCGCACCGTCGGTGTCGACGGCCTCGCCGTCCTCCGCCATCCTCTCTCTGACTCGGAGCCAAAACTCGCCGCAGGGTTGCCTCCAGTTTCGGCGCGTCTTGGGGGCTGGGCCCAGGCGCCCCGGCCTGTCGAGCTGCGACGTGGGATGGAAGATCGGCCTCTGGGCGAAGAGGTCGCGAAAGAGGATCTGGCGGCCTCGCCGTTGTTGTGTTGTTATCCTCGTCGTCGTCGCCTTCGTCTCTCCAGCCAGCACTCATCCCCAGGACTATGACGTTGTGATTTCCTCGCAACGCGAGCCCCCGGAGGTGATCCCAGAGGGGTGTAGACTCCTTCCCCGGGACTTGCTTTTCATCCTGAGTCTTTTTGTTGACGCCACTGGGCCCGATAAGGGCCCCCCCCATGCTGAAAATTGAAGAAAACCAGGCGTTGCGATTTTGCCATGGCGCGAAAGGCTGAGAGGTCCCACCAGGCAGCGGTGGAAGTGTCGACCAGCCCACCCCTGCGCCCGCAGCCCCATCCTCTTGGCATGAGCCGATGATCCCTATGACGTGTGTTTCCCCAAAATGTGTTTGCCGTGGTCAGCTCCGCTAGTAGCACGCAGCTCGAGTCGGCCCGCTCCGCCTGCGATTCGTCGGAGGCCTCCAGTGGACAAGCACACGTTGGCGCTAACACACGTTCTGAGGATCATCGAGTCCCAGACATGCGATGTCCTATGTTTGTCGGCACGGGGTCCCCAGAAGTCCCGACCCCTTCCTCAGGGCTGGTTTTGCATCCCGAGTCGCCTTTTTACGATCCTGGTGCCCGCAACATGCCCACATAGGCCCGGAACGGCCAAAAACCTCCCGTCCTGATCTTTCCACGACGCGGGCATGTCTTGGGTGGGATCGCAGCCGCGCGGGCCCGAGGCCTGGCGGCATCGGCCGCGACATGGCCGCCCCCCCCGCCGCCATGGCGGTGGCCGGCCGCCTCCTCCAGCGTCTCTCGCTGTCCTCGGCCACGCGCAGAGGGGGGGCAAGAGGAGGGGGGAAGGCTTCTTAGAAGGAGGCTGCTCCTTAGACGGCGAGCGCCTTGTCAAATAGACGGCAGGCCGGCGCTTTTGAGAAGCAGCCTCCTCGGCCAATCTTTGGCCCTCGTGCGCGTCCCGTGTGCTTCGTGTGCAGCACGGGTGACGCGAGGGTCAGGCACCCGGGCTGCCGCACCCCGTACGGGGCTTCGAGGCTCAGGGGGAAGGTGCACTGTCACGGCGTCTCGCATGGCAGTGGCTTGTTCCTGCACTGAGGCATGGTGCCGATTCCAATATGGAGGCAGCCTGCTTCCAAGAAGCCCCTCCCCCCTCCCCTTCCCCCCTTGTGCGCGCCGCCAATGTCGGCCTCCCGCCGCCCGCCGCGGGGCCTTGCGCACGCGCTCGGCGCCAGCCGCGGCCGGGCCGGCGCCTGCGCGGGGCACGCTGTGGGCTGTTCGCTGGCGCTCGCCGGCGGCTGGCTGCAGCTGCAGCAGTCGCGCTGCGACGCGGAGGAGCCCCTCGGGGCGCGCGCAGCGGGGGGCAGCGCCGGGACTCGATCGGGCCCTGGGCCGCCCAGGAGATGGGGTCAGAGTGGATGGGGTCAGAGGATCGCGCCGCATCGCCGATTCATCGACGATTCGGCTTGCCAGATGTTTGTCCACGCCGACGTCGCTGGTGCATCGCCGACATCGCCGGTGCATCGCCGATGCATCATCGGCGTTGCGGCGCGATCCACCTACCCCATCTTCTCCAACCCCATCAGGGAGGCCTCTAGTTAGTAACTGGAGGGCGGCCAGCGATGTTCGGAGGAGGGAGGGGTACCGATATGCCGCTGCCCTTTCCTCGTCGCCACGGCTGGATTCGTATCGGAAATCCTGGTCAGAGCGCGCCCCGGGGGAGGGTCCGGAGACTAGCGGTATCGGTGGGATGTTTCTGTTCCCGCAGATATCCGCTATGGGGCTGAATCCTTGCTGCCCTTGCCCAGCGACTCTCGTTCATCTATAGCGGCAGCGCGATCGGGTCCACGGCTTCGGCCGACGCCTGAGCGGTTGGCTCTGGGGATGGCCTTCGCGAAATGGGACGAAGAAGTATCCCCTCTGGCGGACCCAGGCTTCGCAGCCATGCGGAGCCCGACCCCCCCCCCCCCCCCAAAGCAGGAAGTTGCGAGGAGGTGGAGGAGGAGGAGGAGGAGGAGGAGGAGGAGGAGGAGGAGGGGAGGAGGAGGAGGAGTACGAAGAGGAGGAGGGAGGAGGAGGGAGACGGAGGAGGAGAGAAGAGAGGGAGGAGGACGAGGGGGAGGCATGCTGTTTGGGACGGGGCGAGAAGCCAGGCGGTCCATGACCAGACCAGCCCGGGCCAAAGTCCGAGCTGGGGCGACGGAGCCGCACTCGCAGCACCTGATCCGACGCGCCAGGCTGTCCCAGCAGCCGCAGCGACACCCCCAAGAGTGGGGCCTGCGCGCCCTGGAGAAGACGTCGTGCGGCGGCGGGCCCATCCACCCCGCTGGCCAGCGGACGGGCTGCGCGCGAGGGCGACAGCCTGGCTCGCACGCACGAGCCGCTCTGAAGCACGCGCTGGCAAGCTCAGCGCCTCAAAGGCCTGAGACAGGACGGCTACGAGGGAGGGAGGCAAGAGGAGGGGGAAAGGGGGAGGGAGGAGGAGGGCCTTGAGAGGGAGGAGGAGGGAGGCGGGGGAGGTCAAGCCGGGTGCGCTGGCGCCACATCTGACATTACGGTCGGGGCGCTGAGGAAGGAACCCTTTTCGTTGGGGAGGGGCTCGGTGTTCCTTAGTTGTTTTGCAGTTCGCCTTTGGTTTTGCTTAGGGTTTCGATGGGAAACCGAAGTTTAACTTGTGGGAAAAAAAGGGGCCTCGTTCCTTTTTGGGGGTTCCTTAGGTCAACGCCCCGACTGTATATCCATCTCTCCCCCTCCCATTGCGCTGATTTGTTCGATAGCCGCGGGCGCGTGTCATAGCCGAACTGGAGCTCAACAAAAAGTTGTTGGAGTAACCGGAAAAGGTGGAGCTGCGTACGTTGGAGGTGGAGGGAAGGAGCTGGTGGATGAGCAGGAGGATGAGCAATAAGAAAAGGGAGTGGATGGGGAATGACGAGGACGAAGACGTACAGCGATAGCAGAAATTGAAGGGGAAGCAGCGGGATGAGCAGGAGGACCAGTGGAAGGCGGAGAAGTGAGCCCAGGGGGGCGGCAACGATCAACAGGGATTCCGATCCAGAAGAGTGGCTGGCGCAAGCGAGAGCACCATGTTGAACGACGGGAGCAAAGCGCCGATCCGAATCTGCGGCCCAAGCTGCAGCGGGAACACCATTTTGAAACACCGGTCACCAGCGGATGGTCAAAGTACATGTGAAACACGAACTCGGCCCAATCCTGAAACATACTCAGAGGGGGGCCGACGATCTTCCGGGATTGTCAGCGGCGAGAGGAGAGCAGTACTCAATTTGTGCAGTTGTGGATAAGCTAGGTGCGTTCTCGCCATATCTGGCATCCTATCCCTCCCACCCGCCCCTTGCCACTGTGCAGATGTGTTCGATATCTGCCGACGCGTGCCACAGCCGCCCTGGAATCACAAAAAGGACCCCATCGTGTTATTCGCAGTCGGAGAAGGGGAGCTGCGTACATTGGAGGAGGAGGAGGAGGAGGAGGAGGAGGAGGAGGAGGAGGAGGAGGAGGAGGTGGCGGATGAGCAGGAGGCTTGCAGCGGGAGAAGGAGGGGAGGAAGGGGGAAGACGAGGACGAACAGCAGCAGCAGGATCTGGAGTAGACGGAGCGGGAAGAGCAGATGAACAAGGCAAGGTCGAGGAGGGGAAAAGGAGGGGTGTGACAACGATGAGTGAAGATCCAGATCCAGAACATAGCGGCCCGCGATGGGGCGAGAGCGCCATCCGACGACGGCAGCAAAGTGCCGATCCTAAAGTGAGGCTGTCGCTGCAGCGGCAGCACCATTTTGAGACCGAAAACGCCCAGATGGAACATAACCGTGGGGAAGACCATTGGTTGTGACCCTGTTCGGTGTAGAAGGATTATGTGGAGGGGGCCGGGCCCCAGGGGAGAGAGGAGAGAGCAGCACTCGCAGTGAGTAATTGTTGAATCACTGGAGGAGTCCCTGGAGGAGGAGGCGGAGGGGGAGGAGGAGGAGGAGGAGGAGGAGGAGGAGGAGGAGGAGGAGGAGGAGGAGGAGAGAGGAGGAGAAGTAGGAGGAGGAGGAGGAGAGGAGGAGGAGGAGGAGGAGGAGGAGGAGGAAGAGGAGGAGGAGGAGGGGGAGGAGGAGGAAGAGGAGGAGGAGGAGGAGGAGGAGGAGGAAGAGGAGGAGGAGGAGGAGGCGCGGGAGGAGGAGACGCAGGAGGAGGAGGAGGAGGAGGAGGAGGAGGAGGAGGAGGCGCAGGAGGAGGCGCAGGAGGAGGAGGAGGGGGAGGAGGAGGGGGAGGAGGAGAGGGAGGAGTAGGTTGGATCTTTCCCCCGCCGACGTGGGCCTTGGGAGCTCTGCGGTCGGCCCGGGTTCGCGGCATGGCCTCGGCGGGCCCCAGGCCACTGCGCTGACCCGTGTTGGCGCGCCCCCGGTCCCCGCGCGCACTGGACCTCGCCGCAGTCTCGGAAGCCGATCCCCGGGGAGCCCAGGAATGTGCACCGCCAGTGCAGGTTCGCGCTCTTGCCGTTTCGGCGTGGGGGTGGGCTCGGCGGACTTCTGCCACTGGTCCCTCGAGCAGGCGTTTGGCAGCCTGCTCGGAGGAGCGGCCTCCCATGAAACACTGAAGGATTGAAGGATGAAGATTAGGGGAACAAAAAGTGGCAAAAACATACAAACTCGGAGGTCCGCGCGGATTTCTCGGATCCGCGCTGGACCCCCCTGGCGGCGCCGCCCCTGGCGCGCTCCGCGCGCCAAGGATGGGGGTCCAGCGCCGATCCGAGAAATCCGCACGGACCTCCGAGTGTTTATGTTTATATGACTTTTTGTTCCCCTAAAGATCTCAGTGGACTCGTGCCCAGGATATCTTTGAGCAGGCGGTTGGCAGCCCACTCGGAGAATCGCTGGCACCAGTCCGCCGAGGTCGGCAAGCTTCTCCGAGCGGCCTGCACGGGCTTCCCTGGCCGCGCCCCGGCCCCCTCCTGCAGGAGAGAGGAGAAGACTCAGGAGGGGAAAAACACATTGACACACTGAATCGTCGATACCCCAGAAAATATGGGAAAATATAGGAAGTGGGAGGGAAGACAATCACCCCGAAAGTATTGGAAAATATGGGGCATCCTTTTCTTTGTGTGTATTTATTTGCGTGTCCTGGGGCCCCATTTCAAAGACGGGAAGGCCGGAGGGGGGAGGAGTCCACCGGAGGGTGCACAGCTCTGGGCCCCCCCCGCCGCGATCTACCTGGAGACTCCCGGCGGCGTGAGGTGGATCCAGATCAGGCCCGGGAGCGGCGGCGCGGTGGCCGCCAAGGGCCGAGTGGTCGGCGTCCACTTCGAGTGCTACTCCCTGCACGGAGCTCGGAGAACGAGCGGCTGCATGAACCACACGCTGACCGTTGACAGTAGGTGTTCCTGGATGCCCAGATCCGGATCTACTTCAAGCGCCTTCCCACTTCAAAAACCGATATGTTTTTGCTGTGCCTTGTACTTTACTAGGAGGACCTGAGCCCAATCTACTTTACCCGCCTTCCTACCTCATGTTTTTACTTACATCTTCCGACCGACGTGTACGTAATCCTTCTGAAGTCTGCGCGGATTTCTTGGATCGGTGCTGGGCCCAGCCGGCGGCGCCACCGGCGCCGCCCCTGGCGCGCTGTGCGCGCCAGGGACGGGGGGGTCCAGCGCCGATTCAAAATACCCGCGCGGACCTCCGAAAGTTTATGTCTGCACCAAGACGGAGTCCGATGTCGCAGGGGATTTTCCACCTAATCTTGCCGAGGACCAGTGTAAAGCCAAGAGTCATCAACGATATTGGAATAAGGCCTCCCCCCAAGCTCCCTCTTCGTAGGCCTTTAAAATGGTTTATTTCCACAGGGGGGCCTGCCTCGTTGGAAGACAGCCGATTGAAGACCCTGCAGCATGTCAAAACATTGTTCTCGACATTCCAACGCCTCGGATAAACCTGACTGTTGCGTCTTGACGATCTTGCACCGTGCCAGAACGCCATTCATGGGATTTCAACACCGCGAATCATCATGATTGCTGCGTTTTTATAATCTCGATTCCGTCCAAAACGCAATGTCTGGTACGTCTATCACAGCAATTCGCGAAGCTCTTGTAATTGTTTAATAACAGTGTGCGCGGCGCTAAAGCGAGAGCCACATTGTGAAAAGGAGCCGCCCTCAATCCGTGAAACACCCTGCAAAGTTTAACAGCGAATGTGCGCGGTGCTAAGGCGAGAGCAACATTTTGAAGAGGAACCGCCCTCAATCCGTGAAACTCTTGCACATGTTGAAGTCGAATGTGCGCGGCGCCCAGGCGAGAGCCACATTTTGATAAGGAGCCACCCTCAATCCGTGAAGCCTTTCCAAAGTTTGAGGACGAATGTGCGCGGCGCTCAGGCGAGAGCCACATTTTGAAAACCACCCGCCCTCAATCCGTGAAACTCTTGCACATGTTGAAGACGAATGTGCGCGGCGCCCAGGCGAGAGCCACATTTTGATAAGGAGCCGCCCTCAATTTGTAAAACTTTTTGCAAACTTTGAGAACGAATGTGCGCGGCGCTCAGGCGAGAGCCACATTTTGAAAACCACCCGCCCTCCATCTGCGAAACGGTTGTCAACGTTTAAGCTTCAGGGTCATAAATGCTGAGGAAGGCTCAGGCGAAACGCCCGGGCCGCCCTAAAAACTTGCCTCGGGATGCGACAGGGAGAAATCGTTCATACAGAGAAGGAATGGAGGAGGAGGAGGAGGAGGAGGAGGAGGAGGAGGAGGAGGAGGCGCAGGAGGAGGAGGAGAAGGAGGAGGAGATGGAGCTTCTGCTCCTTCTGCCGTTTCCAGGATTGCAATCCTCTGATGTGTGTGTTCTCAATCCGTGGCCCCAGATTCCCCGAACTCGCAGCCCCTTCTCCAGGGGTAGCGTTGCGTCCCGGATCTGTTTCTGATGGCCCCAGGGGCCAGATCACGGGCCCCGGAGCCTGAGATTGATAAAAAGCGCCCAGACTGAACAAACCAGATCGTCGGAGATTTGGGTCCCCCAACCTCCCATGCATGCCACGACGTTTTCACACTGCCGACTCCCAGAGATCTCGGCCCATTTCCCGGGACCGTTTTTTCATCCTGAAGCGATTTTGACGGACTAGATTTCCGCGTTTGTTGTTTTATCTTCGCAGCTGTTTCCAGCATGTGGTACGCATGACGTCCGTTCTTGACAACCTCGCTGCCCCCCCCACTTGCCTTCTTCCCTTCCTCCTCCTCTTGATCTTCTCCTCAGTTTGTTTTTACTCCTGATCCCGGCCAGGGTTCAAAGCAGCCGCGGCGCGTGCCAGCTGTTCTAGGCAACCACGCTGCATTCTCTCCCTCCTCTCGTCCTCGTATTCCTCCTCCTTGTTCTCGCTCTGATGCTTGGTCCTGACGGCAGTGCGAGTGATGCGTGCTGGCCGCTTCGTGTCTCCTCAGTTTCCCTCCCAAGAGATTCCCTGACACATGGGTTCGTCGAGTGCTTGGCGGTGCTGGGTCCCAGCGATGGCCTGTATGCATATATGTATGTATGCTCAGACATACATGCATACATACCTATATATATATACATATATATATATACATATATACATGCATGCATGCATTCATGCATACATGCATACACTTGTACATATACACACACACACACTTATTCAGACACGTGCAGATACACATATACACTTCGTCCTGATTTTTTTGCGGCGCGAAGGGGTCTGGTTGTCTTGTTCCTCCAGGAGCGCTCCTGGAGTCGACCTGGTCCCACCACCGGCCCCTGGGCTGCCTGAACTTCCGCTTCCGGCTCGGGGAGGGGCACCTGCACGGCATCGCCCCCGCAGTGGAGGAGGCCCTCGAGGGCATGCCCGTGGGCTCGAGGCGTCGGGCGACTCCAAGCCTGGGCGACTGACGCCAAATCCCAGACATGCTCGCGGCGTGGAAAATGCGTGTTAGAGGAACAAAAAGTGACATGAACATAAAATCTCGGAAGTCCGCGTGGATTTCTCGAATCCGCGCCGGACCCCCTGGCGGCGCCTCCGGCGCCGCCCCTGGCGCGCTCCGCGCGCCAGGGAGGGTGGTCCAGTGCCGATCGGAGAAATCTGCGGGGACCCCGGAGTTTCTATGTTTCTGTCATTTGCTGTTCCCTTAAAAAAACGGCGACTGGAAGTTTCCATAGCCGTTTTCGGCATCTGAGGGCCTTTGCCAGGCCCTGCAGGCCGTCCGAGAACGACTCGGGATGGAACACTGGCCCTGGGACAAGGATCGGGACTGCTGGGGACCCCGTATCAACAAAATGCAAGGCTTCGGATGCCTGGGCAGGGGGCTTCACATCCCAGATCTCCCACGATGTGTTTTTTCCCATTTTGGCCTTTTCTTTCATTTTTTCTGCCTGAAGCCCGCCATCCGGCCCTGGGGCCATCAAGAGCGGATGTGGGGCGAAAAACTCCCTCCCGGGAAGTGGTCGGGACTTGAGCCTGTTTTTTTAGATTCGGGCAAGTTTACTTGCATGGCATTCGCCCCCCCCCCCCCCTCCTCGCCCCTCTTCAAGAGAATACTATAGCGTGCAAGTGCCTTTCGACTTGCGTGGCTTCCGCAGGGCTCAATCCACCCCCCGCCCATGCAAGTGCATCCGCCCGAACCTAGAGAAAACAGGCTCCTTCAGGGGCCGCGGGCTGAACCACCACACCGCGCGCTCCAGCACGGGCCTCGCCGTCGGCGCGCCCGCGGAAATACGGCGGAAGTGAAACGCCGGCGGGCCAGCGGAAGGCAGCGAGAGCAGGAATGATGCGTTCCTGTCCGTGGGCCCAGGCTTTCTGGTGTCGGCCACCTGTCGGAGCTCCGACCAAGCTTGGCCTCTCTTCGGGCGGCGCCGAGTCTGGGTGCATGGAGGGAGTCCGGTTCGAGCCACCAGGCTCGACACCCAGACCTGCGGCGTCGTGTGTCTTTTTGTTGGGGGGGGCAGCGCGGGTCCTTCGAGGTCTATAGTAGGCCTCCCCCAGGACCGGCCTTTCATCCTGAGTAGTTTTGTGGAAGGGCCCCGGAGCCCGTCCGTGGCCACCAGGGGCCGAACGAACACGGCCAGAAACCTCCCGTCTTGATTTTTTTCACGACGCGAGTGGGCTTCCTTGGGTCTGGTGGGCCTCCAACCGCACCTGTGGCTTCTCTGATGGTCCGCTACCGAAAATTTCCGGTAGCGCTCCGCAGAGATCGGTCGCTACCGAAATACCGAAATGTAGCGCCCAATACCGGTATCAGAGCGTTCTGAAATCCGCTATTTCAACGCCCTCAAACGAAGATCCGGTCGCTACCGAAATTCGGGGTGCGTCGAAATCGCTACCGAAAATTTCCGGTACCAGACCATCTGGGGTGGCTTCTCCTGGAGGCGGGAGCTCATCGCTCCCCCGCACATGCTCTGGGAGCACGCGCACGGAGGGCAGCACGGCCAGTTCGTCACCAAGGTCGGGCTGGTCTCCCGGCACGACGAGCCGCGCATCTTCATGGTGGACCTCTACTACGTCGACCAGAGGGGGCCTCCCCGGGGAGCGGGAGCGGTCAGGGGCAGCGCAGGCTCAAGGGCAGTCACCACCCCCCAAACCACCCCAACCCAACCCGAAGGCTCAGATTTACCCCCGATTTCCAGTGGGGGGGGGTCAGGAAACACAGGAAAAACACATGTGGAACCCTTCCCCCCCCCAACCCGAAATTCGGGTCTTCGGGTTGGGTTGGGGTGGTCTGGAAGGTAGTCAGGCTCAGGGGCAGGCGTCGACCCCCCGAAAATCTCCCACTCATGTCGCCCACACGGCGGGTTCCAACTTCTAATTATCGTTGCCCCTCGCCGGAGAGATCCAGGAGTGGACGTCGTGCTGGGTCGGGGCGAGGAGGCGGTGGGGGGGGCAGGTGTTGCCCTCCGGGGGGGGCCGGGGGGGGGGGCTTCTCGGAGGGGCCCTTTTTTTTTCTTTGAGGAGGAGGAGGAAGAGGAGGAGAAAGAAAGAGGAGGGTCCTCCGAGCCCTTCTGCGCAGGGCGGCCCTCTCCGGGCCACTCGTCGCGGGGCGGCCTTCTGAGAAAGCTGGGGAGGGGGAAGGGCAGGCATCGGACGTTCGAGGGCGAGGTCGAGGTGAGATGGAGACCCCCCGCCGGGAAAGCGGTCTCAGAGCTCGTTTTCGTGCCGTGCATGCGGTAGGGGCGAAGATGCGCGGGCAAGAGGGGTGATCTCGCCGTTGCCAGGGCAGAGTCGGGCCACATGCTGTTCTCCCCCGAGTGGCGGATTTGGGGACGGGATTGTCCCGTGGTCGTCCCGTGGCCCGTTGTTGTCCTGTGGTTTTCCCAATAATTGTCCCGTGGTTGTCCTGATAGTTGTTCCGATGGTTATCCCAAGGTTTGTCCCGATGGTTGTCACGATGGTTGTCCCGATGTGCCGATGGTTGTCACGATGGTTGTCCCGATGGTGAGTCAATTGTTGTTGGCAGTGAGACCGATATGTACATTGTGAGGCCGGTATATCGGCAAATCGTTATATATATATATATATATATATATATATATATATATCGGTAGTTGCATCGATTGGTAAACAGTTGCATCGACATTTCGCAATATACATAGAGTTTGATATCGATGGTTACATAATGGGTTCCATGTTTGCGGTAGTGATATATATATTATATATATATATATATATATATATATATATATATAATACGCAGGCGACATCTAGATAGTGGAAAGAGCGTGTTCTACCGCTGCTGGCGGAAAACCGGGGGGGGTCACTACCGGTTCGAACCCCCCCCCCCCCCCTCCGGAAAACCGGGGGGGGTCACTACCGGTTCGAACCCCTCCCCCCCCCCCCCCTGCTCATCATGAAAAGGGGGGGGGGGTCACTACCGGTTCGAACCCCTCCCCCCCCCCCCCCCCTCTCGAAAACCCAGTGGGGGTGCGGACAGAGGTGGGGACGGTGTTGGTGGGACAGTGGTGAGGGGATAGCGGGACAGTGGTGGGGACAGTGGGACAGTGGGACAGTGGTGGGGACGGTAGTGGTGGGGACAGTGGTGGGGACAATGGTGGGAACAGGGGGGGACAGTGGACAGTGGTGGTGACGGTGGTGGTGGGGACAGTGGTGTGGGGACAATGGGAATGAGGTGGAAACAGTGGGACAGTGGAGGGTACAATGGTGGTGGGGACAGTGGTGAAGGCGGTGGCGAGGACGGCGGTGGGACAATGGGACAGAGGTACAGTGGGGACAGTGGTGGGGACAGTGGGGACAGTGGTGGGAACAGTGGGACAGCTCAGTGGGACAGCGGAGGAGTCAGTGGGACAGTGGGGACAGTGGGGATAGTCGGGCAGTGGTTGGGGCCGTGGAGACAGTGGGGAGAGTGGAACCGTGGTGGGAACAGTTCTGGGGACAGCGGGGACAGTGCGACAGTGGTGGGGCCACTGGTGGGGACAGTAGGGGCGGTGGTGGAACCAGTGGGGACAGCGGTGGTGAGGACAGTGGTGCTGGGAACACCAGTGGGGGATGTGATGCGGACGGTGGTGGGGACCGGGAGTCGTTTGCTGGCGGTGAGTAGGGGGGGGGGGGGGGGGGGGGGGGGGGGGGGGGGGGGGGGGGGGGGGGGGGGGGGGTTCGAACCGGTAGTGACCCCCCCGGTTTTCCGGATCCGAAGGGGGGGGGGGGGGGGGGGGGGGTTCGAACCGGTAGTGACCCCCCTCGGTTTTTCGAGGGGAGGAGGGGGGGGGGGGGGGGGGAGGGGTTAGGGGGAGGGGGGGGAGGGGGGGGGGGGGGGGGAGGGGGGGGGGGGGGGAGGGGTTCCAACAGGGGGGGGGGGGATTTTCGGAGGGGGGGGGGGCGACCCCCGGGCTCCGGAGGAAAAGGTTGGCAATTTTCCACAGTAAAGCGGCGGTGGATCACGCTCTCTCAGATAGTGATATCGATCGATTGATCGGTACAGGTTGTCCCGACGTGCTATCCCGAGATCCACAGATCGATCGTGATAGCGATAGATCGTGATATAGGTGTATACACAGACAGAAACGAGAGAGAACGACAGAGATAGTAAGATCGATCAGCGATGGGCTTATCGATGTTTTCCCGATGGTTATCCCGATGGTTGCCACATGTGTAGATTTATTTATTGGTAGTGATGGCGTAAGATAGTGAGGCCGACACCTCTGTATGTATATATATATATATATGTATATATGTATACAAGACTGCATTGGCGCTTCGCGCCGTGCGCCTTGTTCTGGACGCTACCCCAGCAAAGCAATAAATCATCGCTTGCTTCAGCAGGGGGGACCTTTAGGCCTGGACGGGCGATCGGCCCATTTTTCTGATATCCCTGCTGGTGCCTGCTAACATCGCGTTCGCCACATGCGCTTGCACGCTCGTGCGCAGGAGTGGGGAAGGAATGCTGATTTTTTCGCGCGCGAAGGTGCTGGCAAACAGCGAAGCATCTACATGTTGCGATGGCATCTGTCCATAATCGGGAACCCGGAAAGGAGCGTGGATGAGGGGGGGGCTGAAGAGGCGGAAGGGGGTGGGAGGGGGAGAAACGGGGAGAAGGTCCAGAGGAAGGAGCGGGCGAATGAGGATGGCCGTCGGATGCAACGAACGTGGAGGTCGACGAGGAAGGCAGAGGGGGGAAGGGAGAGAGAGAGAGAGAGAGAGAGAGACAAAAAAAAAAGAGAGAGAGGGAGGGTGAGAGAGGTGCGGGAAAGACAGGCGGGCTGCGTGAGCGCGACGAGCGCACGATGAACGCCGTCTGG
This sequence comes from Prorocentrum cordatum, assembly GCA_963575745.1. Taxonomy (NCBI): domain Eukaryota; class Dinophyceae; order Prorocentrales; family Prorocentraceae; genus Prorocentrum; species Prorocentrum cordatum. Next base: position 333,744 of record CAUYUJ010022093.1, on the reverse strand, counting down.
GCGTTTTTGGTGCTCTTCTGGGCCGTCCGGGGGCCCTCTTGGGCCGTCTTGGGGCCTTCTTGGTCTGAAGCCATCTCGGGCCCTTTTGGGGGCCTCCAGTGGCCTTCTTGGGGATCTCCCATAGCTTTCGTTGGTCTCTCTTGGGGGCCTTCTGGGGGCATCTTGGGCTTTTTGTGGGCAGTCTCGGGGCTCTCTGGGGCAGTCCTGGGGCCGGGGCCTTCTTGGGCCGTCTTCAAACCCTCAGGGGGCCTCTTGGGCCGTCTTGGGGCGATATCGGCGGCCCATCGGGCCGACTTGGACGCTGCGAAGACCCAGAAAGCGGATATGCTGTATATTATATATATATATATATATATATATATATATATATATATATATATATATTATATATGTATATATATATATATATATATATATATATGGTCGCACCCCCCCCCAAGATCCCCATGTTGCTTCCTCCTCCTCTCCCTCCTCCTCCTCCTCCCTTCTCCTTTCAGCTTCCTCCTCCTTCCCTCGTTTTCCTCCTCTTCCGCAGGCGGAACGTTTTTTTCCTTTTTTTCCTCCTCCCGCCCTCGGAGGCAATGTTTTTTTCCTTTTTTTCCCTGTGAAAACACAGGGTTTTTCCCTATTTTTCCTTTTTTCCTCTTTTTCGGTCTTTCCCCTGGGGCGGCGGAAAAATCTGGAGGGCCCGAACGAGGCAGGGAAAAAAGGAAAAAAAGGAAAAATAGGAAAAAACATATGTTTCCACAGGGAAAAAGAAGAAAAAATCTCCGCGCCCCAAGGCCGGAGGAGGAAAAAGAGGAAAAATCTGTCTCTCCCTGTTCCTCCTCGTCGTCCTCCTCCTCCTCCTCCTCCTCCTCCCCGTCGTCGTCGTCGTCCTCCTCCTCCTCCTCCTCCTCCGTCCATCTCCCTTTCCTCCTCTTCCGCAGGCGGAAAGTTTTTTCCTTTTTTTCCTCCTCCCGCCCTCGGAGGCAGAGTTTTTTTCATTTTTTCCCTGTGAAAACACAGGTTTTTCCTTATTTTTCCTTTTTTTCCTCTTTTCCCTGCCTCGTTCGGTCCTCCGAATTTCTCCGCCGTCCCAGGGGAAAGACCAAAAAAGAGGAAAAAAAGGAACAATAATGAAAAAACTGTGTTTTCACATGGAAAAAAAGGAAAAAACTCTGCCTCCGAAAGCGGGAGGAGGAAAAAAAAGAAGAAAAAAAGTTCCGCCAGCGGAAGAGGAGGAACACAAGGGAGGGAGGAGGGGGAGGAGAAGGAGGAGGAAAAGCGGCAGAGCAGGGGAGCGTGGAGGAGAGGAGGGAAGTTTTTTTTTCAATCGCTTCGGCGAGTTCGAGAACGAACAAAGCAGCTGCAGGCTGGGTCGGAACCCCCAACGTGCAACAAGGACGAACCATATCGAATGGCTGGAATACACCCCTCGTGGAATCTGCATGGCACCTCTTGGACATCTACATAGCATAGTCAGCAGCATGAACACGAACGGGCTCATATAATGTTGCGCGGCCTCCAGCCGCTAACGCCTTCCACTATTTACACGTAAGTCCAAATAGACAGTTATCCGAATATGCCGTTGGCCCGTGCATCGCTCACAGCCGACCTACTTACGCATCGTCACCATCGATCGTCACCACAGACATCGACAAGCCCCACTTGTCAGCGACGGTTTTCACCGCCGCGCGGAGGTCGTCCATGGCATCCTCGGGCATCAAGAACACAGCGCCATCAAACATGTAAGTGTTGACGGTCACGCCGTCCACAGAGGTCACCTCCGTCTCTAAGTCAGACAAGATGGAATCCTCCACAGAGCTCAAGGCGTAGTGAAGCTTGGATGCGGCGGGGCAGCGGCGGTTCTCGAAACGACCGTCCAAGTACCTGAATTTCTCGCGCGACAGAAGCATATCCACAGCTTTGTGCATGTCGACGGCGAGGTTCCACAGAAACGGGAGATCGCACGCCGGCTTCCCCAAATGCACGATTTTGATGAGAAGCTTCTTCGCCTCTTTCGCTGTCACGTGCATGTAAGCCGCGAGGAACGCGCGCCACTTCTTGTAGTTCGCAGCAAACGCCGCGAGGGTGGGCAAGTCTTCATCAATGTTGCAATCCTGCGAGAGCTCTCTCACCAAGAGGGCCACAAAGCAGTTGTCGATGTCAACCTCGGCGAAAACCTTCCCAACGGAGAACCAAGACTTCCGCCCGACGAGACACCCCGCGGCGGAAAATGGTTAAAACGCAACCTTCCCGAGTTTTTTTCGAAAACTGCGCGAGCGCGCCCCACTTGGGGCGCAGCAAGCAATCCAGGAAAGCAGACAAAGAGTGGGGCGCGATGTCTTGGTCTCCCGCATTTCCTTTCCACCCTGGAAAGAATTGGACGGCTCCATCGACAGCGCGGTCGTCTTGTCAGCGCGCGGCATCCACTGGAGCGAGGGCCGCTGAGCGAGGCGGCGGCCAGGAATGTTGAATTTGCGGTAGTAAGCCACCTCGCAACGGCTGGCCAAAGCACGGAGCGCAACTATGCCAGAGAAAACGTTGCCCAGGACGCAGGGGGGCCGTCAGGGACCTTTCCCTTTTGCCTGCGCTTGTTGAGCCAGGCGACGAGCTTGTTCTGGGCTGCTTCACTCCATTGGCCTTCCTGGCGGCGCTGCATTCCGCAAGACGCCTGTATGTAATTCATCTGGTTGTTCACCTCCTTCAGTAAGAGGTCGGTCTTCGACGGGTGCACGGTCAAGCGCCCTGCGTTCACGTCACCAATAACATCCACAGCGCGCGGGCGGACGCGGCCCGCGATCGGCACGGGGGCAACGGGCGGCCCCGAAGGGGCAGCCGGCTCCAAGAGGCGGATGATGTCAGCAGCTGCCGAGCCCGAGGGTTCTGACGGATTGCCAACGCTCAAATCCAGGCGCGCCCGTTTACCATCACGGGTCAACACAACACGACCAGATACCGCAATCGAGGTGTTCATACCTGCTGTAAGACTTCGACACAAATCTTCGGATCAGCCCGCGCGGGGGCAACTTGAGCCGATGATGGCTACGGACAGGGTGGGGCGAGTAGGAGGAGGGGGGGGGGAGAAGTTGAAGGCGGAGGAGGAGTAGGAAAAGGGGAATCGCCTGGAGCCATGAGGAAATCCGCGGCCCCAGAGGTCCACACCCTTTTCCTTGGGATGGTTTTTCGCTCTGGGTCGTTTTTGATGGTTCTGGGGCCCGAAAACGGTCCCTGGACGCCGAAACGGATTGGCGGAAGGGCACCGAGTGTGCTTCCCCTCTCTAGGAGGAGGGAAGGGAGGAGGGAGGAAGGAGAGGTGGATTAAACCGCCGAGCCCTGGATTAATCCAGGAAGTACAGAAACAGAAAGATAGGACAGGGATGAGAACGAGGAGGAGGAGGAAGACCAGAGAGATATGAATAGAGCAAAAGGAGGAGAAAGTATGAGGGGAGAGGATGGGGGGGGAAAGGAGGAGGATGAGAAAGAGGAGGAGGACGAAGAGAGGAAAGCAGAACAGAGCACGGAAAATAGGGATCTTGGGGGGGGTGTGAGCATATATATATATTATATATATATACATATATATATATATATATATATATATATATATATATATATATCCCTAAAGGAATGGGACGGTGTGTTGCTTTTTTCGGGGCTCCTTTAACTGCCTATTGGGGCGTCTTGGGGGTCTCGTGGGCCGTCGTCGGACCATCGAAGTTCGTCTTGGAGCGCTCTTGTGCTGTCTTGGGTCTCTCTTGCGCCTCCCCGATGACCCTTCTGATCGCTTCGCGTCTGCTCGCAGGGCCCGGTAAGGCGCCCTGGGAGGCCCGGAAGGGCCAGCGGACCTTCTCCAAGGGCGTCCCGGGGGCCGCCGAGACGTCCGAGAGGGCGTCTGGGGCGCCCCTTGGGGGGGGGTTGGGGGGTGGGTGGTGGGGGAGGGCGGGGGTCCGGGTAATAAAACTGTAGGAGTAGAAATGTGCATGCACATACCTAGTAAGTCATCTACAGTGCCGTTTTTTTTATACATGCTCCGCGTGCGGCTCATGTATTAAAACACTGCAGGGATTCAGTTTTAAAAGCAACGATGAGTTCATGCAACATATTAATCGCTTCGCTCATTCCGCCGGCCCATATTGTCGCACCGTTGTGGGCTAGCCGAGTTTGGGGGCCTCTTGGGGGCCCTTTTGGGGCCTCTTGAGGCCTCTTTTGGGCCTCTTGGGCGCCTCTTGGGGCGTCCGATGAGTTCATGCAGCATATTTTTAAACAAATCCCAGGTGTACAAAAAAACTGCCCTGTGCATCCTGCATGGACCCCCCTCTCTCGGGAGGGCCCCTCCTGCGGGGGGCGTACCTCCGACGCCTCCCCCCCCCCCGCCCTGCAGGGCGCCTTGCGGACGGCTCCCCGGCCTCCTTTTGGCTATAGCCGCCCGCACGTCCTCTTTGCTGCTGCTGCGGGCGGCCCCAGAAGCCTGGCGACGATCGGGCGACGAAATCTATACATATCCACTGCTCCCTGACCATGCCCATCTTGAACCCAGGAGCTGTGTATGCGCCCTCCTGGCCAAGCCAGGAGGGCGTGGCGTATACACCGCTGCGGGGTTGAGGATGGGCCTGGCCAGGGAGCAGTGGATGTGTATAGATTTCGTCGCCCTACAACGAGTCCCACAATGGCTCCGACATGGCCACGGCACGACCTAATAAGCTTCCAGGAGGTCCCCAGGAGACCCCCGAGAGGGCCGCGAGGGTAAAAAAAAAGTCATTGCTTTCCCCTTGTGGCTTGAACGATTTGCGCGTTCTCGCCTTTTCGGGCTTCCGACAGCCCAAGACGTCCCCAGGGGCTTCCGAGATCGCCCAAAGACTGCTCCAGGGGTCGCCTTCAAGAGCTCCCGAAAACGGCCCAAGAGGAGCCAAAGACGGCCCAAGAGGGCGTCAGAGAGGGCTTCAAGAAGGCCCGGGAGGCTTCCAAGACGTTCCCAGATGACTCTAGGACGGCCCAAGAGGGTCCCGAGACGGCCCAAGAGGGCCCCGAGACGGTCCAAGAGGCCCCCAAAACGCTTTGGAGGCCTCAAAGTGGACCCAGGGACAGCCCATAAAGCCTCCAAGAGACCTCCAAGAGACGCCCAGTATACCTCGAAGAGCTTCTGATCAAGAAGCCTCCCAGGGCCCCAAGACGGCCTAGTGGCGGGACAGCTTTGATGCCAAAGCTCCCGACCACAGACGGCCGAATGATGGACGCGGTTTTGACGTCAAAGCTGCCAAGAGCTCCAGGGGACGGACAAGCACTTTAGAGGCGAGCCGCTGACGTACCAAGCTTTGAACCCCAAGGCTCCCAAGAGCGAACGGTGCCGCGAGAAGCTCTCAGCTCAGAGGCTCCCAAGGGCCAACGGTGACGCAAAAGGCTCTTAACACTGAGGTTCCCAGGAGCTCACGATGGCGTGAAGGAAAGCTCTTAACGACAAAATTCCCAAGAGCGAGCGGCGCCATGAGCTTTCTCGGACAAGTGTCTGAAGCGACATAGTGGATCCTGGCTCATGCAGTAATTCATTGATTCTGATACCTCGCGATGCCTTCCTGCAGTTGCGCCTCGCCGAGGGCGAGTCCAGGGTGCATCGATGGTCCCGAACGGGCGAATGAGGCTTGAGCTCTGGTTCGACGACCACTCCGAAGGGGATTGCGTGCTCGACCTGCCGCTGCCGTCCCATCATCTCACTGGCAGCTGCGCCTCGCCGAGGGCTCAACCATTTTTCCAACAACCTGTGGGAAGCCAATCCGACATGACCTTGACCCCCTCCCTCGCAGTCATCACGATGACCCCACTCACGGTGCATACCTGGAACTCCTCACCATCCTGACCAAGACCCCACTCACGGTTACCAACCTCGCCCCCACATGATATGATCATCACCGTGATTTCCTTTTTCCCGCATTACCGTCAGCCCTGTCGCGGTAATGATTTGAACCTTCGCCACGGCCATGCCCTCAAGTTCCCCCATGTTCATGGCTGCAGCCCCTCCCGAGGCCATGACCTTCACCCTTCGTGATCATGATTTTTGCCCTCACCTGCCGCCCTCGCGTACTTTTCAGGATACCGGGAGGTGGGGTCGCACCAGTCCGTTTGCATCGAAATCCGCCCCACTGTTTCCGTGCTCGGTCCCGCTGTTCACCAAGCCCCGCTGCGCCCGCGACAAGAGCGGAGACGTCAGAGCAGCCCGTTTGGCCGCTGGGCCCCAGTAACATGTTTTGTTCAAGCACTGTTTTGCTCAGGTTTTTCGGGCAGGACCGCCTTTTCGAATTCGAACCCGACGGTTTCGAAATTCAGTCGGGGTCGCTTTGGGGAGGAATTCGCATGCGCAAGGCACGTTCGAAATCTCTTGTCAGAGATTTAACAGGTTTTAATGTCGGCGTGGACATCTTGGGACGGTTTCGCTGGACACTTTCTTAACAAAGCAATGTCCAACGATTTCGTATCTTCTGGGTTCGATTTCGAAATGGCGCTCCCGCCCAAGACTTCCTCCAAATTTGATTTCGGAGCCTTTCTTGTTCGATTTCGAAATGGCGCTCCCGCCCAGGACTTCCTCCGAGACAGAATTCGGAGCCTTTCGGGCTCGATTTCGAAATGGCGCTCCCGCTCAGGACTTCCTGACAACTGGAATTCGACGCCCCCCTGGTTCGATTCCGAAATGGCGCTCCCGCTCAGGACTTCCTGACAACTGGAATTCGACGCCCCCCTGGTTCGATTCCGAAATGGCGCGTCCGCCCAGGACTTCCTCGAAAGTAGAGGTCGGCGCTTCTTCAGCTGGAGTTCGACATGACGCTCCCGCCTGAAACCTGTCTTTGTGGAAGCACGAAACGGGTCAAAGCTCTCGTAGCGCCGATGCGCATGTATTTATACATAGCATACATTGGCAATCAGATTGACAGTGATATCGGCCGAGAGTGCAGTCGATAGATCGACAGTGAGACCGATATATGAGGAATGATGTCGGTACATACGTATGCAGGTACGCGGTGATGTAGACACACCCAAATAGACATACATCCACGAATCTGTATGGCTGTATGCATGCATGCATGTGGGCATGTACGCCGATATACGTATATAGGGAATACAATTCACACACAGGTATATCGTGGTAGCGATAGATCGATCGACCGATCGAGGTTCTTCGCTGGATGGAGACGGTTGCCCCGATGGTTGTCTCGTCGTTGCTTCCCCCCCCTCATCCTTCTTATCGGCCGTTGGCTGGTCTTCTGGGTATCCGTATCCACCGCCTGCCGAGGTCCCCGAAAATCGATCCCCCAGGCGAAGATTATGGATACATCCCCGCCTCGCACCCTGGCCCTGGCCCTCCCCCATGTGGCCCCCCCCCGCGTCGCGAGAACATGGCGACGGAAGTTTTGCACAGCCAGGGGCCCCATGGGGAGGCCGAGCATCGCCCAAACCTTCCGTCGTGTTTTTTCGCGAGCCGGGGGCGGGGTCAGGGATTAAGTCGGGCCTGCCCCTCAACAGGAGGAATATTCAAAAGTAGCCAAAACATAGTCCGGGGGCGTTTTTTTAGACTTGTTTAAAGACTTGTTGGATCTATATTTTGACTCTGCTCCCATTTTTCCTACCGAATCCGCCTGCAGGAGCACACGCCCGACCTACGTAAGGTCAGGGAGAGCGTGCAGCCGATCCCCCCCCCCGCCCCCCGAGAGAGGGGCGCCCCTCTGCGCGGAGGGGCCAGAGGCCCCGCTGGCGGCCGCGGAGGCGGCGGAGCACGAGGGCTGAGCGCTCCGCCTCCGGGGGCGCCCGCCGGGGGGCCCCGAGGATAGACACGACCACCACGTCGACTCCTCCTCCCTCCCCTGCCCTCCTCTTCCTCTCCTCTCTCCTGGGAGAGGGAGGGGGGCGAGGGAGGTGGTGGTGGTATGTATGTGTGGGCCCCCCGCCCGCGCCGCCGCCCGGGCGCGGGGGAAAGCAGCAGGGGCTTCTCTCCGATCGGTCGGATGCGTCCATGGGGGCGGCGTGCCAGGAGGAGGAACAGGTACTCATGCCGCTGCCCTTCCCTGGCTGAGCCCCTTTTTGGGTGTCGCCGCCGCTGGATTCGCCTCGGGATGCCGGTCAGAACTGCACCCCGGAGAGAGGTCCAGGGAGTAGCGGTATTGGTACCTTTTGGTTTCCCCAGTGAGGACTGGCCATCGCTTGCCTCGAAAGTATGCACTTGCTCGATTCCTAGATTCAGATCTGCGCTGGGCGCCATCTATATCTCAATGATCCGATGGCTTCCATGTTCATTTCTTTCCAGGGGTCTGGCACAGACCCAATATACTTTCGACGCCTTCCTACTTCATGGCTCTGCCCACTTCTTCCGAACGATGGGTCTGTGTGCATGTGTGTGCGTGCGTGTGTGAGTTTGTGGATCTCATGGCCGGGGTCATGACATCTCCCAGAATTCGTGGCCCCAGCCGCCTCCTTCTGGCCCCCCCCGTGTCCGCACACATGCCTCGGGCCGTGATGCGCGAACCCTTCGTTTTCTCGCAACCCTCGTCGGCGCACCCGGATTGGAAGATGCACCGTGCATGGGCCACTGCCTGAAGGCAGGTCACGGGAGGCGTAGCTGCTCCACGCGCAGGGAAGTGCCGCCCGGGAACCATGGCTGTGAGCGCGTCAGGTTCCTTCCGGGGCTCGACAGAACGGCTCCAAGACTGGGCCCCAAGACATCCGACTCCGTGGGTGCTTTTGCGCAGTCGGCGCGTCAGAGGTTTGGATCCCCAGCGCCGCGGAAAACATCTGCTGCGGGCAGGCATGTCCTGTCCAGACCTCCGCGGCCAGGGGCCGTCCTCGGGCCCCAAGAGAGAGACTTGGAGGAGGCGCCCCGCGCCGAGCCACGGCATGGTCCCCCCTGGGTGGGGCGGAGAGCTCCGGGGCCCTCGTCGCGAGGGGGGGGTGCAGAGAGCTCGGGAGGGACCCACAACCGCGTGGTGTCGGATCGCATGGTGACCTCGGAATCCCCAGCGACCTCACCGCGCGCTCCGTCGCCGCACGGTTCTGGTACCCTGGAGGCCCCAGTCGCCCGAGGCGTCCTGAGAGAACGACCCGACGGGCCTCCCAAGTCGGCCGAGGTGGCTCCCAAGAGAGGCCCAGGAAGGGCCACTTGTGGCCATCGTAGGACACGTGGCACGTTTGGACTCCAAGGGTGCCTGCGGGGGCCTCTCGGGGGCCTCTTGGGGCCTCGTGCGCACCTCTTCGGGGCCTCTTGTCGGTCTCGGGGGGCTCTGAATGCAAGTTCGACCTCTTGGGCCCCTTGAGGCCCTCTTGCGCCCTCTTGGAGGCTTCGGGGATCTTTGGGGGGCGATTTTGAGGGCCTCCTTGGCTGTCTTTGGCGCTCGTCAGACCGACATGATGATCATGCTACAATCACATGGAGCCGTAAGGTTTCCGATTCAAGTGGTTGCATTTTGGGTCGCAAGTTTGCCCGGGAAGCACCATAGAAGGGTGTGGGACGGATCCTCAGACCATGTCGGGAATGCTTGTTCCAAGTTGCCTTCCCGAGGACCAGGGAAAGCTATGCGGCGATTTCCAAGACCGCCCAGTAAGCGCCCAGAATTCCAACGATAGGCCCCCTCAAGAGAAGAAAGTTTGAAGGGATCCACGACAGCGACAACGACAACGACAACGACGACGATCATTGTAAGTCTATTCTCCCCTACTGGCGCGCGTGTTTTGCATTCTGTATTCCCCAAACCTCGATACCGGCCTACTTCGTCTTCGATTGCACCCCTTTTCAGGGAGAATCTTTTCCTTGTCGGCCATTGACTGCAGTGCGAGGAACTCTTGAGCGAGAGCGCCGTTCCTGAGTTCGGGGGCCTCTCTGGCCAGGCCAGGGGCTCTCGGAATACACATTGAGAAATATCGAACGGGAACCCTTGTCGCCGTGTATGGGCTTCCACTAATTTGCCTGAATTGTGCCACTCTTGAGTTTGGGGGGCCTCTCTGGCAAGGGCCTACGCGAATACATGTTGAGGACGTATCGAACGAGAGCCCTCGCCGTCGTAGTTGGACCTCCGTCAACTTGACTGAATCACGAGGACGTCTCGAGCGAGAGCGCCGTTCCTGAGTTCGGGGGCCTTCCTGGCCAGGGGCTCTCGGAGTAAATCGCGCGGAAGTATCAGGGAGCCCTTGTCGTCGTGGCTGGGCCTCCACCAACTTGATTGAATTGCGAGGAAGTCTCGAGCGAGAGCGCCGCTCCTGAGTTCGGGGGCATCTCTGGCCAGGCTGCCTCGGAGTAAAGTGTGAGGAAGTATCGAGCGGGAGCCGAGCCGTTGTCGTCGTAGCCAGGCCTCCAAGGGCACTTTACATTCAAGCTAACGCTCGCGCGGGAGCTTCGTTTGCAGAGAAAATGTAGCTGGCATCGAGGCGAGAGCGCGCGGAACTGTTTCCGGAGATCAGCAACAATTATCCGTAAGGGCTTCGCCCCATGCCGCTGGCCCCCCGTCTCGGATAATGGGAGATGCAAAAGCTAAATCATGAGGTCTGGGCGCCGCCGTGAAGCAGTGTCGGGACTTATTTGTTTTTCGACCCTGACCCTGCGGATCTGCGTCACGGGTGCCACTGAATTGCAGAAATGTGGCAAATCCCTTGTGTTTTTGGATTCTGACCCTACGGATCTGCGCAAGGGGTGCCGCCGAATTTCAGAACTGTAGCAAATCCCCTTTGTTTTTGGACCCTGACCCCGCGGATCTGGGTGAGGGGTGACGCCGAATTTTAGAAATGTAGCAAATCCCATGTGTTTTTGGACCCTGACCCTGCCGATTTTCGTGAGGGGTGCCACCGAATTTCAGAAATGTGGCAAATACCTTGTGTTTTTGGACCCTGACCCCGCCGATCTGCCTGAGGGGTGTCGCTAATTTCAGACATGTGGCAAACCGTTTGTGTTTTTGCACCCTGACCCCGCCGACCAGAAATGTTGCAAATCCCATGTGTTTTTGGACCCTGACCCCGCCGATCTGCGTGAGGGGTGCCAGCAAATTTCAGAAATGTTGCAAAACCCAAGTGTTCTTGGACCGTGATCCCGCCGATCTGCGTGAGGGGTGCCACCGAATTCAGAAATGTAGCAAATCCCATGTGTTTTTGGACCCTGACCCCGCCGATCTGCGTGATGGGTGTTAATTTTTACACACCCCAGCAATTCAGAGCACACGCTCAGGGCGTGGTAAAAATAGTTGTTTTGGGCTTCACCCCCTCGCGCGGTCCATCAGCAAGGAACAGTAAGCAGCAAGAAGTCAACAAGGAACAGTAAGCAGCAAGAAGCAGAACTGTAACAGAGGAAACTGGAAGCTGCAACTGGTACAGGAAACCGCGAACCTTAGGCCTACAGCCTGGCGGCACCCTCATCGTCTTCGGTCGTACCCCCTGGGGGTATATCTTTCTTACCCGCAACGTGTATGTCGTGCAGCCCGTAAGGCAGGGGAAGAGAGGACGGATGGAAGGAAGGAACAAGGGGGAGAGAGGAGAACGGAGCACGAGAGGGAGTAGCAGGAGGGGGCTAGGACCAGAACGCACATGGCAAAACCAGACGGGTAGATCGGGCGGGTAGGCCCTAGTAGGCGGGTCGGAAGGCGGGCCCAGTCGGCCTGATCGAGCAGGCGGGTTGCTGAAGCGTGCGTCCCGCATGAATCGCGAGGAAGTCTCGAGCGACAGCGCGGTTTCCAAATTCATCGTGAGGAAATTAGAGCGAGAGCGTGATAGTCCCACGCCGACGGCGTGCCGCTTCGCCACGGCGGAACGAAGGCGTCCGCGGGGCGCCTCCCGTCGCCGTCCAGGTCGTCGCAGCCGGCGTCACCGGCTGGGGGGCCCTCGCCAGGCGCGCGCGGCGGCAGCAAGCCTGTTCGCTCGATCTCCGCCCCGGCGTAGCCGGCGGCCAGCGCCTCGTGCCAGGCCTTGTTCTGGAGGCAGTTGCGGCGTTTCGTGCGGTCGCCGCGGCAGCTGCGGGTGAGCGCATGTTCCGCAAACGCGCCCGTCACCTCCCCGCACGCGGGGCGAAAAAATCTCCTCCTCGAGCAGCTGGTGTCGTTGCAGCGCCACTTGCATCAAGCTGTGCGGAAAGTCGGTGCCGAGTGCCGGGCACGGCGGCGCCTGCCTGTAGGCGCTGGCGCCCGGGGTTGTTATCAGGTTGAGGTGGGATCTCGTCGGCGGCGAAGCGCGTTGCCACAGGTCGTGGCGAACAGCGTCGTCCACCTTCCCGAGGGTCGAAGGGCGATCCGGCCTGCTGGAAGGACTGTGTCGTTGAAGGCTTGCGTGGCCGCGGCCAGGCTGCCCCCGTCTTCGCCGTCGATGTCGTCGCAGGCTGCGTAAAGCTGTCGGCAGAGTTCCGCGCTGCGGGCGCGGGAGGCCAGGTAGGCTGCCGCGGCGTGCTTCTCGGCGGAGCGGGGCCCAACCAAGCCCGCCGCGTTTGAGCTTGAGCTGCGCTTGCTTCCAGGAGTCGTCCGAAGGGGTAGACCCGCTGCGTTGTTCCAAACATGCCCGGACGGCGGTGTCCATGGCTTACAGCGCGCCGGTGTGCGCCGTCGGCGGTATCACGCGTGCGGAGTATCCAAGGTTGCGGTAGGAGGCGCACTGGCGGAGCAAGAGCAAGGCCACCTGAGCCTTCTCCAGGGCCCCAAGAACTTCCAGCAAGTCTGCGGCCTTGGCCACCCTTTCCTCGGTGCGTTCCGCGCAGAAGCGGTCGTTCCCCACGGGGGGCCCCAGGAGTTCGAAGCTGTCGTCCTCCCCGAGGCGGAAGCCCCTGCGGGAAAGCGGCCACGTCAGCAGTGCTGTCGGCGCCGCTGGCGGGCACCACCTCGCACCTGCTGGGCCCCGTGCTGAGGCCCAGGCCGACCGCGGCGCCACGCGCCCCACGAAGCGGCGCAAGAGGCGGGCGACTGCGGGCGCGCCCCCCCGCCAGGCAGCCGTCGTCGAGGGAAAAAAAACACACACCGCAGCCAGGGAGCCGTCGGCCGGGTCGGCCGGCTCCGCGCGCGCCTCCTCCGCGCAGCGCCGCAGGGCGGAGGCGAAGAGCAGCGGGCCGAGCAGGTCCCCCTGCTGGGCGCCGCGCTCGGAGCGCAGGTTTTTTTTTCCCCCCCCAGGAGCAGCACGCTCGGGGCGGGGGTTAAGGGTTTGGGGTTTAGGGTTTAGGGTTTAGGGTTTAGGGTAACACCAGTCTGCGTCGTTCCCAGATCCCCCTTCGCGCGGTGAGAAAACATCACGGCGGGAGGTGTTGTTTTGTGTGTTTTTTCTGCATATGTGGGGGCCCCCTGCTGGCCCTCTCGGGGACCGTCGAAAAAAAACGACTCGGGATGAGAAGCCGGTCCAGGGGAAGGGGTCGAGACCTCCAGGGGTCGACGTGATGAAAAAATCATGACGTCGGGGAGAGCATGCTACGCATGGAATGAATTGAGTAGAAGATGAGGTGTTGGATCCGTGAGTAGATCAGCCTAGACAGTATGATGGTCAGAGGCTTTGATGCCTCCATTGATTGTGGGTCGGCTATGATGCCAGCCAATGCCCGTCCCGTTCGGGGCGCCGTAACACGAGTCTACGTTCGGGGCGCCGTAACCCCGGTGGGGGTTCAGCAGCAACAGCAGCAGTTACGGTGTTCGCTCTGATCTGCTCGCGTGCCATTCAGCGCGCAGATCCAAAAGCCTCGATGCCCACCCTCTTCGTTTTCGATCGCATCCCCTTTTAAGGGCATGTTTTTTTTTCCTGCAGCGTGTATTTCGTGCAGCACCTGAGGCAGGGGAAGAGTGGAAGTATGGAAGGAAGGGACAATGGGGGAGAGAGGAGGATGGAACAAGAGAGAGAGAGAGAGGGAGCGTAGCAGGAGAGGGGGCTAGGAACAGAACGCACATGGCAGAACCAGACGGGCAGATCGGTCAGGTAGACCTTAACAGGCTGGCCCAGGTGGCCATGCCGAACAGGCGGGTCGCTGAAGGGCGCGTCCGGCATGAATCGCGAGGAAGCCTCGAGCGACAGCGCAATTCAAAAATGAATGTCGTCAGGGAATCCAAAACGAAAGCATGGTTCTTGAGTGTCGAGGGCGCGGCGCCGGAGTCAATAGCGAAGAAGTCCCAAGCGACAGCGCGAGTCCTGAATGTCGAAAGCGCGACGCCTGAATAAGTTGCAAGGGGGTATCAGGCGAGAGCGCGATTCTTCGATACACTGCAAGGGAGTCCGTAGCGAGAGCGCGATTCTTCAATTAATCAAGGACGTACCGGGCGGGAGCAGCTGTTGTTGTAAACCGGGGGCCTGGGGCTCAGTTTGAGCAGGAAGATTTCTCGGGTAAAAACACCGCGGGCCCCGGGAGGGGCACCTCGATTAAAAATGCACGTCTGTTACGCGAATGTGTGAGTCCTGCTTAATTCGCCAGAAAGTCTCGGGCGAGAGCCCGATTCTTAAGCAAAAAGGGAAATCACGAGGCGAGAATATCACCGGCGAGAGCGCGATTCTTAGAGGGCGTGGCGCTTGAATAAATTGCGAGGAAGTCACCGGCGAGAGCGCGATTCTTGGATACATAGCGGGGAAGTCCCTAGCGAGAGCGCGATCCCTCAGTAAATTGTCGAAAAGTCTCAGGCGAGAGCCGTTGTTGTTGTAGTCCGGGGGCCAACAACGCAGTTTGAGGAGGAAGATGTTGTTGATAAAAATCAGGTGCGAGCCCTGGGCGGGGCACTTCAATTGAAAAACTCATATGCTACCTGAGGTGGGAACAACAAGAGTTATTCTTCAGTAGCAATTACGCCCTTGCTCTCAGGGTACTTGCTCCCTTGTGTTATCCTGCTGTAGTGCGCATCCGCTCCTGCCCCTTTTCCGTCCTCTGCCCTCTTCTTTTTCCAGGCCATCCCCTATTCTCGTGTGTTGCTGAAGGTGGCCCTGGCCCATCGGCTTTCCGTGCCATCTTGGGGCCCTTGGGGCCCTGGGATCCTCAGGACGTCTCGGCCTCCTGGTAGTTCCTGAGGGCACGTTGAGCCAAGAACACATTTGGCAACACCCGACATTCCCCCTTTCCTTCCTCGCTCCCTTTCCCTCACCTTCTTCCCCTCTCTCCAATCCCCCCCCCCTACCCAGACGGTGGTGAAGGGGACGGTGACGAGGAGGAGGAGGGTAATTGGTGAGGGTAATTGGTAATTGGTGACGAGGAGGAGAGGAGCGCGGATAAGTGGTAATTGGTAATTGGTAGTTGGTAATTGGTAATTAATTGGTAAGGGTAATTGGGAGGGTAGTTGGTGAGGGTAATTGGTAATTGGTGAGGGTAATTGGTAATTGGTGACGAAGACGGGGAAGAGGAGGAGGGTAATTGGTGACGAGGAGGAGAGGGGCGCGGATAAGGGGCCATCGTGAGGTCACCGTGATGTAATTTTGAGTTCATATTGGGGTCAGTTGGGCTTCGTCTTGACGTCATTTTAATGACATCTTCAGATCATGTTGAGGGCTAGTCCGGGTCGTTTGGGAGCCACTGGAGGTCACATCGAGGTCATCTCGAGGTCATCCTTGGGTTGTCTTGGAGCCGTCTTGGGGAAAAGCTGGGGGTGTCTCCAAGCCACGTTGACGTAGCGTTGGTTTACAGAGACCTTTGCATTGCTTTGTTTTGCTTCGCACCACCTGGATTGCCTCACCTTGATCGCACCACATAAACTGCCCCAACTAAACTGCGTCGCATAGATTGCAACAGCTCGCTGTTTAGATTCCACGCGGGCCAGCATGTCTCCATGTGTGTTAATCGTTTCTGGCCTTCTCGCCGTTTTCGGTTCCCGACCGCCCAAGGCGGCGCCATCGCCGTCACAATACGGCCCTGGAGAGCCCCAGGACGGCCCAAGAGGGCCTCAGGACGCCCCAACAGGGACCTCAGATGCAGACCGCCCCAGAGGCTCCCAAGATGGCCAAAGAGGACTCCGAGACAGCCCATAACGGCGCCAAGACCGCTCACGAAAACCCAGAATTGCCCAGTAACCCCCCAAGTTCCCAAGTCGCTCCCCGAGGCCATCAAGAGGGTTCCTCCGTAGCTGGTTCGGCTCAAGTGAGTCGGTCTCAGCTCAAGTCGGTGACATCCCCAGTCCCGACCATGCTGAACGAACGCGTATTGCCTTTTGACATTCACTCTGTTAAATAGCTTCGCGTGGGTTGCCATTGTCTGACTGGCTTGCAATTCTCAGCTGGTTCTCCTTTTCTCCTCTCACCGCGATGGAGCTCAAATCCGGATGCAGCCTCAGTGAAGCTCGGACTCTTCATATCAGCAGCATGCCGGTTACCTCGTGAGGTGAAAGATATGGCAGACAGGCGGTTCTCGGAGCAAGTAGCCTGGCGGTGCCTTCTAATGTTGGTGTGTGCATTTTGCCACAAAGTGGATCAGATGTTGCCGTCTATGACCATCTTGAATCGACCCCGTACCCGTACAAATTTCCAGAAACTCCAAATCCATACAATGCTGGATTTACGAGTTCCAGATGTTCCAGGCGCGATGTGCCGATGCTCCGTTCAATGTTGGCAAACACGCTGGCACGGACGCGCAGGGCGGGACAGCGTAGGGTTCGTGGTGAGCCGCCTTGGCTGTGCAGGTCCGCCCTCTTATGTGTATTTTTTTCCGCGGGCCAAGTTTGGCACATTCGGCTCAAGCAACAACGTGGGAGAAAAACAGGAGGGGAACAGGCCACAGGGGAATCGCACAACGGGGTAATTCGTTGCACGCTGCGCGTCTCCGCCAGCCCATTTGGCAACGACACTTGGATAATCTGTCTTGATCATTTGCAGCGCGACAGCATGCCATGGAAAAAGCAGAAAGTGGGTCTTCAAACCCAAACCGAGGATCGACCTGACCGGGTCCCCGAGTGACCATCTATGCCTTCGCGGCCCATTCGGCGCCGGAGGAAAAGATGGGATGGAAATCGTGGAGGAGGGCGAGAGAAAGGAGAGGATTTTGATGGAGCGCTGCTCTTTCCAACTTCTAGTAGCACCTACGTAGGGAAAGGTGGGCCTTAAGAAGGAGGGGCGGGCTAGGGAGGGGAGGGGACAAGGGGAGGAGGAGGCGGGAGGAGGAAAAGGGAGGCGGAGGAGGAAAAGGAGGAGGACAAGGAGGAGCAGGGTCGGTGGGGATCAAAGCGATGATGACGACAGGATTCAGCCATGCATATCTTTGCTGATTTTCGCTGCGGGAGCCTCGTGGAGGCCTCATGGTGCCAGATCTGGGCCCTCTTGGGATGATTTTGGAGGCTTCCGGGGCCTATTTGGAGGCATGTGCGGGCCAGTTGAAGGCATCGGAGGCCCTCATGGGGCGACGTTGGATGGCGTCCATCAATTGAGGATTGCTGCCAATTAGTCCCGTTTTCTGAACCTTTGATGAAACTCACATTCTGGAGCCTTTTTGGGACTCTGTGGGGGGTGGGGGCGTTCCTTGGCGTTCCTGGGGCCGCGATGGAGCATTCTTGGGCCCCTCATGGGGCATTTTAGGGCCAAACTGGAGCAATCCTGACGTTTCAGTCGCCCTTGCCGGCGAAATCGCAAGAACGCACATACGGCTGAATGGCGAGATGCTGCTGTGAGATTCCTCCTCTTCGGGAGCCTCCTTGAGAGGGCCCGGGGCGATTGCAATCAGTTCCCCGGCGGTCGCCTACCCCGTAAAGCGTGGCGGACAGCCCATGGAGTCATTTTGGGCTACGTTGCGTCATCTTGCAAGTACACTCTAGGCGATGCTTAAGAAAACCCAAGTTTTCGGCCAGAGTCTCGATTATTCTTAACTTTTCAATATAAATCCTAAGATTTGAGTAGACATTCTGGGTTTGTTTCTCCAAATTCTGAGACTATGAATTTCTTAACCCATGATTTCTAAAGCATTTCGCAGGGTGTACTTGTTGCCCCCCAGGCCATTGTGGAGCCCTCTCGGGCAAGTTTGGACGCCCTGGCGCTTCGTGCCCCCCAAAAAAGGCGGGGCACGGTCCTCGACGGAGAGAGCGGCCCCACCTCCTGGGGGGGGCCTGCGCGGTCCGCGCGAGAGGGGAAAACGTAGAGTTCCCCCTATTTCGCATTACGTCGGGCGTGTCCCTCTACAGGGGGAATCTGCAAAAATAGTCCAACAAATAGTACGTGGACGATTTTTTTTATTATATTTGTCAATTCTTGGCACTTGCTCTGAGTATTGCCAATTCTTCGTCAAAAATCCCGCTGTTGGAGGACAGGCCCGACTCAACTTTAGCAAACTCGGGCGGGGGTCTTTACGAAAGCCGCCTTTCTCTCTATGCATTCGTGTTTTTGGCAGGTTTTTCCAACTTTGCCAAAGCTTCCTCCCAGGGCCCCCCTGGGCCCCCCGGCCCTCGCTGGTTGCCCGAAATCCCGGTGGGCCCCGCGGGGGCGAAAAGGAAAAGCCGCGGATCGCCTCCGACCCGTCCTGCGAATCTGAAGAGCCTCGACGTGTTACCCTCCCCCTCTCGCCCTCGCCACTAGCCTTAAGTCGGGCCTGTCCCCCTACAGGGGGATTGTCGACGAAAAATTAAAAATACCGACAAACATAGTCAGAAAATAGTCCAAAAATAGTCAGGGGCTATTTTTTTAGTATTTGTTGACCTTGTTGGTGTATTTTGGGGGTATGTTTTATTTTTCGTCGGAAATCCCCCTGCAGGGGGACACGCCCGACATGACACTAGCCGTGGCCCTCTGCGCCCGCGCCCAGGGCGGCTGGCTGTCGAGCCTTCTCCAGGCTGTGCCGCCGTCGCGGCGTGCCCCCGCGCCGGCGCGGGCCCGCCGTTCGCGCCGCCTCTCTGAAGCATATCCCTATCCCTATGTTCGACATCATCTCACCTCGATGCCGATCTTAAGGACTCCCTCAGTTTCTGAGGACCTATCTCTAAGATTGTCCTCGCTTGTTGCTCGCCCATCTTAGGGATAGGGATAAGTTCGAGGCTGGTTAGCTTATCGCAGGCGCCGCCCCGTCGTCGCGCGGGTGCCAGGCGTGGGAGCCTTCCGTCCGTGCCCAGGGGGCGCGCGCGGGCAACGGAGCCGCGGACCTTCCCCCGAGGGGGGGGGGGGGGTCGGGGGTCAGGAGGGCAAGCGCCTTGGACCGTCTGCGCCCCTCAGCCACGCGCAGACGGGCGGGGGGGGGGGGGGGGGGGGGGGGGGGGGGCTTCTCAGAGAAGCACCCCATGCTTCTTGGAAGGCGCGGGCCCCTATCCATAGATGTAAGGCCGGCGCCCTCTGAGAAGCAGCCTCCTCCTGAGAAGCCCTCCCCCCTCCCCCTCCCCCTCGTGCGCGCCGCCGAGCCCGCAGTCGCGCGCCGCCGCGCGCCGCCGAGCCCTCGTGCGCGCCGCCGAGCCCTCGTGCGCGCCGCCGAGCCCACAGAGACTGGCAGGCTGGTCGCGCGCAGCCCGGCGCCTCTCCGCCATGGCGGTGCGACGGGGCCCGCCGGCGCCCGGCCGATAGCCCTGCAGCTGCTGCGGGGGCGACCTTGGCTGCGGCGATGTCGGCAGTGACGAGCTGTGCGGCGAGGTCGGCGCGACGCTGTGTGCATCGCTGGCAGTGGCGCAACGTGTCGTGGAGGAAGGGGCGAGGGGGCGCGGTGGCGAAGGCAAGCGCCTTTCGCCAGCGAGAGTGGCTCTGCGCCGCAGCTCGTCGGCGACGCAGCGCAGCGCTTCCACGCTTTGCGCCAGCGCGAGTGGGCGACGCGCAGCGGTCGCGGAGGTTGGCCAATGCGCACTGCATGGCCATTTGCTCGGCTGGCTGCCCATCGCGCGCTTTCGCACGCGCGGTCGACTGTAATCGCAAGGCTCGTGTCAGCGATGAGAGTGCGGGGAGCGCGACGTGCGCGTCAGTTCTCAGCGCGCGACCTCGCATGCGCAGTCGAGCCCGCGCGTCAACGCGGGCCCGTCAGGCCGCTGCGCCCTCGTCCAAGCGCGGCGTGGGCGTCGCGTGGAGCGCAGGCGTGGCCCCGCCGCCTGCGAGATGCCTGCGCTGCCCAGGCGACGGTGTGCCGCTTCCTTTCTCGCGGTTCGTGTCACCTGCGGCAGCTTCCCGAGGATGGTGAAGTCGCAGGGGTGGAAACCGTTGTCCGCGTCGGCGTCGCCGGGGCTGACAGCGCCATCAAACCTGTCGCTCCGCGCTGCCTGTGCCGGCGCCCCCGCGCCCCAAGGCGCTGCACGTCGCCGGAGGGCCCTCGCCCATTCGAGGCGCCAACGATGCGTTGGGGGCAGCCGCCCAGGCGGGGAGGTCTTGGTACAGGTTGAGGTTCCACACCCTCGGTGGAGGGCGCGCCCGATCGAAGGCCATCGCAACGGCCATGGCAGGCGCACCTCCGGCGGCTGACGTGATTCGAGAACCCCAGCGCACGACCACAAAAGGTTAGCGCACAAATCCTTGTATGGGGCTCGGGGTTGTTCCTGGCTGGTCAGCCCGTCATGGCACTGACTTCAGTGCACATTGTACGTACTGCCAAACCACGTGGGGTCACCACCCGTGTGTCGTGTTGCGGTTCCACGTGCTCCACTACGTTGTTATCGTAAACTTGGCAACCAGCGCCAACCGCATCATCGAATGGTTGGGAACCTGCCAGTGCCTCGCCGAGAGCGATGTTCATGCAAGACATACATCCACAATGCGAAAGTTTCTCCATCTTGGCTAAACGTGACATGCCTGGGCGCTGAGGTGAGAAGTCGTATGGGAGTGATTTTTCTTTGTGGTTTCCCACGGGGACATATTCAGAATTGCGTGGAAGTGGCCGGGACTGACTATTCCCTTGTGAATTTACGCAGGGAGGTATTTGATCCCGAATTGATTATATAGGATTAGGTGTACACCAGGGAGGATCCTGGAAAGCTCTCCCGCCCAACCAGGCCAAAGGCTGCCGTGCTAGGAGTCTACGGGGGGAAAGGGGTCCCGCTCGGAGACATCCTTGTCGTCAGTGCTCAAGATGAATAGTTCTCGTAACGGGTAAGTCGGATCTCTCTCTCTCTCTCTCTCTCTCTCTTCTTGCGGGCGTCTCGATGTCCTATGACACTGCCGACGCGCGTCAGGAGTTGATGGTATCATTTCTCTTGTTCGTTCTGACAGGACCACGACTCCAAAATTCGACCCTCCCGCTTGAAGAGTGCCCCAGGAGGCCCCAAGGAGCCCCCAAGAGGCCCCAGGAGGCCCCCCAAGAGGCACCCAGGAGGCCCAAACGAGGCCTAAAGAGGCCACAAAACAGCCCCGAGGAGGCCCCACAACGGTCCCAAAACGGCTACCGAGAAGCTGCGAAACTGCCTTCACGACGTCCCCGACAGGCCAACCACGAGATCCAAACCAACACCTATGAGGCCTCTGACCCACCACCCAGGGCACTGTGGCGGGAGCAGTGACAGCACTTGTGCACAGCATGTTCCGGCGGGAGCCTTCCGGAACACGCTGCAGGAGGAGGGGGAATATCAGGAGGAGAGAGAGCTGGAGGAGGAGGAGGAGGAGGAGGAGGGGGACGAGGAGGAAGAGGCCTCCAAGACAGCTCCAAGATAGCCGAAGAGGCTTCCAAGAGGGCCCTGGGCGGCCCACGAGGGCCCCAAGGCGGTGCCTGAGGCGCCCAAGAAGGCCCGAGAGGGCCCCAAGACGGCCCCAAGAGAGGCCCAAGAAGGGAAACACGAACTGAGAATCCGAGCTTTCTACCCGGGGAGGTTCTCGGGAAGTCCCAAGAGGCCCCCAATCGGATCCAAGAGGCCCCCAAGAAGCTCCCAAGAGGGCCGACGAGGTTCCAAGAGATCTTCCAAGGTGGCCCCAAGAGGCACAACTCATCGTTTTACGCTTGTGCTTTGACGGGTTTCAATGTTTTCGGCCTTCTGGCATCCCGATGCTCCAAGACGGCCCAAGAGGCTTCCAATACCGCTCCAATATAAAGGAAGAGGCCTCCAAGAGGGCCCCAAGACGGCCCGCGAGGGCCCCAAGACGGTGCTTGAGGCGCCCAAGACGGCCCGAGAGGGCCCCAAGAGCTCCAAGAGAGGCACAAGAAGGGGAACGCGACCCAACAGCAGAGCGTTCCCCCCAAAAGGCCCACAGGAGGCCGCAAGAGGACCCCAAAAGCTCCCCGAGGGCCCAAAAGGCTTCTAGGAAACGTCCAAGAGGTTTTAAAATGGCCCAAGAAGAGTGCCCTCGATGCGTCAAAACTGCTTCCAGGAGGCCCCTGGGAGGCTTCCGGATTGCCTCAATCTGGCCGCAGGTGGCCTCAAGTCGGGCCTCCACGCAGCCAAGACGGCCAATGACGGCTTCAGATTGCAGAACCGATGCCCCCAAGGGACCCTCAGACGCCCCCCCAAGAGGCACCCAAGAGGTGCCTCCAACAGCCAGTTGACGAAGCATGCGGAACACCCCAGAAGCTCCTCAGATGCCGTCGCGCGCCTGTGCTTGATAGCGTTGTCCAAGATCGTCCAGCGCATTCGTAGCGTGGCTCGGGCGTGTGCATTGGCCAAGTACTCATTCTGGCTGGCCAGCCTCGCCTGCCGCATTCGAATTTTTCTTTTTGCTTGATCAGCGCGCGTTTGGTGCGTTGATTGACGGTTGGCGCGTATCTGGCGAACGCGCTGCGCCGCCGACAAAAAAATGAGAGAACCCCAAGACAAACAAGATGCGCCCGAGACGGCCCAAGAGGGGCCTAAGCGGTGGAACTACAACTGAAATTTCGAACCCTCTGCCACGAGCGGGCCCTCGAGGCCGCAGCAGGTACCCAAGAGGCCCCCAAAGGATCCAACAGAGGCCCCGAGGGGCCCCCCCACGGCCCACGAGCGGACACAGGAGACTTCGGTATTCGCTCCACGAGGCCCTCGAGAAGCATGCCACGAGACCCCGCGTTACAGGTATCTAAGAAGCCCCTGGTCCAAAACTAAGGTACGGTGCTGGGAGGGGGAAAGTATGGGCTTTTTCTGATTTTTCGGGTTCCGCTTTTTTTTCCTGTGTTCGACCCGTCCTCCGCGAAATGCGCGGTCGGACGCGCAACCGGCCACGGGAGCGGTACTTGCAGTGGGCCGTCTGGGAGGGGGAACTTATGTTTTTTTTTTTTTGTTCTCCTGATTTTTGGGGTTCCGACTTTTGTTTCTTGTTTCCGACCCATCCTCCGCGAAATGCGCGCGCGGACGCGCGACTGGGCACGGAAACGATACTTGCAGTGGGCCGTCTGGGAGGGGGAAATTATGTTTTTTTCTGATTGTTCGGGTTCCGACTTTTTTTCCTGTTTCCGACCCGTCTTCCGCGAAATGCGCGCGCGGACGTGCGACTGGACACGGAAATAGTACTTGCAATGGGCCGTTTGGGAGGGGGAAATTATAAGTTTTTTCTGATTTTTCGGGTTCCGATTTTTTTTCTTGTTTCAGACCCGTCTTCCGCGAAATGCGCGCGCGGACGCGCGACTGGACACGGAAACGGTACTTGCAATGGGCCGTCTGGGAGGGGGAAATCATTCCCAACCATCCTGTGGTGTTGGGTCCTCGTTTTGAAGAGACGGTGGTCCGCGTCTCCTCCTCCTCTCCTCTCCTCTCCTCTCCTCTCCTCTCCTCCTCCCATCCATCATCATCATCATCATCATCATATCATCATCATCATCATCATCATCATCATCATCATCATTCATCATCATCATCATCCATATCATCACATGTCATCATCATCATATCATCATAATCATCATCATCATCATCACCATCGTCATTGTTCATCGTCGTCATCGTCATCGCATCACCCCATTCGGCACCACCCCCCTCACACGTTTCGTGGCCCCATAGGGAGCTCCACCGAAGGCCCCAGTGCTGCCGTCCGCATGCGTCCCGCACACCCATTTCGGCACACCCCTCACACGTTTCGTGGCCGCATAGGGAGCTCCACCGAAGGCACCATGGCTGCCGTCCGCATGCGTCCCGCACACCCATTTCGGCACACCCCTCACACGTTTCGTGGCCCCATAGGGAGCTCCACCGAAGGCCCCATGGCTGCCGTCCGCATGCGTCCCGCACACCCATTTCGGCACAACCCTCACACGTTTCGTGGCCCCACAGGGAGCTCCACCGAAGGCCCCAGTGCTGCCGTCCGCATGCGTCCCGCACACCCATTTCGGCACACCCCTCACACGTTTCGTGGCCCCATAGGGAGCTCCACCGAAGGCCCCAGTGCCGCCGCCCGCATGCGTCAGCCACACCCAATTCGGCAAACCCCTCACACGTTTCGTGGCCCCATAGGGAAAGCTCACGAGAGGCCCAGGCTGCCGTTTCCGCATAGCGTCCGCAAACCCATTACGCACACCCCTCACACGTTCGTGGCCCATAGGAGCTCCACCGAAGGCCCCATGCTGCCGTTCCGCATGCGTCCCGCACACCCATTCTGGCACACCCCTCACACGTTTCGTGGCCCCATAGGGAGCTCCACCCGAAGGCCCCAGTGGCTGGCCCGCATGCGGTTCCACCCCCCATTCTGGCACACCCCTCACACGTTTCGTGGCCCCATAGGGAGCTCCACCGAAGGCCCCATGGCTGCCGTCCGCACGCGTCCCGCACACCCATTTCGGCACACCCCTCACACGTTTCGTGGCCCCACAGGGAGCTCCACCGAAGGCCCCAGTGCTGCCGTCCGCATGCGTCCCGCACACCCATTTCGGCACACCCCTCACACGTTTCGTGGCCCCATAGGGAGCTCCACCGAAGGCCCCATGGCTGCCGTCCGCATGCGTCCCGCACACTCATTTCGCCATTTCGGCACACCCCTCACACGTTTCGTGGCCCCACAGGGAGCTCCACCGAAGGCCCCAGTGCTGCCGTCCGCATGCGTCCCGCACACCCATCTCGGCACACCCCTCACACGCTTCGTGGCCCCATAGGGAGCTCCACCGAAGGCCCCATGGCTGCCGTCCGCATGCGTCCCGCACACCATTCGGCACACCCCTCACACGTTTCGTGGCCCCATTAGGGAGTCCACCGAAGGCACCCAAGCTGCCGTCGCCAGCGTTCCCGCACAATTTCGGCCCCACCCCTCACACGTTTCGTGGCCCCACAGGGAGCTCCACCGAAGGCCCCAGTGCTGCCGTCCGCATGCGTCCCGCACACCCATTTCGGCACACCCCTCACACGTTTCGTGGCCCCATAGGGAGCTCCACCGAAGGCCCCATGGCTGCCGTCCGCATGCGTCCCGCACACGCATTTCGGCACACCCCTCACACGTTTCGTGGCCCCACAGGGAGCTCCACCGAAGGCCCCAGTGCTGCCGTCCGCATGCGTCCCGCACACCCATTTCGGCACACCCCTCACACGTTTCGTGGCCCCATAGGGAGCTCCACCGACGGCCCCATGGCTGCCGTCCGCATGCGTCCCGCACACCCATTTCGGCACACCCCTCACACGTTTCGTGGCCCCACAGGGAGCTCCACCGAAGGCCCCAATGCTGCCGTCCGCATGCGCCCCGCACACCAATTTCGGCACACCCCTCACACGTTTCGTGGCCCCATAGGGAGCTCCACCGAAGGCCCCATGACTGCCGTCCGCATGCGTCCCGCACACCCATTTCGCACACCCCTCACACGTTTTCGTGGTTCCATGGGAGCTCCACCGAAGGCCCCCAGTGCTGCCGGCCCGCAGGCGGTCCCGCACACACTTTTTCGGCACACCACTCACACGTTTCGTGGCCCCATTTAGGGAGCTCCACGAAGGCCCATGGCTGCCGTCCGCAATGCGCCCGCACACCCATTTCGGCACACCCGCTCACACGTTTTCGCGGCCCCCAGTGGAGCTCCACCGAAGGCCCCACTGCTGCGTCGCAAGCTCCCGCCACACAACATTTCGGCACACCCCTCACACGTTTCGTGGCCCCATAGGGAGCTCCACCGAAGGCCCCATGGCTGCCGTCCGCATGCGTCCCGCGCGCCCATGTCGGCACACCCCTCACACGTTTCGTGGCCTCATAGGGAGTTCCACCGAAGGCCCCAGTGCTGCCGTCCGCATGCGTCCCGCATACCCATTTCGGCACACCCCTCACACGTTTCGTGGCCCCATAGGGAGCGCCACCGAAGAAGATATTCACAAGTGCGGTACTCTCAACTGCAACTGGTTGGGCCCGACGCCAGGCTAATTGTTTTTCTTGATGTTTCGGATTTCACTCGTTCCGATGTTTTTTTCCCCCAACCATCCTGTGGTGTTGGGTCCTCGTTTTGAAGAGACAGCGCCCCGCGTCCCACCTCCTCTCCTCCTCTCTCCTCTCCTCCTCTCCTCGGATGCCGTCCGCATGCGTCCCGCACACCCATTTCGGCACACCCCTCACACGTTTCGTGGCCCCATAGGGAGCTCCACCGAAGGCCCCATGGCTGCCGTCCGCATGCGTCCCGCACACCCATTTCGGCACACCCCTCACAAGTTTCGTGGCCCCACAGGGAGCTCCACCGAAGGCCCCAGTGCTGCCGTCCGCATGCGTCCCGCACACCCATTTCGGCACACCCCTCACACGTTTCGTGGCCCCATAGGGAGCTCCACCGAAGGCCCCATGGCGGCCGTCCGCATGCGTCCCGCACACCCATTTCGGCACACCCCTCACACGTTTCGTGGCCCCACAGGGAGCTCCACCGAAGGCCCCATGGCTGCCGTCCGCATGCGTTCCGCACACCCAGTTCGGCACACCCCTCGCACGTTTCGTGGCCCCACAGGGAGCTCCACCGAAGGCCCCAGTGCTGCCGTCCGCATGCGTTCCCGCACACCCATTTCGGCACACCCCTCACCACGTTTTTTTTTTTTTTCGTGGCCCCAAAGGGAGCTCCACCGGGCGCCCCAGTGCTGCCGGTTCCCTTCTCGCCTGCGCGACATTTCGGCACACCACTCACACGTTCGTGGCCCCACAGGGAGCTCACCCGTCGCCCCATGGCTTGCCGTCGCTCGCAATGCGTCCCGCATACCCATTTCGGCACACCCCTCACACGTTTCGTGGCCCCACAGGGAGCTCACCGAAGGCCCCAGTGCTGCCGTCCGCATGCGTCCCGCACACCCATTTCGGCACACCCCTCACACGATTCGTGGCCCCAGAGGGAGCTCCACCGAAGGCCCCAGGGCTGCCGTCCGCATGCGTCCCGCACACCCATTTCGGCACACCCCTCACACGTTTCGTGGCCCCACAGGGAGCTCCACCGAAGGCCCCAGTGCTGCCGTCCGCATGCGTCTCGCACACCCATTTCGGCACACCCCTCACACGTTTCGTGGCCCCATAGGGAGCTCCACCGAAGGCCCCATGGCTGCCGTCCGCATGCGTCCCGCACACCCATTTCGGCACACCCCTCACACGTTTCGTGGCCCACAGGGAGCTCCAAACGAAGTCCAACGTTTCGTGGACCCACAGGGAGCTCCACCGAAGGCCCCAGTGCTGCCGTCCGCATGCGTCCCGCACACCCATTTCGGCACACCCCTCACACGTTTCGTGGCCCCACAGGGAGCTCCACCGAAGGCCCCAGTGCTGCCGTCCGCATGCGTCCCGCACACCAGGTGCGCGGCGTGCCGACATGGGCGTCGCGGCGCGCGGGCGCTGCCGTCGGGGTTCCCAGGGAAGCCCCCTGCAGAGGCGACGCTCAGAGTCACGAGTACCGAGAGTCACGCAGACCCAAACTGTTCACAGTCGTATACATACATTTACACTGGGCGTATCCATGCACGCGTTCATGCGAATAGAATCAATCGCGCGCAGATTCATTCATAATCAGACTCGCTCGCGATCCGACTCGCACGCGCTCAAGCTTTCATATTCGGACCTATCGTCTTCGTTCGTGTTGTGTACACTGCCACGCATTTCGGCACGGCTCGTGGCCCCATAGGGAGCGCCACCGCAGAAGATATTCACAATTGCGGTACTCTCAACTGCATATGGTTGGGTCCTTCGCCAGGCTTTTTTTTGTTTTTTTTTGTTGTTTTGTGAAATACGCGCGCGGTCGCGCGAGCGGGCACGGAAATGGCGTTGGGTATAGGCCTCTTGGGAATGGGACGTTTTTCTTTTGAGGGGGTGGTGTTGTTTATTATTTGTGCATTGTTCTTCCGCGCGTTCAAATTTGAGATCGGTCCGTTCTGGATCGTGAATCAGTCTGGTGTAGATCGTGAATCGGTCTGTTTTGGCCTCTTGAACCAGTTTATTTTAAGCCGTGAATCGGTCCGTTTTCGAATCTTGAACCAGTCCGTTCTAGATCGTGAATCGGTCCGTTTTGGAAGCTTGAATCAATCGTTTCCCATGGATTTTCAAAAGCGATCCTGGGATCACTTTCGGAATCCCTGGGAATCGGCTCCCAGGGATTCTGGGGGTGATCCCCGGATCCCTTTTCGAATCCCTGGGAATCGATTCCCAGGGATTCCGAGGGTGGTGTGTGTGTGTGCGGTGCGGTGGTGGTGTCCCGCGGTGTCCCGTGGTGTCTCGTGGTGCGTCGTGGTGTCTCGTGGTGCTCGTGGTGTCTCGTGGTGCCTCCGTGCGTGTGGAGTGTGCGTGGTGTAGTGTCGTGTGGTGTGGTGTGGTGTGGTGTGGTGTGTGTGTGTGTGTGTGTGGCGTGGCGTGTTTTGGTGGTGGTGTGTGTGTGTGTGTGTGCGTGATGTGGTGTGCTGTGGTGCATCGTGGTGTCCCGTGGTGCCCCGTGGTGTATCGTGGGTTCTCGTGGTGGTCGTGGTGTTTCGTGGTGTCTCCGCGCGCGTTGCTTGTGCGTGTTGTGGTTTGGTGTAGTGTGTATTAGTGATGAGGGGGTGTCCCTTTCACAGATGTTTCACAGATCTCCGTTCTGGTCAATATCCAAGGAGGCCTCTAGGAGGCCCCCAGGGGGCTTTGGAAAGGTTTTTGAACAGTTGTTGAAAAGCTTTTGAAAGGCTTCTTCTGAGAGGCTTTTGAAAGGCTTCAGAGAGGCTTTTTTGAATAGGCTTTTTAACGGCTTCTGAGAGGCTTTTGAAAGGCGCCTGAGAGGCTGTTGGGACGCTTTTGAACGGCTTCGGAGAGGCTTTTGAAAGGCTTCTGGGAAGCTTTTGAAAGGCTTCTGAGACGCCTTTGAAATGCTTCTGAGTGGGTTTTGAAATGCTTTTGAATCCACCCGAATCCTCCCAAGTCCTCCCAACTCCACCCACCCCCTCCCAAAACTTCCAAAATCCACATACGTCCCTTGAAATACACCCGAACACGTCGACGAGATCGGTCCGTTCTAAATCGTGAATCGGTCCATGTTAGATCGTGAGTCGGTCCGTTTCGGAATCCTGAATCAGTCCGTTTTGGGATCGTGAATCAGCCCTTGCGGACCAGATCGCGATTTGGTCCGACCGACCTGCAGACAAGACGAGTTTTGCCCGATTCACGATTCAGAATGGACCGACTCGCGATTTAAAACGGACCGATTCAGGATCCAACAACGGACCGATTCACGATCCAGAATGGACTAGATCGCGATCTAGTCCATTCCTAGATCGTGAATCCGGCCGATGCCGGCCGCGGGCCCCGAGTCGCCGAAAGACCGTTCCAGGACGCCCAAGATAGGCCCAAGACGGCCCTAGAGGCCCCCCGAGGCACTCCACGACGCTTCAAGACGCATCTCCAGAGCGCTTCAAGAGGCCGAAATCGTCAATGTCACGAAGGTTTTCGAACGATTTTGGCCTTCCAGCCTTTTCGGCTGTCCGACGTTCCAAGACGGCTCAATAGGCCCACAAGAGCGCCCCAAGACGGCCCAAGAGGGCCCCAAGACGGCCCCAGAGTCGCCCAAGACAGCCCAACAGAGTCCCAAGATGGCCCCAAGATGCGCCCAAGAGGGGGACCACGACTCCAAGATTCGACCCTCCCGCTTGAAGAGTGCTCCAGGAGGCCCCAAGGAGCCCCCAAGAGGCCCCAGGAGGCCCCCAAGAGGCACCCAGGAGGCCCAAACGAGGCCTAAAGAGGCCACAAAACAGCCCCGAGGAGGCCCCACAACGGTCCCAAAACGGCTAACGAGAAGCTGCGAAACTGCCTTCACGACGTCCCCGACACGCCAACCACGAGATCCAAACCAACACCTATGAGGCCTCTGACCCACCACCCAGGGCACTGTGGCGGGAGCAGTGACAGCACTTGTGCACAGCATGTTCCGGCGGGAGCCTTCCGGAACACGCTGCAGGAGGAGGGGGAATATCAGGAGGAGAGAGAGCTGGAGTGGGAGGAGGAGGAGGAGGAGGAGGAGGGGGACGAGGAGGAGGAAGAGGCCTCCAAGACAGCTCCAAGATAGCCGAAGAGGCTTCCAAGAGGGCCCTGGGCGGCCCACGAGGGCCCCAAGGCGGTGCCTGAGGCGCCCAAGACGGCCCGAGAGGGCCCCAAGACGGCCCCAAGAGAGGCCCAAGAAGGGAAACACGAACCGAGAACCCGAGCTTTCTACCCCGAGAGGTTCTCGGGAAGTCCCAAGAGGCCCCCAATCGGATCCAAGAGGCCCCCAAGAAGCTCCCAAGAGGGCCGACGAGGTTGCAAGAGATCTCCCAAGGTGGCCCCAAGAGGCACAACTCATTATTTTACGATTGGGCTTTGACGGGTTTTATGTTTGTCGGCCTTTTGGCACCCCGATGCTCCAAGACGGCTCAAGAGGCTCAGGATACATGCTCAGTATCCACTAACTACCCACAGCCACTCCTTTTCCCCGACTCCGAAGAGGCCCAAGAGGGCCCAAGACGGCCCGCGAGGGCCCAAGACGGTGCTTGAAGCGAGACAATACGACGCCGCGAGTTAGGCGCCCCACAAAAAGAGCACCACTAGTGAGAGGCCGCAAACAGTCCAGCAGCGAGCCACCAGGGGTAAAGTGAAATAAGGGCCCGGCAAGAGAATAGGCAAGATGAAGCCAATCCAAGAGGACCCCAAAAGCTTCCCCGAGGGGCCGACCACAGGCTTTATCCTTCCCTTTCCCTCTTTTTTTCTTCCCCTTTCCCCCCCCTCCTTCTCTTCTTTTTCCCCCCCTTTCTTTTTTCCCCCCTCCTTTCTTTTCCTTCCCATTTTTTCTTTTTTTTTTTTTTCCTTTTTCTTTTCCTTTCTCTTTTCCCCTCCTCTTCCAAGAGAGGCACAAGAAGGGGAACGCGACCCAACAGCAGAGCGTTCCCCCCAAAAGGCCCACAGGAGGCCGCAAGAGGACCCCAAAAGCTCCCCGAGGGCCCAAAAGGCTTCCAGGAAACGTCCAAGAGGTTTTAAAATGGCCCAAGAAGAGTGCCCTCGATGCGTCAAAACTGCTTCCAGGAGGCCCCCGGGAGGCTTCCGGATTGCCTCAATTTGGCCGCAGGTGGCCTCAAGTCGGGCCTCCACGCTGCCAAGACGGCCAATGACGGCTTCATATTGCAGGACCGATGCCCCCAAGGGACCTTCAGACGCCCCCCCAAGAGGCACCCAAGAGGTGCCTCCAACAGCCAGTTGACGAAGCATGCGGAACACCCCAGAAGCTCCTCAGATGCCGTCGCGCGCCTGTGCTTGATAGCGTTGTCCAAGATCGTCCAGCGCATTCGTAGCGTGGCTCGGGCGTGTGCATTGGCCAAGTACTCATTCTGGCTGGCCAGCCTCGCCTGCCGCATTCGAATTTTTCTTTTTGCTTGATCAGCGCGCGTTTGGTGCGTTGATTGACGGTTGGCGCGTATCTGGCGAACGCGCTGCGCCGCCGACAAACAAAATGAGAGAACCCCAAGACAAACAAGATGCGCCCGAGACGGCCCAAGAGGGGTCTAAGCGGTGGAACTACAACTGAAATTTCGAACCCTCCGCCACGAGCGGGCCCTCGAGGCCGCAGCAGGTACCCAAGAGGCCCCCAAAGGATCCAACAGAGGCCCCGAGGGGCCCCCCCACGGCCCACGAGCGGACACAGGAGACTTCGGTATTCGCTCCACGAGGCCCTCGAGAAGCATGCCACGAGACCCCGCGTTACAGGTATCTAAGAAGCCCCTGGTCCAAAACTAAGGTACGGTGCTGGGAGGGGGAAAGTATGGGCTTTTTCTGATTTTTCGGGTTCCGCTTTTTTTTCCTGTGTCCGACCCGTCCTCCGCGAAATGCGCGGTCGGACGCGCAACCGGCCACGGGAGCGGTACTTGCAGTGGGCCGTCTGGGAGGGGGAAATTATGTTTTTTTCTGATTTTTGGGGTTCCGACTTTTATGTCCCGTGATGTTGAGTTTTGGCCAATTCTGGAGGCGACCAGGAGCCAGTCGTCTCAGAAGTAGCGCGAAGGCGTTCGTCATTCTTAGCCCGTCGCGCCAGGGCTAATTTATTCGCATCCATGGCTTTCGCCGGGATCTGTTCTCTCTCTCTCTCTCTCTCTTTCTCTCTCTCTCTCTCTATATATATATATATATATGTCTCTCTCTCTCTCTCTCCCCCTTTCTCCCCATCTTGGCTGCCGTCGTATAGGTTATAAAGATAAGTGGCTGGCCAGGTCACAGCAATCCCGCCAATAACGTTTTGGTATCTTTCCCGGGCCTGCGCCCGAGTCCTCCTCCGCTTTGCTCTCCCTTTCTGTTTCACACATCCTGAACGGCACTCTTCGAGAGGGAACTGCACGTATCAGGCTTGCGTTGCATTGCCGTGGGCGGGAACGATTTTCAGCTGAGACGTGATCACACATCGTGGGGGCTGTTTTACATGTGAGCAGAAAGAAAGAGGCACGATTCTTGGGGGAGTTGTCCTAATCGGGGGGAAAGAAGTTTGCTTGACGCGGCACGGTTCGCAGTCGAGTTCCTTTACTCCTGCTCCTTGCCTGCTGTCTCCGCCTGGCCCCTCTTCTGCCTGCCCGCCCGCCCCTCCAGCCCTGGCCTCCCGCCTGGGCGTTCGTCGTCGTCTGGCTGCTTCTCCCCTCCTCGTCCCCTTCCGCCGGACAGTGCAACTTGCCTGGACCAGCGTGGCGGCATGTAGGGCCTCGGCAGGTGGAGCGGCGGCGGGTCCGCCGGCAGAAGCCCGGTGGAAGCTCAGAGTCCTGCGCGTTTGGTCTCTGCCTCCCCTGGTGGGAATCAGTCATCCTTGCATACCCTGTGGGCAAAGATTCGATGCCCTTGCACCTTTGCGCGGGTAGAATATGGCTACTGGTACGAATTGGTCCTGATGCGCTGCGCTTGTTCACCTCCGACCTCGACGCCCTATCCTGAGACACTTCCAGAAGCTGCACTTCGACAAAAGCTTGCTGCATGCACATGACGTGGCCAGTCTCTGCGAGAGTCGGGTCATTTCACAGTGTGCCCATCTGTCTTTCAAGCAATCGGCCCCTCTGTGGCGGGGCACGCCAGGCTTCCGCATGTGTATCCAGCGCGTGCCCTCCGCACCTTCCACAGCGCGAATCCAGCCAGCCATGTGTGCGTCTCCATCTTCGTGGTGGAGGGTTGTGGCCTAGGGGTGTGCGGTGGGTACATATGGAAGGGCCCATGAAATCGTCCAGGTGTTTGGGCTCCAGCTTCTCTCAGTGCGTTTCCTGCCTCCCCGCCCTCATTCGCGCACGCCTCCTCGGGCCACGGCGCGCTCACCACCCTCGACCTCCCCCCCTTCCTTTTCTCAGGAGGAAAAGGAACACACAGACACAGCTCATCCTCGAATCCATAGAACAGATGGGAAAATATGGGAAGTGGGGGGAAAACAGAAACCCAGAAAAGATGGGAAAATATGGAAACATTTTTGTTTGTGTGTATTCATTTGTGTGTCCTGGGGCCCCTTCATTCTCACACTCGTGACGAGAAGCCCAAGTGGGCCCGTCACGCAGCAGACCTCGCAGATAGGGTTCTGGGTCCGTCTGCGGGCGCCGTTGTCGTCATTGAGATTATTTGGGCGTCCTCTCCAGAAAGAATCTGGCCTAGGGGCAGATATCTTTTCTTCCATCCATCCGCGCTTCTTGCCTTGATCGTAGTTTATCTGCATTGCCGGTGACGACGCCGAGTCAGCGGGTCGAGGTTCGACGATCGATGTGTTCCATCGATCGATGTCGGCCTCATCGGGGGTTGCTCCGGCCCTGTGGCAATCGAGCGCTTCTCCGGGATGCAAAGCTTGCCTGGGCGGCGACTTGAAACAGAGTTGGGGGGTCCGGCGAAGGAGCAGGAGAGCATGCCGCGAGACCTGTGCAGTCTCTGTCCTCGCCTCTTCGGGGCACCCCTCTCGGGGGCCCAAGTTGCCACGGCCAGCTTCGCCTCGGAGTCCTGGGCAGAACGCACCGCGGGGCCCCTTTCGATCCGACCGGTCCGCGACGATGTCGACGTCGGCCGGCCTGATCCTATCCGATTCCGGTCGGGAGCCGTGGGACGGGGGTCAATGCAAACGGGGGCCAGCCAGGGCGCCAGATCCTGCAGGATCCTGCGACGACCCCCTCTGGCTGACCCGGGTTAGCGAGCCGCTCGTGGCCGCGAGGCGGCGGCGCATATTGGCTGACCCGGGTGTGCGAAGATCTGCGTTGCAGTTTTTTTGTTCCTGCATTGCAGTTTTTGGTTTCCTGATGACCCGGGTCTGGATTGACCCGGGTCAGAAGATCCCCGATCCGATATTTCGGATAACTGATGCGGACCGATGTTTGCCCGGCGTCGTTGTGCATCTTGGCGCGACTGGTCCGACTCGATTGCGACTCTGTGCCGACATTGCCACTTGGATGTGCATTCCGATCGGATCTGATTTCTCGATTCGATGCTGACTGATGCTGCCCCAGGAGAGGTCCCAGGCGCAGCGGGGTAGCGGTATCTTGCTGTTTTATTATTGAGGAGTCTCTGGCTGAACTCCGCGGCCTTCGGCTTCAGCCCGTCGCAGATGTGATGCGGCTCCCGCGCAGCAGCAGAAGAAGAGACGGCGCCTCCAGGGCGGGGGGTGGGGGCTTTTGAGGTGATTGTTTCATGGAGCTGGATACACGTGCAGATGCTGGCCTGGGCGAGACTTCGATACACATGTGGCCAGATGTCTTCCCTGGATTCGGCCCGCTGTCTTTCCGCAAGTGTATCCAGCGCGTGGCCTCAGAATCTTCCACATGTGGACCCCCGGCATGTGTGTGTGTGTGTGTTTGTGTGTGTGTGTGTTTGTGTGTGTGTGTGTGTGTGTGTGTGTGTGTGTGTGTGTGTGTGTGTGTGTGTGTGTGTGTGTGTGCGTGCGTGCGTGCGTGCGTGCGTGCGTGTGTGTGTGTGTGTGTATTCCAGCTTCGCGGTGCGCATCCCTCCCATGGGGAATAGAATTCCCAGGACCGACCCCAGGAAACAGTGGAAATGGATACTTCCGTGCCCACCAGAGTCCAGAGGTGTCCATACCTACCGTCTCCTGAGGTCCTGGGACGCCAGTTCCCAAGGCGGTGGGGATGCCTAGATTCCGGCCTCAGAGGGGTGGGGGGGGGGGTCCGAGCAGCCACTGTCGGCAAGAGCGGCTCGTCGGCCCAGTCCCGCGCCCAGACTTGCGCGATCGTGTCCCGCGTTTTTTCTGTGCGCCTGCACTGTTCGTGCCAGCTCGTCCTCACTCCTCGGCTCGGTCGCCCAAGGAGGAGATGCGGCTGTACCCCTGGGCCCGAAGCCTTCAGCCTGGTCCGCAGGACTGGGCGGCACTGTTTTGCAGAAGAGCTGGTTCCCCCGACCCTCTCGCACAGTGAAGCCGTGATCTTGCTTCGAGGGATACCCAGCCGAGAACGCGAGGCGGGATGCCTGGGAGCACCAGGCCCCTATAGGCCCCTTGGGGCCTGGCGGCCGCGGTGTGCGGGGTGTGCGAGGCGGGTCGGGAGCTTGTGGCCTGAAGCGCGTCAACCTGTCGGGTGGGAGAGGACCACGGCGGGAGATGTGAGGCCATCTTCGACCTTTGGGGGCTCATGCCGGGCCCCGCGACCGTCAAACAAGAACTCGGGATGCAAAGCCGCTCTTGTGGAAGGGGTCTAGGGTCTAGACCTCCAGGTGTCGTCCACGTTGGAAATCACGACGTCGGGTGTGTACTGGGCGCAAGCCCTGGGACACTCCATCTGATGCTGAAGGCACGGTGGCGGATAGTCGTTCACATCGATGGAGGAGCACCACCCTGTCCTTCAGCAACGGCGTTCATTTGTTTTGGGATGTTTTGGCCAGTTTGCTGAACAACCCGTTCTTGTTCGACTGTAGTTCAGGTGCGTTGAAGACAGAACTGCGCTTGTAGGGGTGCTCATTGTGATGGCTTCTCTTTTCCCCTCGATAATGCTTGTTCTTTCCCCAATCAGAGCTTGCCTCTGTAGGGGACCTAGCGGATTCATAAGGTTAGGTGAGGTGCGTCGGGAAGTTTCCCCGGTGCTTGGGTGCCCATGTGCCAGGGGCGCCTCGGGAATTGTCTCAAGTGTCCGGGTGCTTGGGTGCCCGGGTGCCCAGGTGCCCGGGTGCCCTAATATCCCATGGCCCTAAAGCCCTACAGCCCTATGGCCCTATAGCCCTATAGCCTCATAGCCCAATAGCCCAATCGCCCTATAGCCCAATCGCCCTATAGCCCCTAAGCCCTATAGCCCAATCGCCCTATGCACCGACCCTGAACGACGACGACGACGACGACGACGACCACGACAACGACGACGACGCCTCGATGACCGTCTTGGGGGGCTTCTTCGGGGCCTCTGGGGGCCTCCTGGACGCCTCTAAGGCCGAGGGCTCGAAATGTCCGTTCGGGTGCCCCGTCTGAGCTCCCTCTTGTACCCGTCTTGGGGGCCTCTTGGGCTGTCTTGGAGGCCTCTTGGCGGTCTTGGGGCACTCTTGGGTCGTTTTGAGGCCCTCTTCGACCCGCTTCCACCGGGGATTCCTTGTCTTCCATGTCAACAGCAGCTCCCTCCCAGCCTGGTGTATTGGCGGCGGCGCCGTTGAAGCGACGGCTGTCCGTCGCTACGCTCGACACCTTCGTTGCACGTGCGTTGGATCATCGATATGACATGTTGGGAGATCTGAAAATAAGCGCTATCCGTGTCCCTGGAGGGCGGGGCAACGGCACACGGCGGTCTAGTGTTTGTCTGGTGGAGGCCGTAACGCCAATCCCAGGATGTCTCTCTCGCGGGAGGCCCTTGCACACAACCCCCCCAGCGACCGGCACGTGTGACATGGAGGAAAGCTGGAGCGTTGACGAAGGAAGCGTTGGCGACCAGCCGCTTGCCTCCGAGAGTGGGGCTGCAGTAGCCGATCGAGCCGTCCCGGCGCCAGGTCGAGCTGATCCGAAAGGCTGCTGCGCAGCAGGCCTGGCAGCCGATTTGGCTCAAGCGTGCGGCCACCTGCCGCACGGAACCCCGCTCCTCCCCGTCGGACATGGCCGTGCGCATTGCCTGGCTGCGCGTCGGCGACCTGCGCTTGCGAGACAACCCCGCGCTGCACGCCGCAGCAGAAGGCGGCGCGAGGGTGGTGCCCGCCTTCGTGTGGTGCCCCGCCGAGGAGCGGCAGTTCACCTGCGCGGAGGATCGGAGACGAGAAGACGGCATGAACAGAAACCGTCCAAGGTCCGCGCGGAGTCCTTGGATCGGCGCTGGACCCTCGTTGCGGCGCCTCCGGCGCCGCCCCTGGCGCGCTCCGCGTGCCAGGGACGGGGGGTCCAGCGCCGAGCTAAAAAAACCCGCGCGGACCCCCGACGGTTGATGTGTATGCAGCCTCCTGCCCCTCTCTTGATGGGAGCGTTTTCCACCACCACCACCACCATAAGTTGGAGGGGGGAAGGAGGACGAGGAGGAGGACGAAGAGGAGGAGTACGAAGAGGAGGAGGAGGAGGAGGGCACCCTCCCCCTCCAACTTATGGTGGTGGTGGTGGAAAACAGGCCCATCATCTCTATCGAGGAGGCTGCCAGCAGCGGCAGGGACTGGTCGTACGAGGGCACCGCGATCCAGGCGCTCCTGCCGGCCGCCCTGCGCTCGCTCGACAGCGAGCTCCACAGGCGCTACGGCAACCGGCTGCGCATCCTCTGCACGTCTGGCGAGGCGCCAGCGGGGGCGGCGTTGTTGGAGGGGCCAGGCACTCTCGGCATCGCGAGCCAATTCGCGACGGGATGGCTGCATGATTGCTCTCGCTTCGCGGGGTGCACGTCCGGAGCACGTGCAGTCCAGTCGTTGCGGGGCCTCGTGGGAGCCTCTGCAGGGCCTCCTGGAAGCTTTTTGAAAGCGAATTGGAGCATCCTGGGGGCCTGTTTGGGGCTTCTGGGCCGTTTCGGGGCGCTCTGGCGCCGCGTGGCCCCTTCGGCCTCTCGCGGCCGCCTTGGCCCTTTCGGGGTCCTCCGGGGCCGTTTTGGTGGCCTCTTGAACCGTCTTGGGGGCCTTTTTGTACCGTCTTGGGGGCTTGTTGTGCCGTCCCCGTTTTGGGACCATCTTGGAGGCTGATTGAGCCGTCATGGGCTCCTGAGAGACGAACGTGGCGAGATCACAATAATCTGTCAGAAGCCATTGGAAAAATTATGGAGGCCCCTTTCGGGGTCCTTTGGGCCCTCTTGGGCCTTTTTTGGTGGCTTGGGGGCCATATTGAAGCCATTTGGGGCCTTCGTGGAGCCGTTTTGGCCCGTACTGAAGCCATCTTGAGCCGTCTTGACGCCCTCATGGACCCGCCAGAGGCCCCAGGACCCCAAATCATAGATTTTCCATTGATTCTTGTAGTTTTTGAAGCCCAGAAAGTGGGTCGACGTATGCGGCGCGACTCCAGGGGGTGATTTTGGGGGCCCCGTGGGAGCCTCGTGGGTGCCTCTGCGACGCCACTGTAGAGCCTCTCAGGGGTTCTTTGGGCGCTTCAGTGAGGCTTCTTGGGGACCCATTGGAGGCCTCTGGGGGACCTCTTGAGGACCTCTCGGAGCCCCGTGTGGGCGTCTTGGGCCGTCTTGGGGCGCCCTTGCGCTGTTTAGTCCCATCGGAGGCCGTTTTTTGGGCCTCTAAAAGCCGCCACGGTGCTCTCTTGGGGTCCTCTTTGGATGTCGTGGGGCGTTTTGGGGGCCTCTTTGGGCCGTTTTGAGGCCCTCCTGGGCAGTTGTGGGGCCCTCCTGGGCCTTCTTGGGGCCCTCTTGGGGGCTTCCTGATTTGTATTGGGGAATCGAACAAGGCGAACATGTGCAAATTCTCCAAACATCCCGTAGGCAAATCAACGATTTTGGCTTCTGGAGGCGCTTTTATGTGTCCTCTTGGGGCCCTCTTGGGCCGTCTTGGGGGCTTGTCGGGCCCTCTTGGAGCTATCTGAACCCGCCTTGGTGTCGTTTTGGCTTGTCCCGAGGCCATCCTCAGCCATCGCGACGCCCTCGTAGGCCCCAATAGGCCCAAGGGGCCCAAATCATAGATTTTCCATGGGTGCTTGTAGATCTGGAGTCCCAGAAAAGGGGCCGTCACGCTCGGATCGACGGAAGTAGCGCGACTCCAGGGGGGTAGGGGGAGACAGAATATTGCAAACTAATACAACATGTAGAAATTGTGCAGTCATTGGATACATGTGATACTAGAGTTAGGGGGGAGACAGTAGTGCAGCACAAAAGAACTTGTAGCAATTGTGCAACCAGTGGCTACACTGGATACGTTGCATTACGGCATCAGCGGACTTGCCTCCTGCAACACGTCACTTGCAGACGTGGATTCCTTTCGCTTCGTGGGGTGCACGACCAGAGCACGTGCAGTCCAGACGTTGTGGGGCCTGGTGGAAGACTCTTTGGGGCCTCTTGTGGGTTTCTTGGGGCTTCTAGGGGCTTCTTTGGAGCCTCTTGGGGCCTCTTGGGGGCGTCTTGGGCCGTCTTGAGGCGCTCTTGCGCCGTTTGGCTCCTTCGGAGGCCATCCTGTGGGCCTCTCGCGGCCGCCTGAGGGCTCTCGTGGGGTCCTCTTGGGCCGTCTTGGAGGCCTGGTGGGCCATGCTGGGGGCCTCTTTGGGCCGTCTTTGGGTCCTCTTTGGCCCTCTTGGGATCCTCTTCGGGGCTTCTGGGACCGTCCTGGGACCATCTTGGAGGCTGCTTGGGCCGTCATGGACCTTTAAGGAAAGAAAAAAGCGAGACCGCTAAAGTCCTTCAAAACCTCAGGAAAATCACTAATTTTGGCTTCTGGAGGCGCTCTTGGGGGTCCTCTTGGGGCCATCTTGGACCGTCTTGGGGTCGTCTTGGCCCGTCTTGAGGCAATCTTGAGCCGTCTTGACGCACTCTTGGAACCTCGAAGAGGCCCCAGGGGCCCAAATCATCGATTGCCCATCGGTTTCGTAGGTTTCGAAGCCCATAAGGGCTGCATCACGCTTAGCTCTCTTCGGGACCTGTTGGGCCGTCTTTGGCGCTGTAATAGCCCAAAGGGCGCACGTGGTAGACGTGCACGTTTTCCCCGAAGGAGTGGGACGCGCTTTGCTTCTTAAAGCTCTGTCTGGAAGCCTCTCGGAGGCCTCTCAGGGCGTCTTGTGGGGATCGAAGGCCGTCCAGAGGTTACCTCGGGCGTTTTGGAAGAGCAGTCTGGAAGCGTTTTGGGTGCCGAAGGCTCGAACCGCCCGATCGGATGCCCCCTCGGGGCACCCAGCTGGGGCCGTCCCGGGGCCCTTTGTGGGCCGTCTATGGGGGTGTCTTGGCCCGTCTTGGAGTGATCTCGGGTTGTCTTGGAGCCCTCTTGGAGGCCTCTTGGCCCTCCTAGAGGCGCACCTGCTAACATATTTGCGGTCCGAAGGGCATGGGGCGATCTGTGTTTCTGGAAGCTTCTTGGAGGCTTCTTGGGGCGTCTTGGGATATATTTGTCGGCTGTCTGAGGGCTATTTTGGGCGGCTGGGAAGAGCAGTCTCGGAGCCTTTGGAAATCGAGAACTCGAAATTTCCATTTGGATTCTCCTGCGGGGTCCCAGCAGGAGCCGTCCTGGGGCCCTTTTGGGCCGTCTGGGGGGGTTCTTGACCTGTCGTGGGGTTATCTTGGGCCGTTTTGGAGCTCTTTCGGGCTCTGTTGGGCCATTTCGGACGCTGTAATAGCCCAAGGGGCGAACCTGCTAACCATGTGGATTTCCCCAAGGGGATGGGACGATTGCTTGCTTATGGAAGGATTTTTTGGAAGCCTTTGGGAGGCCTCCTGTTGCGTCTTGGGAGGATTGTGGATTGTCTGGAGGCCATGTCGGGCGTCTTGGAGCGATCTTTCATCGTATCGGGACGCTCTTGGACCGTCTTTGGGGCCTCTTGGGACCCTCTTGGCCCGTTGTGGAGCCCTCTATCCCCCCATGACGCGTTCGTCCTGCGGTCGTGCCTGGCCGGGGGGAGGGGTCGAATTCCAGGTTTGGGGTCCCTTGGGGGGGATCTTGGGGGTGAAGGGTCTCGCACGCCAAGAGACCCACAAGTGGTCGGCGGATTCCTCCTGGGGGCCTGTGCTGGGCTCCAAGTTTTCGTCTGCCCCCCCCTCTTCCTGAAAAGTAGGGTCAGCTATCCCCCTTGGTTGCACATTTGCATCTGGGCCTCCCCGGGCACACTAACATGTGAAGACCGCTGACGCTTCGGAATTGGGTAGCCGCTCTGATTCAAGTTCCTCCTCGCTTTTGCGCGGATCAGCCGAGTGAGCAGACATGTGCGTGTGCGACGAGGCAATGGTAACGATGTTTCCTCGACGCAGAAGGTCGAGTCTCGGTGTGGTCAACGATCGTGGGTCTCAGTGAGCCGCACGTCCTTTGCCACTGTTGTGAGGCGTGCCTCTCTGCGGCCCCCTTGTGGAAAAGGGCGAGACTGAACGGAAGGAACTCAGCGAGGGGGAGGGGCTGGATTGTGGTTGTTTGTGTGTGTGTGTGTGTGTGTGTGACCTTGGCGCCTGGCCGAATTCCTGCAGCCCCCTCAGAGTGGGCCCAGCAGGGTGCCGAAGGCGGCCGGCCTGCCGCCTCCGAGATGGCCCCGGGAAGCGGAACGGGGGAGCGGGGCGCAGGTGTGAATAGAACCCGTGTAATACCCTCATATATACTCCTTATCCTTACCTCTCCTGCGCCTGGCCGTTTGGGCTCAGGTATTGGGACAGATCGATCAGACCTTTGATCGTGCAGGAGGGAAAGACATCCATCTATCCCTCCTTCCCTCTACCAACGGATCAGGGGTTCTGTACCCTTGTACTTCAAACCCATACACAGCAGGTGCCGGGACGATTCTCGGAGGGCGTCTTCGAAGACGGGGGGGCTTCTGAGAAGCCCCCGTGCGATCTCGCAAGGCAGCCGCCCTCGTGCTGCCCCACTGTGAGCGCCGGCGAAAGTTAGTGCAGGGCGACGGTTCAGAAATGCCCAGGGGGGCCCGCCACGCAGCAGCAATTGGGATCCAGGCTTGCTCGCTGGCGTCGTGGCCGCCGCCACTAAGATTCATCCATCGTTCTCCCCAAAGTCCTGTGAGATCGTCCAGCGGCAGGAAAGAATGCTCTTCATCGTCCCACAGCGGTTCCCCACCCGACAGGTCGGGATTGTTAGATTTAGAGAGAAGCTCCCGACCTGCCAAGCACACCTTGCATACCGCGGCCGCCAGGCACAAATTGCTCCGGCGCTCCTCGGGTATCCTGCCTCGTGCCTTCGACGAACGGCGGCTGCATGCCGCGGCTGGCAGGCCCACAGTGTGGCGGTGCTCTCTGGGTATCCCGCCTCGCGTTCTTGGGCGGGGATCGCTCAAAGCAAGCCATCAAGATAATAAACACGATGATTACATTTCAGATGTCGCGGGATCTTGTCGACACCGATCTTGGTCATGGTCCGTGCCGGCCGTCGCCGAAACGCGAGGATGATCCACGAATTGGCGCTGACCAGGATGGACGATGCTCAAGACCGAGGCCGACGTTTCCGCTTTTAGTCTTGGTCATGGCCCTCGCTCTATCCCTCCCCAAACTAGTATCTGAATCGTCCTCCTACACGAGCCCAGGGGGGGAAGTCAGGGGGGGGCGGGCCTTGCTTGTCAGCAGGCTCGTGAGGCCTCCGGCCGTCTGAGAACTCGCCGAGCACCGGCCGCCTGTGGCCGGACATTCCGCCGAGAACCGCCGCCGGTCCCGAACCTGGCACTTCCCCCCCTCTCGCTTCCCCCTCGGGCGCGCTGCCGATCCTCGTGGATCCGAGAGTCGGGCCAGACGAAAAAGGGGGGATTGGGAAAGGGGGGGGTACGAAATCTGCTGCGTGCAGCCGGAGTCGGCCTCACCGAGGGGCCCATTCCTCGATCGATACATGGCCGCCTGCGTTGCCGGGAGGCGCCCGAAAAATCAGCTACGTGAGCCGATCCGCAAACCCCCCTTTTGCCATCCCCCCCTTTCGCCCGACCCGAGAGAGGCAGCCGCCGTTTGCCCCGCCCCTCGCGAAGCGCCCCTGCCCGCGGCCCCTCCCCGAGCCCCGAGCGTGTTTCTCGCGAGGCGGGCGACTCCACGGGCGGGCGGCTGCTCCGGCTCGCGGCCGAGGCGCCGGAGAAAAAAAGAGCACGCAAGGCGGTTACGCCTTGCGGGTGCCGGGTCCTGACCCTGGAATCCTCTGCACGAGCGAGATGGGCACAGAAAGAATGGGTACGATGCCCAACAGCAGTTCCTGCTCATTTTGAACAGGGCTCGCTGTCCGCGCCGCCGCGGCCTGTGTCCATTTGAGACAGAAGGCCGCCTGCCCAACAGCGGCCGCTCTTGGTTCGGGACAGCATGTGCTGTTGGGCATTGTACCCCTTCTTTCCGTGCCCATTTCGGGCGTCCAAATGGAAGGCACATCCAAACATTCATGTGTGTTGCTCGTTTCCCCCGCAGCGGCTCCGTTCGGAGGGGCCGCGCGGCATCTGACAAAAGTCCTGCCCCCTCTCAGCGAACAGAAGCCTCGGGGCCCGTGCGCCTCGAGGGACGGGGGGCTCCCAGGGCCGGCAGAGAGCGATTCAGGATGGCGGCGTGGCCCCCGGGGATACCCCCTGGCCGTCAGGACGTGTTTTTTTTCTGCATGGATGCCGAGGCCTGGCGGCGCGCGGAGTCTAGACATAGGGGGCCACATCCCCCAAGATCTTTTAGGGGGAGGGTGGGGTTGACTTCGTT
Source organism: Prorocentrum cordatum (assembly GCA_963575745.1). Taxonomy (NCBI): domain Eukaryota; class Dinophyceae; order Prorocentrales; family Prorocentraceae; genus Prorocentrum; species Prorocentrum cordatum. The sequence continues at coordinate 289,945 of CAUYUJ010022093.1, read as the reverse complement.
CGGGAGCTCCCGAGCGAAGTGAACCCCACGCTCCCCCTCAAAAGTCGTAGGGGGTAGGGGTAGGGTTCGCATGCGGCCCCCTGACCTTCTTTTCTGCGTTGATGCCGAGACCTGGCGGCGCGCGGAATCCAGACATCCGCCGCCCGGAACAGATCGACGCGGTCAGTTTGTCGCCACGTGTGGCCTCTGTAGGTCAGTCTCGGACCTGGCGACCGTCGACAGAGGCTGGGGAGGGTCGAGAGGTCGTGTAGAGCGATACTCAACATAACAAATCGCAGGGGGGGTCGGAAGGGCCCCCCCCCCCGGCGTTCAAATGGCAGGGGGGGGGGCTAGGGGGGGAAGCCCCCCCCCCCCCCCCCCTCCTCGCAAACGAGAGGCTGGGGGAGGGCTAAGGGCCCCTCCCCTCCCCCAGCGAAGGGGGGCGTCAGAGAGACAACCCCTCCCTTCGCTCTGCCTTCTTTCTCGTCGTTCCTGGCGCGCTGGGGGGGGGGGGGGGCCCTTCCAGGTGCCCCCCGCGGCCGTGGCATTTCCCTTCGTTTCTGCAGCGCTGCAGTTGTGGAAATTTTTGTTCTTCCTTCCTCCCACCGTGCAGGCGGAGGAGGAGGAGAGGAGGAGGAGGAGGAGGAGGAGGAGGAGGAGGAGGAGGAGGAGGAGGAGGAGGAGGAGGAGGAGGAGGAGGAGGAGGAGAAGAAGGGAGAGGAGAAGGAGGACGCCCCTGGCGCCACTGGCGATCGGAGCGAGTGGTCCCCCGGGTTGCATCGTGCTCTGGCTCGGCCCTCGGCGAGTCCAGCTGTGGCGAGGACGGCTGCCCAGGATTTCCCAACAGAGCGAGCACTGGCTCGCTCCGGAGTGCGCTGGCAGGCCCCGGGGCCCTCTTTTCCTCTCTCCTCCGCCACCCTCTGAACTTTCAGTCTCGAGGGATCTTCAATTCTCGATCGATTCTCCCTCCTCGATCTTCGATCAAACCTCGATCCTCGCTCCTCGAGCGAACCTCGATATTCGATCTTCTCCTCCTCCTCCTGTCACTAGCCCTTCTCCTTAGCATCAGTGTCGTATTCATCCTCCTCCCTCTCCTCCTTCTCCTCATCATCATCCTCGTCATCATCATCATCATCCTCGTCCTCACCATGTTTTCCCCATCCTTCTCATCGTCATTCTCCTCCTTATCCGTATCCTCGTAGTCGTCTTCCTGGCACCCCTCGTCCTGGTTCTCATCCTCATCGTCCTCATCATTTCTGCATTCTCGTCCTCGTCCTGGTTCTCATCCTCCACGTCCTCATCATGTCTGCATTCGGGTTCGAGAGTAGTGTTAGCAGTTGGGGTACAGGGTGTTCGGTTAAGGTTAAGGCCAGCGTCAGAGGAGTGCGGATGAGGGATTAGGTATGAACTTAGGTTACGGGGTAGGGTTAGGGAGTGCGGGGCGGGGGGGGGCTCTTCCTTCGGGGCGCGGGGGGGGAGAGAGTCTCGTGTGCCGGGGGCGGGGGGAGAGTTCTTCTTCTGAGTGCGGAAGAGGAGAGAGAGTTTCGAATGCCGGGGAGGGAGGGGGACCATCTCCTTCTGAGCGCGGGAGGGGAGAGAGAGCTTCGAGTGCCGGGGGGGGGGGGGGGGGGCACCCCTTCTGAGCGCGGGAGGGGAGAGAGAGCTAGCTTCGAGTGCTGAGGGGGGAGGGGGGGGGGCCCTTCTGGGCGCCGGCGGGGAGAGAGAGCTTCGAGCGCCGAGGGGGGGGGGGGGGGGGGTCCCCCCCTTCTGGGCGCGGGCGGGAAACAGTCGAATGCCTCCTCGTCCGGGCGCGGGCAGGATAAACTTTCGAATGTTGGAGAGAGGCGGAATCCCTCCCTTCTGGGCGCGGGCACGGAGAGTCTCGAGTGCCGGGGGGGGGGGTTCCCCCCCTTGTGAGCGCGGGAGGAGAGAGTGAGTCTCGAGTGCCCGGGGGGGGGGAGCCCCTTGTGAGCGCGGGAGGAGAGAGTGAGTCGCGAGTGCCGGAGGGGGGGGGGGGTCCCACCTTGTGGGCGCGGAAGGAAAGAGTGAGTCGCGAGTGCTGGGGGAGTGGGGGAGGTTCCCTCCTTCTGGGCGCGGGAAGAGAGACTCGAGTGCCGGGGAGGGGGCTCTAGCGCGCAACAGGACGAGAGCCTCGAGTGTCCGGGGGGTGGGGCGGTCCCCCCTTTGCCCCTACCACCACCTCTGCAGTGCGCAGGGGGGGGGGGGCTCCCCTTTGAGTCTCCCCCCCCGCGGTTGCTGAGGGTTTTTTTGTTGGGTATCGCTCTCCCAGAGGTCGGGGGGTCCACGCATGGGAAAACATCGAAGCGCCGGATGTCTGGAGCAAAAGGAGGCCCGATCCTCGACCCTCCTCGTAATGGGGACGCCCGATCCTCGACACTCCTCGTGATCCCCCTCCTCCTCCTCCTCCTCCTCCTCCTCCTCCTCCTCCTCCTCCTCCTCCTCCCTTTCCTTCTTCTCCTCCTCCTCCTCCTCCTCCTCCTCCTTCTCCTCCTCCTCCTCCTCCTCCTCCTCCTCCTCTTCCTCCTCCTCCCTCATCCCTCCCCCTCTCCCCGTGCCGCGACGGGAGCTTCTTGGCACCTTCCTGCTGCAGGCCCCAGGCCCAGGGAAGGGGAGGAGAGCCGTGGAGGCCCCACGCGGCGAGAGATCAGGGCGTCGGGGGTCTGGCGTCGGCGCCGCACCCCTGCCCGTGCGGTCACCGCCGGGCCCTGCCCCCGCCGCCCCTCGATTTTTTGGCCGGAACGGCTTGGCATGGAAGGGTGAAGTTCGGCTGGACGGCAACATACGAGGGGGGGCTCGAGGATGTCAGGAAAGTGGCCCTAAAAGAAACAGTTTTTTTATAAACAAATTTGGCATGGACGTTGTTTCCCCCGTTCTTGACTTGGCGTGCTGGAAGTCATCAGGTTTGTGCGCATTTGGCAACAGGTCCCAGCAAGAGACATGACAACGCTAAATAAACAATTGTCTTTCTCCGTTTCGAGATCCGCTCTTTGCTTGCATCTTTACTGCGATCCTTTTGCCCTTCTCTGGTCGTCGCGGCTGGCTGGTCGCGGGGCCTGCGGGCCTGTCCCGCGCCGGTTGAGGATTTTGGGGGCCGTTTTAGATTTTTGTTTTCCGCTCTGCGCGCCGACCTGCAGGGACGGGAGGCGGCAGGAGCGGGAGAACCGGAGCGAAGACGGCAGTGAAGACAAGGAACAGCGTTGGACAAGAAAGCAAAACGACGCACACAAAATGGAGATTCACGGTGGTGGACCCCTGGCAACGCTTAAGAAATGCAGTGCCAAATGCCAACACAAACGCAGCGGCTTTTTGTTCTAAACTTCGTACAGCCGAGCACGAGCCCAGAAACCAAAAGGGCTCAAAAAGATGCACAGGGCGCTAGCAAGCAGCACCGTGCAACCTCATCCCTTATAACGGCCTCTTGGCTGCCACCGCGGGCCCGAGAGGAGTGGGGACAGGTGCACGCGTCTTCGCCCCCTCGCCAACGAACACCCGAGAGAGTTCGCTGGTGCCCGCCTCACATCTACACCCCGCGAAATGCTTAAGAAATCATGGGTTAAGAAATTCATAGTCTCAGAACTTGAATAAACACCCAACCTTTCCATGAAAATCTCAAGATTTACATTGAAACGTTTAGAATAATCGAGACTCTGGCCGAAAACTTAAGTTTTCTTAAGCATCGCCTGAGGTGTATGAGCCCCCCCACCTCTGCCCAGGGGGGGCCTGGGATCTGGACTGTCAAGGGGAATCGGGAGCCTTAAGACGGGGGTCAATGCAAACGGGGGTCAGCCAGAGCGCCCGAGCTTGCAGGATCCTGCAGGGCCAGGGTCGCACGGACCCGGGTGCGGGTGCAGGGTCCTGCAGGATCTTGCAGGACCCTGCGCATGGACCCGGGCTTGGGCGCAGGATCTTGCAGGACTCTGCAAGGCCTGACTCACCCGGGTCTGGAGTGACCCGGGTCAGAAGATCCGGTTGCCCCGGGCGGCTGCTGCCTTCCTAGGGGGCGGGGCGCGAGCCGGGGCGGTGGCGCCGGCCCCGAGCGTCCGCGCGGAGCTCCGAAAGTCTGCGGCAGGCTCGCGCCGAGGCGGCGCGACGCCGGCCCCAGCGCGGGCGCTGCGGGTCGCAGCCCCAGCGGGGGAGCGCCGCCTGGCCCAGAATGGGCCGAGGTCGCCCGCGCTCACCCGCGTCGGGGCCGCGCCGGAACGCCCGCGCTGGGGCCGTTCGATCGGGAACGATCGACCCTGAGATCCTGGCGACTTCATTTGTTCGAGCGGGGGCATTCGCGTACGATCCGGCTCGAAAAATGACGCAAAAAGATTGGGTCTAGAGCTCCGGGCTCGATTTTTCACGGCGTCTCAATTTTTTTGAGGCGTCGGATCTCAGGGGAACGGCCCACGCGGCGTCAGAAGCCAGCGTTGACATCGCGATGGGAGCCCGCCGTGGCGGTGCAGGCAGAGGCCTGCAGCAGCGGATATGAGAGAGTGGGTGCCCGCGCGCGCCCGGAGCCCGCGGGGCCATGTCGGCGGCTATGAGCGGTCTTCTGGAGGAGTGCGGCGTGCCACCGGAGAAGCGGCAGAAACTGTCGGATGGCATGGAGGGGTTCATGACCAAATTGGTGGATAACGCAATCCAGCAGGCGGTCGACGCATCTGATACGCGTTGGGATGCTGGGTGCGAGGAGCTGATGATCCGTTTCATGGCGCAGGTGGACGCCAAGATTGCTGAGTCAGAGAAGCGCACGGACGTCAAGTTCGAGGAACTCATGCGTCGCCTCACGCTGGTGGAGAAGGAGAATCAGGAGCTAAAGGAAGCGGCATCTACGGCAGGGAGTGCGAGAGGAGGGGGAGGAGGGACATCGGCAGGAGGGTCACGCACCACAGCTGGGAGGAGAGACTTCGTCCCCCGGAAGGTGAAGGGGTACATCACCGACTGGAGCAAGCGCAATGAACAAGCGCTGACCCGGACGGAGATGAAGATGTGGGTGGAGTCTATGGTCGCGCAGGTCGGGGAGGAGGTGAAGACGCTTATCGATGTTCAGGCCACGCTGAACACCGGCTCCCGGGTCCTGTTCACTAGGGTCGACGTCTGTTTGGTGCAGGCTGCCGTGAGGGACGACGCCTGGAAGGTCAAAAAGGAGATCGACACGTTGATCTCCAAGGGGGGGTGCAAAATCCGGAGCCTCGACCCCTACGTCATCGTGGAGCCCTCTCCCGAACGGCGTCCATACCTTCAGGCAGGAGGACGTTTCCTAGGCTACCTGGAGAAGCACGGGGTGTCCAAGGTCAGCGTGAAGGCAGAGTGGGGCCCACCGCTCCGCGTGTATGACATCCGCGGCGCACGACCGGCACAGCTGGCGCAATTCGACACGCTGACAGGATGGTCCTTGCAGCAGGCGGCGCTCGAATCCCTCATTCCGGACGTGCAGGTGGAGCAGGTCATGGCTGACCTGCGCAAGTGAGTACGGAGGAGGACATGTTCACCCGGCCCGCTGTGGGGAGTAAGTTGGAATGCCAATCGCATCAACTTCGATTTTGCGGGCGAGGTGATAGAGCAATTGTCGCCTGCCATGGGCGACACTAATGTTATTTTATGACAGGAGGTCAGGGGATGGCCTCATGACGTGCATGTGCTTGGCTGGAGGCTCATTCACCACTTGGGCTGCCCAGCTGCCATACTGATTTCGCCATCCCTGTCGACCTCTTTGCGCTGGGCCGACACTCGTGGGAACAGTGTGGCTGTCATCTTACATGAACTTTTATGTATTAGCATGTATTTACCGGACAGTACTCGTCCTCTGTCCGAGTACGAGGAACATGTCCGGGAGGTGGAGGAGTTGATAAGCAAAGCGAGGCAGATTGGATTCAAGCGGATCTTCTTGGGTGGAGATCTGAACGTACAGCTGCCAGAAGTTCATCCTCATACAGGACCTCAGTCATGTGGTGTGGCTTCTAGCAGGAGTGCTGATGTGATGGAGAAGGTGGGGTTATGGACAGGATTATGCTCAGAGTATGGATTGCGCGTAGTGAACACGTGGCTTGATGAACCCGAGCGCCAGTGGTGGTTGACAAGGGCTCCCCTGGGCCAGAACCGGGTGCGAGGGACTCAAATCGATTACGTCTTGGTTTCAACGCAGGCGACCAGCACTAGCTACGTGGGCCAGCAACGAATACTTCGGAGTGATCATTATCCAGTGCATGTCAAGATCAACACCCCGGGATCGTTCTGGAGGAGGAGAGAGGAGTACAGGCCTTCCATGAAACAATGGGCCCCGAAGGATGGGGCAGCCTCAGTCCAGTTTGCTTCGACAGTGATGGAGGACATGAGCCATTGTTGGGGCAAGCCTGGTGAGCTGTGCGGCGAGCCGTCCTTGGATGAGATACGGGAGTCGTGCGAGAAACGGGCCAAGGAGGTCGACCACACGACAAGGGGCATCAAGAAGCAAGTATCCAAGCAGAGGCCGGATGAATTGCACGATGTTGTCAACAGGATAAAGTGCGCCACGGACGCCGACGAGAAGAAACGATTACGCAAGCTCGAACGAAGAATCAAACTCCAGAGGATCAAGGCCAAGGCAGACATGCACCTGGAGGCGAGCTACGACGAGACAACCAAACACCCGACGATCGAGCTGGAGTGCAACGGGGCTATGACAGCAGATCGGGAGAAGTGGCAAGCCGAAGTCATGCGGCACTGCAACGGCAAGAACCACGATCCGAAGGAGGCCACGGCCCACCAGATGCAGAGGATCCACAGATGGCGTTGCCGGCAACAGGAGGCCCATTTGGGAGGGGGCCCGCCTCCGAGTTGGAGTTTCGGCACCACCATTTCGGCTCGATCCCGGCTGAAACCGGGAAAGGCTCCAGGCGGAGGAGAGGAGCTCGTGGGCGAGATGTTGAAAAGTTTATCAGTAACTGCGGTGATGTTGGTGCACTCGTGCTTCGTGGACCGGTACCTTGGCCGATACGTTGAAGACATTCCCTCATGGAGGACACTGGTCTTGGTAATGCTGCCGAAGGTCGCGGACGCGACGTCGCTTGCGGAATTCAGGGACGTGTGCATGCTGAGCGCATTCTCGAAGTGGTACATGAACGGGCTACTGCAACTCCTCCGCTGGGACATATTGAAAAGGCACGGTCGTCTGTGGCATTCAGTCTTTACTTTCGCTTACGAGGCGGAGCACAAAGTGGAACAGCTACTGCTATCCTTGACGTGCCTGTTCCAAAAAGCGACTGAGTGGAGCGGGGATGTGGAGGTACACATTTTTACTGGTGACGTGCGTTCGGCGTTTGACAATTTGACCGTCCAGGCGGTGGAGGAGAGCTTCGAGTTTTGGGGCGTGCACCCAGCAATTGGCGCAGCGGTACTCCAGGAGCTTACGGCCATGGAGGCTTGGCCCATCTTCGATGGACAGCGTGCTGAATATTCGTTCTGCTATAACAAGTCCATGAGGCAGGGAGGGTCTGATGCACCGTTTCTGTGGAATTGCGTCATCCGCAAAATATTAAGCCCATTGGTACAATCTGGGGAAAGTCGAGGGCTTGGCGTTTGCCTGGAAGACGGCTCTTATATCACGCACGCCGTATGGTCGGACAATTTGTACATCTTCGGGAAAAGCATTTCTGAAACGCACCTGATGTCCCAGGAGTGCACGAGTGCCTTGAACGGAAGCGGCCTGCGCTGGAAGCCAAGCAGTTTGGAGTACATGGGCAGCAACGGGCCAGTCGGTGCACTCGCTTTCCCCATTTTCCAGGACAGCGTCGAGATAGAGGTGCCGGCCGTCGACCATATTGACATGTTAGGCGGAACAGTGTGCAGGGATGGGACGACAGACAAGATGGTCGAAAACAGGCTTCGCAAAGCGACAGGGTCTTTCTGGAAGCACGCGCGGGTTCTGCTAGACAAGCATCTTCCTTTACGTTACCGGATGAAGGCATACGTACGCAAGGTCAGGTCAGTTGCTCTATTCACTGCAGGCTGCTGGATAGGCACCAAAATCATGCTCCTCCGAACGAAATCATGGGAGAATATGTTGCTCCGTAGGATGTTGCGTCGAGGGCGGAGGCCGGGCGAGACGTTTGTAGCGCGCCAGCGGCGCTCCACCCGCATTGCCCAGCAAGCCTTGCTGGACACTTCGCCAGATACGTTGCCAACAGCGGTGATGCGGAGCGAGTGGCGCATGGCAGGGGAGATGCAGCATCGCCAGTCGTCCAAACCGACACTTCGGCTACTGCCCCAAAGATTGCAATGGAGGAGCACACTATGGTGGCAGGGGTGTCAGGCGGTGAACCCGTCAGGCCCGAAACGCACGCGGCATACCGGAGCGCGCCATGCCCGGCCAGGGCGCCCATCGGCTCGATGGGAGGATGCATTTGTGAAGCATGTGGGAGTGGACTGGTGTATGGAGGCCGCCGCGCCGACGTGGCCAGGCAAATACGATGCGTTCAGGAACTCCGTGTGCCAGAGCTACAACATGAAGATTCCAGAGAGCTGTAGGCGCCGTTCACTGCAAGCCGCCCCGCCGACCAAGCGTAAGAGGGTCGCCCCATTGCCGAATATGCCGACCGAGATGATGACTGATCTGCACAACGTTTCAGGAGGACCCTGGAGTATTTTCATAGGCGACACCATGCTCGTTCGTAATTGGTTCAATGGCTTATGGAATACAGCATGCGTGCAGTATCAGAATTTGATGAAGATGTTATGGGGAACTTGCCACACATGGATTTCTCTGGATTTGTGTCTTCCGCCATCCCTGGGTCATAACTTCTGTCTTCATGTTTACCGCGAGCACAATTCGGCGGCGGACAAGGCAGCGAATCGCCATGAGTATTTCTTCCGGCAGCACGGGGCTATCCAGGGGCGTTCCCGGTTGAAGCTCCACTTCGATGGGAGCCGTTGGGGCGATGGGCGCACTTGTGCAGGTGTGGTATTGCACGGCGGGCGCAAGGGGGACACGGCGTACGATCTCATGTGTGAGGCGACAGTGCCATTGTCGGTGGCGAGTGCTTGCCAGGCAGAGTTGGTGGCGCTGGTTGTTGGAGTAGTCCTAATCGAGCACTTGCTGAATCCAGAAGTTCAATATGAGGGTATTTGCAATGCGGTCCGGTCTTTTGCGGGAGCAGATCTCCGCAAGGTGCAGATGGTGGCCGAGGAGCTGTTGCCAGGCGGGGAGGAGTGAGGCGGAGGGGCGGGGAGAGTGCAGCACTAAACCATAACACCCGAGCGGCTCGCTTAGCAGGGGTGCGAAAGGAAAGGAAAGGTGCCCGCGCGCGTGCCCGCGCGCGCATGGCGGGGCGGGCCCGCACGAGTTCTCCCTGCTGACTGCCCTTTCTGCCCACGCCCATCGCCTCGCAATCACGCCGACCACCTGACGGGTGGACCATGAGAGCAAGATGTTGGCCCGAATCTTAGTTTGTCCGTGCGCCCACAGGGCCCAGGCCATGGTGATTTTGAAGTGGGTTCGGGGCTCACGAGCTAGTACACTGTGCCTTCCTTGCGTACGGCGATTCTCACCAAAAACTCTGCCGCGCCAGCTTCCTTGGCTGACCTCCCCCTGCTGCTGACTCCCCCGACGGAAAACTTCTGCGGCGGCCCCAGAGCAGACGCGCGCCCATGGGACGATGCAAGACCATTTGGGAATCCCCTCTCCCCTCCTCTGACGTCGCTCTGACGTCGCCACTGCTCCTTTACGCGGGCCCCAGGGGATCTCGGCCCCCTTCCCAGGGCCTTTGCGTTGGTTCGCGTCGCCTTGTGGACGGTCCTGGGGCGGGGCGGCCGCCCCCAGGCGGCCCCGACGCCGTCAGGTTTTGGTTGCGCGTCGCCCGGGCCTGAGGGCCTCTGGGACGCACGAAGAAGAAGAAGACGAAGAAGAAGAAGACGAAGAAGCAACTGCATAAACACAATCGTTCGGGGCCTGGCGGGTTTTTTCTTTCCTCGGCGCTGCCCCCCCTCCCTGGCGCGCGCAACGCCCGCCAAGGGCGGCGCCGGAGGCGCCGCCTGGGGGGTCAGCGCCAAACCAAGGGATCCGCGCAGTGCGCCGACAGTTTAGTTCGCGCAGTTTTTGGTCCGAGTCTTTCAACCAAGCCAGTCCTCTGAGATGTTCGGGGGCTTCCAAGAGGGGGGGGGATGACTACCAGAGAATATGGGAAAATGCGGGAAGTGGGGGGGAAGACAAAAACACAGAAAACATTTGAAAATATTGGGTTTCCGGTTATTTGTGTGTGTATTTATTTATTTGTGTGTCCCAGGGCCCCTTCTTAGGGGGGCGGGTGTCATGGCCAGGGCCGCGACACCTCCCCAGACGTCACATGGTCCCCCTTGCCTCTCTCAAGGCGCCCCATTGGCACGTGCCCCGAGGCCGCGCACGTGCCTCGGGCCACGATCTGCGCATCCCCCTCCTGCGCGCCCCCCGCCTTCCGGCCCGGTCTGTCCCCTCCGTCGTCCTCCCTCTCTCAGGAGGGAAAGAAGCACACAGACACAATGAATCGCCCACTCCCAGGAAAAGATGGGAAAGTATGGGAAGTGGGGGGGGGACAAAAACCCAGAAAATATATTAAAATTTGCGGAATCCTTTGATTTGTGTGACCCAGGGCCCCTTCACTCTCCCCCCCCTTCCCCCTTCCGCTCCTCGGCTCCTCGCTTTCCTGCCTGCCTCTGTTCCTTGCCTGGCCCGCGTCCCTTTGTCGGCCCGTCCTGTGGTCCGAAGAAGAGAGCACATTCCGGTCGCTCGTCTCGCTCGGTCTGCCCAGGCGTTCTTCCGTGCGCCGTCAGGGGCCCAGCCCGCCGCGGCCGGTCAGCAGACCGCTTCTTCTGCTTCTGCTTCTGCTTCTGCTTCTTCTGCTTCTGCTTCTGCTTCTGCTTCTGTTTCTGCTTCTGCTTCTGCTTCTTCTTCTTCTTCTTCTTCTTCTTCTTCTTCCTCCCTCTTGAGCGCCCCCCTCCTGGACGCCTCCGAGAGGTGGGCGCCGCGGCGGTGCACTTCAACCGCCGGGAGGAGCCCGCCGAGAGGCGGCGGGAGGGCGACCTGCAGCGCGAGGCGCGGGCGGCGGGCCTGCGCTGCGAGGCCCGTGGCGAAAAGCATACCCTCAAGTCGGGCCTGTTCCTCTACAGGGGGAACCTTCAAAAATAGGCAGAAAAAAATATGGGGACGATCTTTTGACTACTTTTGACGATTTCTGGGGGGTATTGTTTGAGTATTTTTGATGTTTCGTCCCAGATCCCCCTGTAGGGGGACAGGCCCGACTTCAGCATACCCGTATCCGCGGCCTCCCGGGCCGGGGCCCTGGGCCGCGACCCCGCGGATACCCAGACCCCCTCGCGTTGTGGAAAAATCGCGACGGATGGTTTTCGCTATCTTCGGCCTCCGGAGTCTGCGAGGGCACGGATACGGACGTGTTCGCCGCGCGTGAGAGGCGCACGGCGCGTTCCTGTTCCGCGACCCGGAGCGCTGCCCCATCCGGGAGGCGCTGAGATGGTCAGGCTCCGGGCTGCGCGCAGACAGCCCCCATCCCAGGTGCCTTGAGATCCTGGCGTCGCAATCTTTCCGCAACAGGCGATTCTGGCCGGTTCTGGGCCCAGGGACCCTCAGGTATCGCTTGCAGCTCCAGCAGAAACAGCAAAAAGAGCGGGTCCTGGGGGTGGTCTCGACACCCTGGCGCCGCTTCGGGCGGCGCCCCCGGGGCGTCCCGCGGCCCATGGGTTGGGGTAGGAAGAAACCGCCCCCGGGGGGGCTTGCGGAGGCCCGCTGGAACTACCATGGGGGGGGTTGTCTGTGAGCAACCCGACGCATTACCACGCCGAGACCTCCGGACTTCGGGGCGCGGGCCAGGGCTCGGCTGCGCGCTCGGGTGGCCATTCGCCCCGGAGTGACCTTTGGTGCGGGCCCTCGGGCGTCCCCCCCCCCCCCGAGCCCCCGGCATTGGCCCGAGCGCCTGGATTGGGCCCTCCCCCCGCGGCCCCACACGTCAATCTTCCCCAGGTTCAACCTTGCCCGCCCACCCTTACGCAGGGTCACTCTCGTGACCTGCTCACAGGTCCCAGCTCGCTCTTGCCCGCTCACTCTTGCGTAGGGTCGCTGGGAGCTGATCTGTGACTGGCCCACGGTCGCGACCAGCCCTGGCTGAGAAGGGTTTGCGCTGACTCGGACCAGCGCGTCCCCGAGGACCTGGGGGTCTCAACATCCAGTATCCAGTCTGGCAGCGCTTGAGACTGCGGGCGCACAGCCCCTACTCTGGGTGGGATATTAATCGAGGGGAGGGCGACTAACCTTCCGACGGAGCTTGCCCATCCCCACCCCTCCTCCACCTCTCCTCCTCCTCCCCCTCCTCCGCCTCCTCCTGCTCCTCGTCCACCCCCCCTCCACCCGTTCCGACAGCACGTGCCCCCCCCCCTCAGAGATCCCGGGGGGGGGGGCGATGATTGCCCCGTCCAGAGGAGGGGATCCTAGGGGTAGTCCTGGCTGGCCTCAACAGGGGCACCCAGGACACATCACCCATGACCCAATGACGGTCTCAAAACCTATAGCGCCGCCTCTTGCGGCGTTCCCCAGTAGGCTCAGCAGCCCCCGAGGTGCGCCGCTGGGCCGCCACGGGGGCACTGTGAGGCCAGCGGCGCCTGTTTGAGCCAGAGGGCTGTCTGCGAGCCCCCCCCCCCAGGAAGTGCCAACCCAGTCGCGGTCGATGGGCAGGTCGACCCTGCAAAGCCAAGGGTGCCATGCCGTCCTCTCGACCCCATGCGAATGGTGCCGCGTGTGATCTGGCTTGCTCGTGCCATGCTGCTCCCATTGAATGAGTCTCGCGGTCCCCTCGGATGTCCTCTGCTTTCGTTCGCGTCCGCTGTTGGCCGACGGCCCTGGAAGTGGAGGCACAGGCCTCCCAGTCTGGAGGTTTTGGGGGCCTCCCGTCGTCTTCGCAGCCGTGGGCAGAGGGATGCACGTGTTCAAGGCGTTCTGGGACGGCTGGCACAAGGGCGGCGAGATACGGCGCGCGCTGCCTGCTCCCAGGTCCCCCTGGCGCCGAACACCCACCTAAGCAGCAGCGCGACTCCCCGAGTGCGGATGCTCTCTTGAAATGGCGGTGGAAGGGAGTACCTCCCGTCAGGCATTTGACGCAGACATTGGCCGCAAGGATGTGTGATTCTCGTAGAGAGGCCACTGGCGTGGCCCTCGGGGAAGTCCTGCGTATGCGCATGCGTACAGTGCCGTTTTTTTATACATGCTCCGCGTGCTGATCATGTATTACAAATGCAGGGATTTAATAGTAAACGCAACGATGAGTTCATGCATAAACTTATTCATACATTAACCATGTATTGAAATCGTATATTCCAAAAACATGTATTAAAAACTGCCCTGTAGGCACCCTGTCACAAAAAGCGCAAGCATGCACAGGGGCCCACGTGTGAGGACGGGCCCCGCCTTCCCTGTCGAGATCGGCGCGCTCCGTCGCCAAAGCCGTCTTAAGTCGGGCCTGCCCCCCTACAGGGGGATTTTCGACGACAAACAAAAATACCCCAGTGCGACCCTGCCTAGAGGTTGGAGCCCCTAGGAAAGCAGCATTGGTTGCTATGCTATGCTATGCTATGCTATGCAATGCTGGGCTGCGCTGGGCTATGATGTGCTGTGCTGCGCTATGCTATGCTATGCTAAGCTATGCTATGCAATCCTGCGGTATGCGATGCTAAACTATGATATGGCATGCTACGCTATGCTATGCTAAGCTGCGCTATGCCATGCTATGCTATGCTGTGATATGCTATGCTATGCTATGCTATGCTATGATATGCTGCGCTCTGCTATGCTATGCTATGCTATGTTATGCTGTGCTATGCCGTGCTGTGCTGCGCTATGTTATGCTATGCTTTGCTGCGCTATGCTATGCTATGCTGGGCCCTGCTATGATATGCTGTGCTGCGCTATGCTATGATACGCTATGCTATGCTGTGCTCTGCCATGCTAAAGCTCAGCGAAGCTAAGATGAAGGTCAGCTAAGCTAAGATAAACCTGAGCTAAGATGGAGCTAAGCTAAGCTAAGATGACATTACACCCATGCTATGATATGCGATGCTGCGCTATGCTAAGCTATGCTATGCTATGCTGTGCTCTGCCATGCTAAAGCTCAACGAAGCTAAGATGAAGGTAAGCTAAGCTAAGATACACCTGAGCTAAGATGAAGCTAAGCTACGTTGAGATGAAATAAGCTAAGCTAAGATGAGATAAGCAACGCTAAGCTAAGGGGACGTCACTGGGGGAACCGCGGGGCGGATGCCGGGGGAACCGCCTGGGGCGGGTTCCACTGCCCGGCTCTTTAAGCCTAATAGTAAGAACCCTTCTAGGCAGAGCCTAGGTAGGGAAAAAACAACAAAACAGTCAAACAATACTCCAAAAATAATCTGGGGATTATTTTTTTGAGTATTATCTGACCTCTTTGGGATATTTTTGGGGTATTTTTTATTTTTCGTCGAAAATCCCCCTGTAGGGGGACACGCCCGACATAACATCGGTCTGTACTGGCGCCTTGCTTCGGTGGTGGGGTGGGGGGGGGGCACTTCCCCGATCCGTGGATCTGACACCTACGCTTATGTCGGGCGTGTCCCCCTACAGGAGGATTTCCGACGAAAAATCAAAAATACCCCAAACATACACCAAAAAGGTAAAACAAATATTCAACAAATCGTCCCCAGACTATTTTTGGAATTTTTTTTGTCGATTTCTTTGGTATTTTTTATTTTTCGTCGAACATCCCCCTGTAAGGGGGACAAGCCCGACATAAACCTACGCGCCAGATCCACGGGTCCACCTGCGCTTTTTTTTGGCGGCCCGTCCCTGGGTCCGACCAGGAGGTGCGGTGGCTCGCGCTGCCACGCCGGCGAGAATAGCCTGGCGTGGGGCGAAGACTTACTGCCCTATAGCTGCTGCACGACCTCTTCTGGGGGTACGTATGGGTCCACAGACCCCCGACGTCATGATTTTTTCATCACGTCGACCTCTGGAGGTCTCGACCCATTCCTCTGGACCGGCTTTTCATCCTACGTCGTCTTTTGACTGTCCCGAGGGCCGGTAAGGGCCCCCAGAGGCCGAAAACTTAGCGCAAAACCTCCCGTCATGGTTTTTCCCTGCCTAGGCTCTGCCTAGAAGGGTTCTTACTGTGTTAGCTTGCAGGGGCCTGGCAGTGGATATCGCCCCGGGCGGTTCCCCCAGGATCCGCCCCGCGGTTCCCCCAGTGACGTCCCCTTAGCTTAGCGTTGCTTATCTCATCTTAGCTTAGCTTATTTCATCTCAACGTAGCTTAGCTTCATCTTAGCCCAGGTGTATCTTAGCTTAGCTTACCTTCATCTTAGCTTCGCTGAGCTTTAACGTAGCAGAGCACAACATAGCATAGCATAGCGCAGCGCATCATAGCATAGCTTAGCATAGCATAGCGCAGCATAGCATTGCATGGCATAGCATAGCATAGCACAGCGCAGCATAGCATAGCATCGCATAGCATAGCACAGCATAGCATAGCGCAGCATAGCGCAGTTTAGCATAGCATATCATAGCTTAGCTTAGCATAGCATAGCGCAGCATGACATAGCATATCATAGCATAGCATAGCATGTCATAGCATATTATAGCATAGCGCAGCATAGCATATCATGCAATGCCATAGCATAGCATAGCATAGCATAGCGCAGCATGACATAGCATAGCATAGCGCAGCGTGGCATAGCACAGCATAGCATAGCATAGCAACGAATGCTGCTTTCCCAGGGGCTCCAACTTCTAGGCAGGGTCGCACTGGGGTAATTTCATGACCCGAGGGGGTCTGGGTCCGTAGTCCAGCTTCGCGCGTGCCCGGTCCGGGCGCCTCCACGCACGTTGCGGCCGCGCGCCGGGGGAGGAGGAGGAGGAGGAGGAGGAGGAGGAGGAGGAGGAGGAGGAGGAGGAGGAGGAGGAGGAGGAGGAGGAGGGAGGAGAGGAGGGAGGAGGAGGAGGAGGAGGAGGAGGAGGAGGAGAGGAGGAGGAGGAGGGGAGGAGGAGGAGGAGGGGGGGGGAGGGAGGAGGGAGGAGGGGGGAGGGAGGAGGGAGGAGGGAGGAGGGCCCCGCTCGCGCGCGCCGGGCGAAGAGACTCGCCTCGGGAGCCTCCCTGGGAGCCTCCCGCTCGCGCGACGGGTTTCTCTCCGAGCGGGGGGCGCGCGCGGCCCTTCGAGGGAGCGCTCGGGCGGTGGCCCCCCCGGCCCACGGCGGCGAAGCCGGCGGAGGGGCTTTGCGGAAGCCTCGGGAGCTTTGAGACGGGGGTCAATGCAAACGGGGGTCAGCCAGAGCGCCGGATCTTGCAGGATCCTGCAGGGGCAGGGTCGCATTGACCCGGGTTTGGGTGCAGGATCCTGCAGGATCTTGCAGGATCCTTCGCATTGACCCGGGTTTGGGTGCAGGGTCTTGCAGGATCTTGCAGGATTCTGCAAGCCCTGGCTGACCCGGGTCTGGGTTGACCCGGGTCAGAAGATCCCCGAAAGCCGGCGGGCACAGAATTGTATCGCAGGCCTAGAGGTCGACACCAACACCAATATCGGCGGTGTTCTTCCCCCGAGGGAAGACATCCCCGATCTCGGGGATGGTGGTCATTTTCTGGCTTCGAGGGTGACCGGAATATTACCACCAACGCCGAAATCTAGGATCAGCTCCCCCCTGTGGAGGCACCCCCCTGTGTTGGTGTTGGTGCCCATTCCCAGGCCTCTAATTGTAGGCTGGCTCCGCGGACGGAACGCCGGCGGAAGGCCAGCAGAACTTGCCAGGAGGCATCGGTTCGGGGGTGGCTGGAGGTGTCCCCGGCTTCCCGCTCCACGATGGAGCCCCCCCGGGGGCCCCAGGAGGCCTCGTGAGGGGTGCCCGCGGAGGCCCCCGTCGGGAATCCTGGGGGGACTTCGGAGCAGGGGCGCTTCTGGCAACACCCGATCGATGCGCCCCCGAGCTGTCTCTTTGTGCGCAGGGCTTCCAGAGCGGCAGATGCCGTCACCAGAGGAGGTGGGATGTCACGAGCGGCGAACATGTCAATCTCAGATTCCATTCCCTAGCAGCCTGGCTACATACGAAGGGCATCCGCGCCAAGTCGCCGTGCATGCGTGGGATTGCGGCCGTACCAGAGGCAGGCAGGCATAGGATCAGGATAAGTCGTTCCAGAGCGTTGTGGAACGCTCCCAGAGCGTTCTGCGGCGACCTGGACCGACCACGGCGCCAGGTACGTCCTCCAGACCCGCGTGTCTGAGAGAGCTCCGTTGACACCCACCCAGAGCCGGAGTTGCCTTCATCCTGCCAGGTAGGCCAGGTAGATGCGCACAGACAGCCCCCACAGGTAGTCCCAGCTGTCCTCAAAAGGCCCCCCGTGTAGTCTGGGGCGGTCTCAACACCTCAAGCCTGGGGCGCGGAGCGCGCCGCCGCAGGCGGCGCCCAGGGTGTTGAGACCACCCCGGACTATTCGGGGGGCCTGTTCAGGCCGGCTAGGACTACTTGGGGGGGCTGCCTGCGCACAACCCGAAGCCTTGCCAATCTTGGCTCCGTCCTAGATCTTGATGGCCCCTGTTCAGTTCGGTTCCGTCCGGTGCGGCGCGCCTTCGGGTCGGTTCGCCCGGTCCGGTTTACATCGCTGCCCGGCTCGGTCCTGCCAGTCCGCGGGGAGCATCCAGTAGATGTCCCCCGCCCACGAGCATCGCGTGGGGGGGGGGGGGGGGCGCGCCGCAGCCCTAGGGGCGCAAGCAGAGAGCCCGCGAGGTCCTGCGCAGCGGCCGCGGGCTCGCGCTCGGGCGAGCCGTTCGCAGGCACCGCGGACCCCGTCTGGCCCTTCGAGGGGCCAGCGCCGGTGTCGCGCATCACAGGGCGGCCGCTGCTGGAGGATCGCCCACACATGCTCACCAAGTCACGGCAGTGTTCCCATTGGCCGCTTTCGGCATCCGAGGGCCCTCGCATGGCCCCCGTTCCGTCAAGCACAACCCGGGATGAACATCCAGCCCCGGGGAACGAGTCGGTATTTCTGGGGGGCCGTATTGAAAGAACCAGGGCATCGCATATCTGGGAACGCACCTCATCGGCGTCACCCCAACATACTTATACTATATGTGCGTCGCCCCCCTGGGGGCGACGCGCGCACCGAGAAATCTTACAGTATATGCGTCGTGGCGGGCGCTTTCTGGCCACACCGCTCGGGAAACGATATACTACAAGATGGGTGTACTATATGTCCGGGTCGGACGCGCGCCTCCAAGGATAACATATAGTTTTAGTATGTCTTTGTGCATCCCACCTCAACTCCCACCTGGGTTCCCCTTTCCTCCTCTGGGGCCAGGCGACCGAGCTTCGTCCCCCGACCCCAGAGAGGACATGACAGGTATATCCCACCCCCGCCTCGCCCCTCCCCTCTGGTGAGCGGGGGCCCGGGGGTTGGTGGTGATGCTCTTTCGCTCCCTACGGTAGGTTTGCGTCGTGTCGACCAGCGGCGACCCCAGCGCGGACGTTCAAGGTTGAACGCCGCCGGCGACCCAGAATCGATCGATGTTGAACGATCGGACGTTGCGGCAGCGGCCGATCGTTCAAGGTTGAACGATCCCCGCGGTGTCAAAAACCAACGCTGGGGTCGGCACGACACGAACCTGCCGTAATCGGTTGGAAGCCCCTATGAAGGTTAGATTCCGACTTGTGTCGCCTCCGGGCCTGAGCGCGCCAACCATCCTCCCACACCGATCTTTTGGCCAGGCCGAGTTCTTGCCGAGGTGGGCGCATGCCTCGATCCGGGTGGGCACGGCGAGGATCGGTTCAGGTGCACGCAGTTGTCGCCCTCCCGTCGGTGGAAGCCGCCAATCAGCTCTCGCACTGTCTGTTCACGCCCTCAGGAGTGGCCATCGGGGCGGGCCACTGCGGCGGGCACCACTTTGATTCTGTTTGTCCCCGCAAGTCGGCGTGTCCACCGTTGTTCCTCCTCCTCCTCCTCCTCCTCCTCCTCCTCCTCCACCTCCTCTTGCTCCTCTTGCTCCTCCTCCTCCCCCTCCTCCTCCTTCTCCTCCTTCTCCTCCTTCCTCTTCTCCTCCTCCTCCATAGTCCTGGGGCTCGGAAACGGCGAAGAACCTCAGGCCCCTGTTCCCTCAAGATCCTCTTCCGAGCACTCGGCCCGCCCGAGGATGCCGAGGCTCTCGCGGAGCACTGGGACCTGACGGAGGAGGGTGCGCGCCGTGCCCTGGCCGAGTTCCAGGAGGCCGAGGGAGGCCTGGGCCGCTACAGGGGCTCCATCACTCGGGACGCCGGGCCCAAGGCCAAGGATCCGAGGAGGAAAGGGTACATACCCTTACCGCTGCCCTTCCCTCGCTTTCCTTTTTCAGGGGCCTCCTGGGAGGCCCTCGTCGCCACCGCTGGATTCGCTTCGAACTTCTGGTCAGAACGCACCCCAGCAGAGGTCTGGGGAGTGGCGGCATCCATACCTTGAGGTTTCCCAAGAGGAGTCCCGGCTCTCGCCCTACTTCCGTCTGGGGCTGCTGTCCATGGTCGACGCTTACTGGGAGGCTCTCTCACCCGAGGAACTGATACCGATACCGCTGCGCGCCCTGGAAGGCCCTCGTCGTCACGGCATGGCTCTTCTCCAAGATCTGTGGTCAGAACGCATTTTGGGAGAATCCCGGGGACTAGCGAATCTGGTACACACCTCTACGGTTCCCCGAGTTCGGCAGGGAAGTGGCCCCCTTGCCCACCTCGGCAGTGCACGATGGGCCACGCGCTGTCCACACCCTGGGCGTTCCAGAAAGGGCCTCGCGTTCGAGGGATCAGGAGGTTGACTTCTCTTTTGCGGCGGAAGGTGGCGAAAGGGCCAGCGGACGCGAAAAGGTGGCGACGTCCGCTGGCGTGGGCCCACGCAAGTCAGATATCCCCTATAGCGACGACAGCATGTTTGGATTCAAGGTTTCTGGAGCGGGGCGTTTCGGTCATTGCCGAGCTCGAAAATGTAAGCGGGCCCCTTGCGGATTGGAGGGTTCTGGGACCATTTGCGGACCCCACCCCGACGGGTCCAATTGACGCCGGGGTGACGAAACCCCTGATGTGGTTCATATGTCTGCCCACAGCCCTCAAATTCTGAACCATAACCGTCTTTTCAAACAATTGACCTGCAGGGGTAGGGTCCACATGCGGTTGCCGAAAGGTGGGGTCCTCGGCGGGCGAAAGGGAAACGATGGGGTACAGTCGGCGCCAGAGGGGTGTTGCCTTTCGAAGCTCGACACTGCTGTGGCTGCAAATTGTACTGCTCTGGTCCCTGTGCAGGGCCTGGAATGTCAGACGGCTCTTCTTCAGAGCTGTCTCCGTGCGCAGGTGGACCGGAGCTCCGACCAGGCGCGCAAGTGGCTCCGCCGCTGCGCCTGGCGGGACTACGCCTACTGGATGCTGCGCCACTGGCCCGCCCTGCCAGAGGTGCCCATGCGGCCCGCCTACCAGGAGATGCGCTGGCGGGCGCGCGGGTCGGCCCCCGCGGTGGAGGCATGGCGCCTGGGCAGGACGGGCTACCCGCTGGTGGACGCCGCCATGCGAGAGCTGAAGGCCACGGGCTACCTGCAGCAGAACCTCAGGCACACCGTCGGGCAGTTCCTGGTGGAGACGCTCGGGGCCGACTGGCGCGACGGGGAGGAGTGGTTCCATGCTGCCCTGGTCGACAGCGACCTGGCCATCAACTCCATGATGTGGCAGCACCAGGGCCTCGCGGGCGTGTCGCAGTGGCTCGTGAAGATAGACTGCCACCCGGTAAGGCACGCGAAGAGCGCGGACCCCAACGGGGAGTATGTGCGCAGGCGCGTCCGCAGACGGCATCTGTGTACCACCGCCATGGCTGGCCAGGGCCATCCTGGCCCAAGTTCGGTGCAAAGAGCCTTCTGGCCCTGGCCAGGAGGGCTTCTGCGCCATGCCAGGGCCCAGGGTGGTCCTGGCCAGGCATGGGCGGTAGTCCACTGATGCCTTCTGCGTAAGGTGGGTTCCGGAGCTCGCGCGGCTGCGCCGCGAGCACATCCACCAGCCCTGGGCCGCCCCCGCCGCGGCGCTCGCGGCCGCAGGGGTCAGCGCAGGGCTGGGCAAATCGGGGAGAGGCAGGCGGCGTGGATGTGCAACCCCTTGCGAACCAACCCCGACGGGTCCGTTCGACGCTGGGGGATCGATCGGACACACTCCCGGTGATGCTCACTCGGCTGCAAACGTCCTTCAAATTCTGACCCCCAGCTACGGTGGGGGCGTTTGTTAAGGAACGTGCCCAGGAGGCTTCAGGCCCAGGAGGCTTCCTTATCTGATGAGGGCGGCAGTGATATCCATGCCCAATCCACGATTGGCTTTCCACTGGTTTCCAGACCCTGGATTCCTTATCGAAGGTTTCCTTGTCCAATGCCCTCGCCGTAGTTGATCTGAAAGCTGAACTGCAGGGGTAGGGTTCACATGGGGCTGCCTACTCCTCGGCCTACCCATCTGTTTTTTTATGTTTGGAGGAATAAGCATTTCGTGCAGATGCACGTGTCTCAGGTGCTTGGGACGGGCACAGCTGGCGCCCGAGGCCCCTCAACTCTTCACACAATGTGCTGACTGTAAGACCAGGAGCAAGCTCCGCTGCAATATGTTCTGCTGTGGCCCCCTTGGGCACAACCTCAGGGCCCGGAGCACCTGGAGCAAGTTCTCTGCCGTCGGAACGGCCGACGGATTCCGCCCACTGGCGAGCAAAGTGCCACGCGTCCGAGAGGCGCGCGTGGACGCCATCTCGCACGCGTGGCCGCCAGAGGCCGGCAGTCGTCCGCCCGACTTCCGGCTGGACTCTGCGCCCTTCGCCCCTCCCCTGCAGCGCTGCCGCTCCCTCGCGCCCGTGCCCCGCAGGTGGCGCTGGGCGGAGAGGGGCCCGGCTCCTACCCCCACAGGATCGGGGGCAGCGATCGGGGGGGATACAGTGGGGGCGCGCATCGAGAAACCATGTGCTCTTCGTCAGGGTATCCAGGGTTTCTTCGCCCCTCGCGCTGCGCGGTGAGTTCCCGCAGCCGTGGAAGGAGCTGCTGCGTTCAGGGTGCTCCGGGTTTCCCCCAGGTGGACCTCGCGCACGGGTTCTCAGGGTTGGGTTTCTTGCGGCCGCGCCCGCACTAGGCTCGGTGACGGAACGTATCGACCCCCGGTCGCCCATTCGTCGCCGATAGGAGCCTGATGTAGCCCTTCCCGCCCAGGAACATGCGGATTCACTGCCGCGGTATATCGCCGATCTGTTGGCGATGTATCGCCGATTCCAGGTCGATGTGTCCCTCCCCTGAGGCGGTTAGCCCTTCACCCAGACATCCGACACCTTGATTTGTTGTTTGAACTCGGGGTCCCTGGAAGCCCCGACACTTTTCCTGGGGTCGTTTTTTCATCCCGAGTCGTGTTTGGACAGTCCCAGGGCCGGGCCAAGGCTCCTGAGGCCGCAACCAGCCAACAACTTCCCGTCGCGATTTCTCCGCGGCACGAGCACGCCTGGGAGCGCCTCCCCTTCACAGGATCGTGGAGGACGTGGACGCGGCGCGGGCGGCGTTCCTACGCGACGCGCGGCAGTGCCGCGCCGAGGCGCCCGCCAGCTGCTTCAGCGCCGATGGCTGCGACTACCTGTCCAACCCTGCGACGTCGGGCGCCCTGCGGGCCCCCCAAAGTGTGTGCCCTGCACCCGCTCTCGCCTCCTTCCGCTCCTCAGGACTCCTCCTCCTCTCAGGGGAGGAGCCCTCTGTCGACTTCGTCCTGCGGACCTCGGGCCGGGTTGGCTCTCTGATCCTCCCCTCCCTCACGAACAGTCTGCTGGTGCTCTCTGATCTGCAGAGAGGCCCTCGGCAGGGCGTCGAGCGGGTGGCTGCTGGCTTCGAGGTCACCCGCGGGGGGCGCGAAACTGCTCGCGCTTCGCGCGTCGCGGCTTGGGCCCGAGCGGCTGCTCTTCTCCGAGGGGGCGGTGCGAGGGCTCGAGGGCGCGGAGAGAATCGCGCGAGCGCGCACCGCGGCGCTCAGCGTGTGGTCTGTCCGGCCACGGTCGAAGTCACACGGCAGGAGAGACTACGAAGGCCACGGGGTTTGAGTACAGCACGTGTGCCGCTGAGGCAGCTGGCTCGGCTCCGAGTGAGCTCCAGCCAGGGGGTCGATCGAATCGACCAGCCGTCCTGGTCGAAGTAACAGATCCCGAGGCGATCCCAGGGTCACGGGGGACACCCGCAGCGATCGACGTTGGCCGCGAGGCCCCGGTCGCCGTGCCCAGCACAGGCGGACTCCGTCATGCAAAGACGCGCCAGGAGTCGAAGCGCAGCACTTCAAATGCTCAAGAACAGAAAATGTCGGAGGTCTGCGCAGATTCTCTTTGTTGGCGCCAGACCCCCCGCTGCCGCGCGCCTCCTCCTCCTCCTCCTCCTCCTCCTCCTCCTCCTCCTCCTCCTCCTCCTCCTCCTCCTCCTCCTCCTAGCCCCCTCTGCTCAGGAGTTGCCGCTCCAGGGGCTGGAGGGTGCCGCGTCCGTCGCAGGCAACATACGGTGCGGCAGGCCCCTCCCGCAGGCTGCCGTCTCGCCCACTCCTTACATCATATGTTCGTACGATGAGTTGTTTCTCGCCTCTCGTGCGGCCGAGTGCGGCGGTTGGCATCCTGTGTATGATCACGTTCGTCCACTGGAACGCACAGCAGACATCGAGCGGTTGCACGAGTTCTCAGAGAAGTTTCAATTCACAGATGTGGTGGCAGTCACAAGTACTGGTGAACGAGCGACACCTGATCGCTCGCTTGTGTTCTCGAACTTGAAGGAGGATTTCGTTGTCAGGTGCGGCTGAGGTGCGAGCAGACACGTCAACAAATCATGTGGGATCGCGCTGCTGCTGAGGAGGAGGGTGTTCAAGAGGCGACATGTGTATGATGTGCCTAGTGCCCGTGCTTCTCTTCACGGGCGCACCTCGTCCGAGCTCGAGACGGGAGGGTCGAACATCTCATGTGCTCGCGGCGGCAACGGCACAGTCTCGGTATCGGGCGAAGGTGGACCTTCTAATCCGGTGGCTGGAAAAGCGCTCGCGTGGGGATCGATATGAATGATTCGTTCGGATGGACACGAAGGCGGGGTGGCATCATAGACTGGGCTCGCGCCTGCTCCTTGGGGCCGTTCGTTAGAGGGGAACAACACGATGCGGCCGACCAGATGCTAGAGCTGTGTAAGAAGCACTCGGTGGCCAGATCGGCGACATGCTACAGTATAGGCGGCACCTTTTTTGGAGCCCACCCGTCGGATTGCATCGACGAGGTCGCAGTCTTCAGTTGGCAGATGCCGACGGATACGTTATGCGGGGCGATGAGACGCACCAGCCTCCGACTCAATTTTGGCAGCCGACGAGGACTGTCTGATCGTGTGCCGATCCGGGTTAAGTTCAGATACGAGTTCGATCTGAGTTCTTCGAAGATAACCGCCACGCGTTTGGACTTCGGCACATTAGCAAATGCGCTGAGGCAAGGAGTTGGGGTCTTTGAGTTTCCGGCAGACTTGGAGACTCAGTACGGCGCGGCTCCTGATTTTCATGATCTCATGCTGAACGACAGCTCCACCGATGCTGGATGGATAAGGCGGGCGACCACGGTCTACGACACGGCGGAGCGGCACTTCTCGAAGAAGAGCGTGCAGGACCCGAAGATTGTCTAGTATCAGCGAGTTTGCAGTCAGCTGCTCCAAGAGCGGCGACAGACGCGAGAGCGAGGCACGGGATATCTTGAGACGGGGCTGTTGCTGGCGCGATGCAGTCGCGAGCTCCGCGACCTTCGACGTGCCCATCAGGAGTCTGTAACTGAGCAGCTGGTTGAGGAGCTGATTTCGGCGTGGGGATCGAGGCAACATGCGGAGGTGTGGCGGCTGGCCCACGAGCTTGCTGGACGGTGCTCGGGACCGCGACGACGACTTTTCAATGTCGCGGAGACCCTCGCACCGAGGATGGAGGATATTCGCGAGCACTTCAGCGGTCCGGGACACGCAGGAGGCTTCGCAGCGGTGCCTGTGCCCTTCGATGAATATCAAGCACGTCTCCTCTAGGCTCTACCTCGGCCCCCGACGCTCGCCAGTGGCAACTTTCGGCGCGTGGGACTTGGCCGAGACGATCTTGCTGCTGTTGCCGAGCTTGCTGCCAGGGCGCATCGTCGCGAGGCAGCTGCGGGCTGCCCCGTCGGAAATCACCGCATTGGTTCCGGATCCCTCGAGAAGGTTTGACGGCGCTTACCGAAAGCCGCGCAGGTGCCGAAACGACGAAGACGAGGAGGCAGATAAGCCTGACCCCCAGGCGAGGACTTGGTGCCGAGGCTGCTGCAGCATCGAACGAGCTGAGTCTGAAGGCCTTGCAGGAAGTCTTTCATCGCCTTCGACGCGCGCAGCGGACGCTCGTTGCATGGCGCCACTCGCGGGCGACAGACTTGGACAAGCACGGCAACAAGGGCGGCCCCGCTGCGCGACGCTAGATGCGCGGACTATGTCGCGCGCGCGCGCTGCGGTACGAGGTGGAGCTGACGAGTGGATTTCCAGGCGACGCGCCTGGTCGAGGGCATGGGCATCATGCTGGGCGGGGTCGGGAGGGAGCTTTCACCTTTCAGGGGGCGTTGTTATCGAGATTGCGCTCTTTGGGGGCGTCGACGGTCACCTCCAAGGAGGACATGGCGAATGCTTTTGGCTGCTCGCCGTTCCCTGCCCTGCGCCCAGCGGCGACGTCAGCCCGACTCCCAGTGCTACTTTCAACAGAGGCGCGAGACGAGCACTTTCACCATCTGTGGTGCGGACGGCCGGCGAGCAGCCGATGCATAATGTGCGCGGGGCGCCCATGGGCGACGCGCCCGCGGCGGTGTTCTTTGCCGGGGCCTTTTCGGAAGCCAGTGCAGCAGCGGCTTGATCTTCTTTGTGAGCGCCCGCGGACATATGCGGAGTGGGCGGGCCAGGAGCCCGCGCCGCCGCCCCCCCCCCCCCCCCTGCCGACCCTGATCGGACTTCGTGGCCGAGCGAGGCCCTGCGCACGGCGCGCGTGCCCATCCCGCAACGGCCCGCGGACCTCTCGCGCCGCACCTACGCCGACGACACCAATATGACACATGTGGCGGCGTCGGCCAAAAACTCCCAGCTCGCACCTGAGCAGTCGCGCGTGCACTTGAGCGCCCACTATCGTCCGATAGATGTTCTCACAAGGTCGGCGGAAGCTGCGCCCCCCTCCTCCGTCGGACCCAGGGCCAAAGAGCACGGCGCCGCGGTGTTCGGGGGTGCTATCCGGCCTCCAGGGCAGGTGCAGTTTGACAATGTTGCGCTGGGTATTCAGACGGCGGCGAACGGGGGAGTGCAAGGTGAGTTGCAGCGGCGCATCCTAGCGCGCCGTAGTGGATGCTACTCCATGGGGCGATTCTTATCAAGAGTCGAGTATGGAAGATCACTCGCATTGTCTTCGGGGCGGCGGTGCAGGGGGCGTTGCTGTCGGGGCTTGCCGCCCTCGCCGCGTCCGAGGCTCAGACGTCGCGTCTCGACCGTGCGCCCATCGGCCTCACTCGTAAGCTCCTGAGAGGAGATGCGCCCGCTAAAATGGAGGGCAAGGATGAGGAGGGCGATGCCGTCTTAGATGAACAAGGTAAGCCTGTCGTTTGATATCGGGCCCTCATCGATGTCGTGACCTTCCGTCGAGTTGGCGCGCGCCCTGCGGGGGCTAAGCTTCGAGTCGGGAGATTGAGGCAGCATCGGCGCTGGGCTCATCATCCAGAGCGTCACCCTCAGGGGAGTGGAGCGATCTTTGGACAGTTGCCGATAGACTGTCATGCCACTTTGTGCGAACAGGGCCGGGTGCGCGCGAGTGCGAACCCGCGCGCCAAACGCTGCGCGTCCGACATCCTGATCTTGTCACAGAAGTCCGAGGCCGAGTTGCTCGAATCCTGGCTCTTCACTGGTCCCTCGGAGGTGCCCCGCATGAGGCTCTTTGCGCGTGCTCTCTTCATGGGCGGGGATCTGAGGGGGCAGCGCCTGGCGTTGGATCTTGGGCTTCTACGGGTGGAGACGAAGACTGTGCCGATTCCACCGCTTGTGGGTTATATGGTCCTTCTCCTGATCCCCCATGGGCTCCTGAAGGTGCTCCCGAGGTGCCCCCGCCACCGTCAGCTACCTGGTGGCGTGCACTGGAGAGCGCTAAAGGGATGACCTGCGGACGGGCCCTTACTACTAAGAGGGCGTTCCTGGCGCATCAAAGGCTTGCCAGGGGAGGGGGTCACTCATGTAGGTCGGTCGCCCACTCCGTCACTGTCACTAGCGAGTGTATACTCTGTGACCAGAGGTTCCGCACCCGACGAACCGCTCAAGAACATGCTGTCCAGGCCGTCATCAGAAGTCCGTGCCCCCGAATACCGCGGCCTTCAACCATCCTGTTCAGGACCCTCGAGAGACTGCGTTGCCCCCTTGCTGACCTGACTCGAGTGGCGGTGTTTGGAGGCCAGAGTATCGGAGCGCACGCGGTCTGCTCTTACCATGCCGGGCCGCTCGAGGATCGAGCAATGCTGTGTCGCCATATTTGTCGGCATTCACCACGTGCACCACTCACTCGTCGAGAGCCTGATGTTTTTGCCTGGGGGCGGAGGCGCTCGAGGCGGCGGCGCGTCGTCCACGGTCGCGCGGGGGGCAGCGCGGCTCGCGTAGAGGCCGCTCTGGCTCGGCGCGCGCTTCCCGCGCGCGTGGAGACGGCAGGTCGCGGCGACGCAGTCAGCCCGCAGGCGGGGTTCCCACGCCCGCGGCGCCTTCCCAACCCGCGCGACGTCAGCGGGGCCCTGGAGGCAGCGGCGGAGGAGGAGCAGGTGCCAGCGGCGACGCTCGCATGCAGACGGGACAGAGTTACGGACTTCCCGCGGACGCTCTGCAGAAGCTGCCAGCCATGGACATGAACCTGCGCGCCAAGCTGTTTGCAGTGATCATGCGGGCCGTCCCCCGGCAACTCCTTCAATCTGCGGGTGCTCATGGCAGCCGGGTTCGTGACCATGACGATGGAGGAGAATGCCGGCCTAATCCCGAGTGGCTTTCAAGCAGGGCGTGCGCGCGCCACAGGAGCGACGAGGATGAGGGGCGAGCGCAACCAGGATCCGACGAACAAGCCGTTGCCTGAGGTGATC
>CAUYUJ010022093.1:206830-256830 GCA_963575745.1 Prorocentrum cordatum | reverse complement strand
GCCCACAGATCGGCGTCACCCCAACATGCTTGCACTGTATGTGCGCCGCCCCCCCTCAGGGGCGTCGCGCGCACCGAGAAATCTTAGAGTGGATGCGTCGTGGCGGGCGCTGTCTGGCCACGCCGCTCGGGAAACGATCTACCACAAAATGGGTATACTACATGTTCGGGTCGGACGCGCGCCTCCAAGGAGGACATCCAGTATTGGTATGTCCCTGTGCGCCCCAGCCTGTACTCACGTGCAGCAGCTTATGGGTACTCGGCGCGTCGCCGGATGCCGCCCGGGGCCACACGCCGAGCGCAGGTGCGCGGCCGTGTGCTCGCGTCGGGCCGGTCCCTCTGCAGGAGGAGTACCCAACAGCAGTCCAGACATTGGCCCGGGCACGATTCTTCGATGGTGTGTTTGGCCATTTTTCTGTGAACACGTCTGGGGCGTGTCCTGTTGCTTCGTCCAAGATCCGCCTGTATGGGGGGGACGTGCCGGGGGCGGACAGAACCCCCACCCCGACGCGTCGATCCGTGAATTGTGCGTCTTCGGTCCTCGAGAGGGCGCCGCAGTCGTCCTTTTCCAGGCTTGTGCCCGCCAGGTTTGGGCCCGAGGTCGATTTCGCCAAACCGAAGGATTGCAAAAAAAAACCCTCCGAAGGATTGCAAAAAAAACCCGAAGGTTTTTTTTTGCAATCCTCCGAAGGATTGCAAAAAAAACCGAAGGTTTTTTTTTACAATCCTCCGAAGGATTTTTTGTGCAATCCTTTTTGCAATCCTTTGTTTTGCCAAAGGGGGCTCTGCCCATCCCCGAACGTGCCCCGACCCAGCCGTATACGCTCTGTGTCCGTCGGCCCCCCCCGGGCGCCGCGCGCGCTCTCCGAGGTCCGAGCGCGCGTGTGCTCGGTTTGCGGGCGCTTCGTCTGGCCGCGCGGCGCCGCCCGGGCAGCGCGGCGCGCTGCGCGGTGCGCCCGTGCTGCGTGTGCTGCTCGGGCGCTGCGAGGCATCGCAGCTTGCACGGGCCACCACTGGGGGACAACACCACGTCGTGGTTGGATGCTGCTGGAGACCGGACGTGGTGGAACAATTGGGGGAAGGACTGCCCTGCGCACGCGCACAACTGACCGGGCCCCAGCCCGCCCGCGCCGCTCGTAAAGGGCGAGCCCGCCTGCCGGCGGACACGCGCGTCTCGTCTCGTCTCGCCTCCCAGGGGTGGCGCATGGTGTTTGCATGCCCGTTTGCGCGCCATGGAAGGCCAGCGTCGTGACACCACGCACGACGGGAGTGTAGGTCCGCGTTTCTGGGCGTCTGGCCTCTGGGGGCCCTCACGAAGCCCCGGGACCGCCGGGAAAAGATATAGGATGAAAAGTCGGTCCCGGGGTGTCCAGACCTCCGGGGTCAACGCTGTGACAAAATCGCAACGTACGCCGAGGGCCTGGAAAGCGGGCCCCAGGCATCCTGCGAGCCGGGATCTGTCGTGGCGGCCGGTGGTCTCGGATGAGCCTGCAGAGTTTCCCGCGTCGACCCGGGCCCCAGGACCATTCCGTCAGGTTTTGGCACGCCCCATGGGGCCATCAAGAAGCGCCCCTGGGATGGAGCAGGGGTCCACGGGAAAGCTTGGCATCGCCCGGACGTGTGCATTCTTTCCCGGCGAGGACCATCGAGGAGCATCCTTGAGCACGTGGCGAAGAAGCCACGCACAAAACCGAAAAAAAACACAGGGAATGGACGTCCGAGCGATGGCCAGAAAGGGGCCGAGAGAAATTCGGAGGAAGGCCAGCTGAAGCAGCGGCGGCTCGCCCGCCTGGCCCAGCTCCGGCCAACGTCGGCTCCCAGACCCTGGGGTCCGTCCTGGCCCGCCGTCTCAGGCGGATCCCGCCGCGACGAGAAGCACCAGGGTCAAGTCGGGCCTGTCCCTCTTGCAGGAGGAGTATTCGAAAATAGTCCAAAGATGGTCTGGGGACGATGTTTTGGTTATTTTTTCGAGTATTGCTTGCATACTTTTCTACGATGTTTGATGTTTCGTCCAACAGCCGCCTGTAGGGGAACACGCCCGACCTAACACCAGGAAGGGCCGACAAGAAGAGGGCGGCGCGTCCGACGAGGGGGGGGGGGTCCACAGATGTCCTGGCCCAAGGCACGTGCGCAGTCCAGGGGTAGCGGCCTGGGGAGAGAGGAGGAGGAAGAGGAGGAGGAGGAGGGGGAGGAGGTCGAAGGGTAGGAGGAGGAGGGGGAGAAGTAGGGAGGGGGAGGGAGGAGAGGATGAGGAGGAGGAACACGCCCGC
This sequence comes from Prorocentrum cordatum, assembly GCA_963575745.1. Lineage (NCBI taxonomy): Eukaryota > Dinophyceae > Prorocentrales > Prorocentraceae > Prorocentrum > Prorocentrum cordatum. The sequence goes on along the minus strand of CAUYUJ010022093.1, from coordinate 254,561 downwards.
CTACTAACACCAGGAGAGGTCTCCGCGCCGAGGGACGCCCGGACTAGCCGCTTCCGGCACGCGCCCCCCGCCTGCCCCCCCCCCCCTCGGGGCGCACCCTCCCTGGGCAGGGCAGGCGGAGCGGCCCTCCGCCACCGCCTCGCCCTCGATGGCGTCGGCTGCGGCGCACCTCGGTGCGCCCAGCAGACGTTCGGGCCGGACGAAAGGGGGGGATTGGGAAAGGGGGGGGTACGAAATATTTGCTGCATGCAGCTGGTTTCGGCCCCGCCGAGGGGCCCATTCCTCGATGCATGGCCGCCTCCGGCGCCGGGAGGCGCCGGGAGAATCAGCTAATTACGTGAGCTGATTCTCACCCCCCCCCTTTGCTATCCCCCCCTTTCGCCGGGGCCCGGGACGTGCTCTGGCGTCTGCGGGCGGTCGCGGTGCCCGCAGGCGGTGGGCACTGGCAGGGCTGCGGTGTTCCAGCCTACGTCAGCCTGGACCGCCACAGAGAATCTCGAGCACCGAGGAAGCACCGAAACTGGAGGGCCTTCGCGTGTCGGCCCCGGGGAGGCGATGCTCGTTCGACGCTGCCTCGATCGATACTTCCCTGGGTGCTCGAAGTTAATTTCTGGGATGTGGTCCTTAAAAGCGCGAGGGGAGCAGCGTAATATTACAGGGTCCAGGATGCTGTTGCTCATGCTCATGCTGACGGTCGCAAGCTCTTGTGGTATTGGCGCGGTCCGGCTTCCCTCGCCGTCTGCCGACCGACTGGCGTTCACAGGCACGCCGCGGTGATCGCAGTCCGTTCGCACACACACACACACACACACACACACACACACACACACACACACGAATGACAAAGCGGAGGAGGAGGAGGCGGAGGAGGAGTGAGGCAGTGAAAAGGGAGCTTATCACAAGTTGGTGCAGGCAAGCTGGCGGTTATATATGTGAAGTACACAGGCGCGTGGCGCGCACAGACAGGTCGCTGTGCTCGCAGGGTCCTCGTGCGCTCAAAAAGTATGTTGCTGTTCGTGGGCTTCGGTGCGGCGGCAGGGTCCGGCATACTGATGCGTATACATGTGCTGTCGCTGTTGTTCGCAAGCGCGCTGTGGTGTTCGTAGGCACGTTGTGGTGCTCGCGGGCTGCCGTGTTGTTCAATGGCATGGGCGTGAAGCCCGCAGACGGATGTGTCAACGGCAAGGCTTGGCAGCCATACTGTCGTGCGTACACGCTGTGCTGCTGTTTTTTTGCAGTTGCTGGGGAGGGGGTTCGATCGCGCGCCCGCTGTGGAGCTCGCAGGCCGCCGTGGTGCTCGCAGGCATATGGTGGCGGCGGGCCGCTATTGTGGCATTGGCAGGGTTTGGCGTGATATTATGCATACGTGTGTTGCTCGTGCTCGCAAGTGCAGCATGGAGCTCAATGCCACGCTGTGGTGCTCACAGTCTATGACTGTCTTCGCAGGCATTGAGATGGTCGCCAATGTTCACAGTGCTTGCCATATCCAGCAAACTGTTATGCATGCGTGTTCTGATGCCGTTCTCAGGCGCACTGTGGTGGCATGCGCTATTGTGTTCACGTTCGCAAGCACTGCGGTGGTGGCGGATCGCAGCGGTACTGGCAAGGTCTGGCTTATGGCCGTGCATAAATCAGTTGTTGTTGTTGCTGCTGTTCTTCGCAAGCCCATGGCGGCGCTCGCAGGCCCGCTTGTGTTGCCAGCGGGCTGTTCTGCTACTTGTCCAGTGCACCGCTGGGCAGATCGTTGCACTCGCAGGTTCTTGTGTTTCTCGTGGAGACCAGCGCAACCCCCGCCGCCTGCTGGTCACAAGCGCACTGCGCTGCTCTTGGGGACGCTGTGGAGCTCGCAGGCCGTAGTGGTGCTCACAGGCGTACTGCAGTGCACACGGTCCTGCGGTTCCAACCGCCGTCTGCTTGCAACGCATACAGGATTGGGACATCGACCGTGTGTGTGTGTGTGTATGTGCGCGCGTCTGAGAGTATGCAGGTGGGTGTGGTGCGCGCAAGCATGCGGTGTACCGGTGCTGCACACAAGCGTGGGTTTCCGATCGTGCGCGCCCGAATGATTGCAAGGACGCCGCCGGGATCCCTCTCCCGCCCCGACGCCGTTATCGCTACCCCTTTCCGCTCACCCCCCCTCCCATGACAGACCTTACGGGGGGAATTGAACGCCCTGACCTCTGTGGTCTTGGAAGGGGCCCAAGATTTGTCTGTCCTATCCCTGGCTTCCTCAATTCCTTCACGCCTGTAATTGACGACGACGCCAGACGACGACGACGACGACGACGACGACGACGACGACGACGACGACGACGACGACGACGACGACGACAACCAGCGCATCTTTTGCTGGCGCGAGAGTGGGGGTCGTAATCCCTCCTCTCCAGCACAGGGTGTTTGGGGGCGGGTGAGAGGGTTAGGGGGGAGAGGGGGGGAGAGGGTCCCTGGGTCCAGAGGGCCCTTACCTTGTATATTTCAGCCAAACGCCCGTGAAACGCGCTTCCTTCTTGTCTGCACCGTTGGAACCCTGAGGCTGTCGTGAACGAGACGATCGCGGGAGCGTGACCATGGGCGCATGTGGGCCTGCTGTATGGCCAGCCTCCAGGCGATTTTCGGGCGGCCCGTGGAAGGCCGCCAGGTTTTCGAGGGTGCTGCGTCGCAGGCGCCGCCACGCGCTGCTTCCGCCTGGCGTGGCCGCCTCCATTCTGAGTTGGCCTCCGACGCCCTGAGCGGTGGCCCCAATGCCGAGCTGACGGAGAGCAGCTGGCCGGTGGAGGTTCCGTTTCGCACAGTCCGCCTCCCTCGTGCCCCTGCGTCGGGCGTGCCCGGCTGTCTGCCTCCACGTGAGTTTCGAGGTGTCCGCTCGTGCCACGAGCGCGACCTCTGGGTGTGGGGCGTGGCCGGCAGAAAGAGATCCGGATCTTCTCCCTTCTTTTTCCTCGGCGGAGGGCGGACCCTTGCGTAATGCGGAAGGGCTCGTGGTCCTGGGAGCACGGCCACTTCAGAATTCACAAGCTGTTGTGTCCCTGGGATCACGGGTCCTTTTGTGCATTTCGATCTCTGCATGGAGCGTTACGGCATTTATGATTCCCTTGCTTCTTCCCCTTGCCGTCGGTCGACCCAGGCCGCTAGTGTGCCTGGGCTCGTGGAACAGAGGCCTTGCGGATGCCCGTTCGGGTCTCTTGGGACGTCTCTCGGGTACCTCTTGGACGCAGTCTGAAGCCTCTTGGGGGGCTTCTTTGGGGCTCATGTTAGGCCCCTCTCGGGGCCTCTTGGGGGGCCCCTCGGGGTCTGTTGGGGGCCTGCTGGTGGTCCCGGGGGTCACGCTTGTTCAACATAGCTTGCGCCACTATATTGCATCACAGAGTTTGCATCACATAGCTTGCACCAGGAAGCTTGCAACGCACGTCACCACGAACCGCATGCAGAGTGAATCGCATAGCTTGCAACGCGTACCGCGTATACTGCGTCACACAGACTGTCACACTGCTAGCATCAAGCAGGTTTCATCACACAGCTTGCACCAAATAGTTCGCACCGTATAGCACCGCCCACATTGATGGAGCCACATAGCTTGCACAGCGTAGCTACCTGGGTTCGCCAGCTAGCGTGCAACATGTTTGGTCTACCATAAGAACGTGTGGCATATCTTGCAACGCATGTATTGCACATCGAGGGTGCACTATTCTATTGTGTGGGGTCATCGCTGGCTAGCGTGAATACGTATATCTGATAGTTGATTGTCGGAATCTGTACAGAGTAAAGACAATACATATAACACCATATATGCATAGCACCAATTTCGGGTGCAAGGAAACGTGCACACATTCGCACTTAATCCTGCAAGTGCTAGTCATCGTGACGTACAGTTAATTATTGCATTGTTGTGTGTGCTACTTGGCGCAAGATGTGTGGTGCAAGCTGTGTCACATAGCTTGCACCACACAGCTTGCGCCAAGAAGCAGGATTCGCGCTGCACAGAGGAGAAACCACGAACACCGGCCAAGACAGCAGGGCCGGGAATCTCATTCCGTCAGCGTGCGTTGGGCCAGTTGTCCAATAATCCAGGTGCCCAAATACGAATGGCCTGGTACACGGAGCAGGTACAGCACGGTTGCGCTCTGATGTGGTGAAATATCTTCTGACAGGGATTGGCTAGATATCATGTTTAGTTGGCTCGTGTGCTTTATATTGCTGCCATGCGTGTTCTCTTCAGCATGGTGCGAGCTATACGCGCGGCACTCCACGACATGCACGCTGCGCGGCGCAAGCTGCGTGGCGCAAGGCATGTGGCACAAGCTGCGTGGTTTGCAAGCCGTGTGGTGCAGGCTGTGCTGGCCCACGCGAGGTTACGTTGCGCCACCTGCGTCGTGCAGGCCTTCGGGGCGCCCACGAGGCGCCCACGGGCTGGCACCGGGCGAAGCCTTGGGGACACCCCCCCCAGCGCGGAGCGCCGGCGGGCGGGCACCGGGCGACACCTCGGCACACCTATAGACCCCAGCGAAGCCTCGGCACACCCGACACCTCGGCATAGCCAAACCTCGGGCACCCGGCGAAGCCTCGAAGCCTCGGCAAACCCCTCGGGTCATGGAAAAAACCCTGACGGGAGGAGGTTTTTCGCTAAGTGTTCGGCCTCGGGGGGCCCTTGCCGGCCCTCGGGGCCGCCAAAAGAGGACGCAGGATGAAGAGCCGGTCCAGAGGAATCGGGCCGGGCGAAAGGGGGGGATTGGGAAAGGGGGGGTTACAAAATTTGCTGCATGCAGCTGGTTTCGGCCCCACCGAGGGGCCCCTTCCTCGATACATAGCCGCCTCCCGGCGCCGGGAGGCGCCGGGAAAATCAGCTGCGTGAGCTGATTCTCAAACCCCCCCTTTGCTACCCCCCCTTTCGCCCGACCCGAAGGAATGGGTCGAGACCTCCAGGGGTCGACGCCGTGAACAAGTCACGGCGTCGGGGGTCTGTGTAATTAGCCTGCGAGCGCGGGGCGTCCAAGGGGCGCGCCCACGGGCCGGCACCAACCGGGGCACCATAGGCGAGACCCCGGCGTACCCATCGATGCAGATCCAGTCTGTTTGAGCAAGAGACCCAGAGATCCAACGTATTGAAAAAATCAAGACGGAGGTTTTTCTCCATTTTCTGCCTCTAGGGGCCCTCGCCGGGCCCCGGGACCGTCAAAAAACGACTCAGGATGAAAAACCGGTCCTGGGGAATGGGTCGAGACTTCGGGGGACCGCGTATTGAAAAAATCACGACATCGGATCTCTGGGGACGTAAGCACCCCTGAGTGCCAGCACCGTTTGGGGAACTGTGGCCCTCGGGCCCGCCCTGCCAGCCCGCCCCCCTCGGCACACCCTGGCCGCACACGCGCGCTCATTGTGCCCCCTCCCCTTGCCCCACCCGCATTGCAGTGCCGTTTTTAATACATGCTCCGCGTACGGATCATGTATGAAAATGCAGGGATTCAGTACTACAAACAACGAGGAGTTCATGCATCAATGTATTCATAAATGAAAAGTGTATTTAAAATCCGATGTTCTAAGACATCCGATGTATGAAAGACTGACCTGTACCCCCCCCCGCGCAGATTCTCACTGCGCGTGCGCCCCCTCGCCGCCCCCCACCCCCGCCCCACCCCGCTTCCTTCCTCGCGTCGCGGGAGAGAGGCATCCGGGGGCCCTCTCCGGGACCCGGGCCGCCCCAAAAAAGTACGCGGCATGAGAAATTGGTTCCGGGGGAGGGGCCCGGGTCCCTGGGGGGCAGCATGCCGTGAAAAGCAGAGTCGGCGTCGGAGGTACGGCTCGCTGCCTGAAGTTGCTGGGAAAAGCGCTGGCGGCGCTTTTTTTCCGCCGTGATCAGTTGTTTCGTTCCTGGCTCCACTATAAGCGGCTGGAACGGGGACCCCGGAGAGTGGACGTCAGGCAGGCGCACTGAGATGTCGGACAGCGAGGACCGCATGGGGAACGGCAAGAAACGGACAGGTGGGCCGCGGGCGGACTCCAAGCCTGAGACCGCGACAGAAACAGCGCCCCAGATGGAACGCAAACTTGTGCCATCCCGAACACGACAAAAATCATTGGAGTCCCTGCCCGCTCGCTATGACATCCGCACTCTTTGTGTTCTCCTTGCCTGCTTTCTTCACACGGCCCCCCTCCCGCCTGTCCGCCCGCACAGCCGGCCCTGGCCCCCCGCCTTCGCGATCGTCGTCATCTGCCTGCGGCACGCCGATTTCTGGCCGCCGTTCCCCCGTCCTGTCGTCCTCGACGGCACGGTATGCCCCGTACATTAGCTTCGAGACACTCGCTATCCCTCAGTGCCCCGCTGCGCCCCCCCCACCCTCGTGAGCCCTCCCCCGCCCTGCGCCGATGGGCCCCCCCTGCGCGCAAGCCTGCATCGCGCCCGCGCCAAGCCCGTGCGCCCATGCCCTCCCGCCCGAACGGCCGCAGCTTTTTGTTCTGCGCTGTTTGCTTGAGATCCGGCAGGGCGGCCGTGCCACGGACCGGGCACGAATGGCCCAACATGCTTCTTCTCGCCGACAACATGTTCCCCTGGAGCAGCGCGGTGTACGGCATGGGATACCTGGCAGGTAGGAGTGTCCCGAAGGCCCCCAAGGGTCCCGAAAGGCCCCGAAGGGTTCCGACACATTCCAAGTTGCCCCAGAGAGTTGCGCATGGCCCCAGAGACCACACCGTGGAGCTCGAGAGCCAGACAGGGGTCCACAGTAGGCACGCTTGGCATGTTCATTCACTCGGTCAAGAATGTGTTTGAGAGCTACAGCCCAAATGTCGCCTACGGCTTTCGAAATATTCCCAGTAAAAACATGAACTCGTGACTCTTGATCAGCGCATCAGGTATCATGCCGACCGATGGTCACCTCGATACCGATTTAAGCAAACATGTATGCATCAGACAATCTATTCTACGTGTAGACAAGGCTACTGGATAGTCCGACGTTGTCTTGATATAACCAATACAGTTGTTTTGTGTGGCGTCGGCATTACCATACTGATGATGATGATGATGATGATGATGATGATTATGATTATGATTATGATTATGATGATGCTGATGCTGATGCTGATGCTGATGATGATGCTTGTGGTAGTTCACATGTCGAGTAGTGGCTCAAAGGTGTTCGCCCCCTTGTGTGCGTGTGTGTGTTTGCAGCCGCAGGGCGATGGCACACCTTGAATGTTGCAAGGCGCTTGTGATGGCAGACCATGCTGTGGAACACGCTGAGTATGTCGATGCTCCGTCAATCCGTTCTGTGACAGTTGGCATTCCTTTGAGCGCTCGGGCGCGCAAGAAAGCACGCCGCCGCGAGAGGTGGGAGGAGTCTTGGCAAGACTTGCGTGGCACTCTGGACGCGGAGGGTCTTGACTTTCGACATGCCGCTCACCGCGTGTTGGCTTCACACTCCAAACGTGTTGTTCGCGCGGCTGTGAGGTGTCCACGGATTTTTGCTGTAGTGGTGCGAAAGTTGCATGAGGCAATTTCGTCGGGCGATCTCGATGCCGACTTTGTCCTCGCATCAGTCAATGGCAAGATTGCAAAAGAGGCCGTTGCTGTGAATACAGACAACACATGGAGACTAGGCGTTGAGGAGAGCGCAAACGTGCTTTGCTTCTTGCCAGTTCATGAACGTGCTGGCCAAGCTGTCTCTGCAGTCTGCCGTGCTTTCGAAAGCTTGTCGCGCAGACCGTTGTGTTGGAGAGAGGTGGTGGTTGAAGAAAACGCTACCAAGGCGCATGCGATGTGGACAAACATGCAGAATACGATTCGGAGGAAGAGCCGGGATGGCTTACACCGCTTTTTTGAAAGGTTCCAAATGACAGAGACGATCCGCATCACGAGCGGAAGACTCGCTTGTCTGGATTGGTTTTTGGCGGAAGCAGTGTCTCTCCGGGAACTCACTTTGGTCGAGCCCGTGCAGGAGGTACTTGACAGGATTTGCCGGGGCCGGCGCGGATGGAGCTTTTTTTTTGACGACGGGGATTTGATTTCACATGATGTGTTAAGGTGGCTTGAGAAATTCGAGACGTGCGTGTCCTTACGCGTCTTAGCAATGCAGGTGGTGTTCCCTCCAGGCCCGAACTCACCAGAAATGTTCACGCTGGCTGACATGCCATTACTCGAGGAGCTTGATTTGCGAGGTGTCGTGAGCAGTCCTGGAGACATCCGATTCCGTTACCGTCTCAAAATGTTGCGCCGGCTCACTCTGGTATGGCAAGGGTATTCAGCAGAGTCTGCCAACGGGCCATGCTTTGAAACAATATGTCCCGCCTGCCAACTCGAAAGCATTACCCTTATCGGCACACCTTGGTCACTAACGGCGGAGTGGCTGAATGCCTGCAACTGGACTCTTCCGCAGCTCAGAGTGCTTCGCTTGTCGATCTGTTCTGATGGAAACTCTCTTCGAGCAATCTTGTCAAGATCACCCATGCTGCAGGAGCTGTGCATCCTCAACGCCACAACAGAGTTCTTCGAGACATTGCCAGGTGTCGTTTGTCGCCACCAGCCAGTACTGCGCAAGGTCACTCTAGGAAATGTTGCCCCCCGCGGGTTCTCCAGTGGGCTGGCGCCCCCGTGCACGTTACCAGTGGACTTGGGCTTGCACGCTCATTTTTTTGACCTGAATTATTACCAGGCCGCCATGGGACCCCTTCCCAATGATGCATCCCGCAACTCCATCTGCATGCGCCTGCTGAGTTTGCGGGCAAGTCGTCCTCGCTCCGTCTTTCATGTTGAGACAGTAGAGGCCGACCGATCTTCAGATCTAATGGGTGAGCAAATGGTTCTACGCACGGAACTCGACGTGACGCCTTTAGTTGTGCGGTGCAAGAATCCAGTATTATTTGCGCAGCGGCCATCATTCAACGGAAAGCTCGTATTCGACCTCGAGTGCGACAAGTTGCTGCATCCTTGGGGCCACCACTTACATTGGGATGCTCTACCGACCGACGTTCAAAGCGCATATAACGGTGCTATTGCCGAGTGTTACAACCAAAGGGCAAGAGTCGTTTTGGACCCAGACGAGTCAGAAGGCGAGGTTTCGCGTTTCCATTGATGCGGTCACATCGCGAATCTTGATAGCCCAAGTTGAAGCGTCATGTCCGGCCAATGCCAAATTAGAGGAAAGTTGTGGGATTGGATCGTCGGGGTGTCAGTGTGGTCCTCGGAAATATCTGCCACATCGATTCTCTAATTGTTGGCTGAGATAGCGCCAAATGCTCTGGGAATGCTTCGAGGGGGGAGTCCGCGATGGTATGGACAGAGATGGAGGGTCCAGGTGCCGCGGGGTCTGTGGGGTTGTCCTGGTCCTGGGATGACCCTGTGGGTCCGAGGCGGGGTCATCGTGCATCGTCCACTGATCACTACCTCGTGCTTATTTTCATGCTCCTCATGGTCCCTCTTGAATGACGTATGTGTCTTCCCACCTTCTGCCCATGGAGAGAAGCGCAATTGGTTTGGACCTCAAGTGTATTTGTTGTGCGGGACTATTGGGTTCATCAGTGGCAGGAGTAGAATGAGGATGCGGAAGACGAAGACGACGGCACAGACGATCGGGGATGAGTAGAACTTCCTTGCGTTTGTCTTCCCTCTCTCCTGCTCCTTATCCCTCCTCCCTTCGCCTGCTTGCCTGCTCCTCCTCAGACTTCCTTATTGCCCCTCCCTCATCCCTGCTTCCTCCCTCCCTCCCTCCCTGTTTCTCCTCCATCAATTTCAGTCACTCTCATTCCTCCCTCGATCTCAGTATTCGGGGCAGACCCCCACACCCCCTTCCGCCGCCGACGCCTAAGGGCCCATACTATGTACCACATATTCGTGTCGTGTTGACGCGGCGGCGACCTCAGCGCTGGCGTTTAAAGTTGAACGCCACCAGAGGCACGTGCCACCCGCACCGGCAGTGCCGGCGACTATGTTGCCACGGTTGATGCCGCTGCGGCTGCCGATGCTCGAGTTCATGATTGGGTGATGATTCTTGCTGCCGCTGCCCCGATCTCTGATTCCAACACCGTTATGTTGCGCTCACCATGGCGGTTCGGTGCCGATGTCTTCTCCTTCCCTTGCCGGCGCCCAGGTCGGCCGCCGCCGTGCGCGGCGCTGCAGGGAGGCAGCCGAGGGGGGAGGGATCCGCGCTGGGCACCGCCGAGAAGTGTGCATGCAGGGTGCTCGAAGGTGGTGCGGTGCTGGCCCCATCGGGCCGTCGAGCTGTGATCGAGCAGCTGAGATGTCGGCGTTGTCGGGCATGCACAGACCAGGAGGACGCCAGCCGCTTCCCCGCCCTGAGAAGTTGTGATTCCGCCACGTCCCCCCGACACCCATGGTCATGATGAGTCACGCTGGGCGGCTCATGTGCACTTCTCTGCGGGCCCTTTCCAGGCTTCAGGACCTCAGTAAGCCGACTCAGTTCAAATCATACGTTAGAATGCGGTCCGGGAGCTGCCACGGCATAGCACGTTTGATGATTTCGGAGATTTGGACCCGACGCCGGCGAATGATGAAATCGGCCTGCGACTCGGGTCTGACTGGCATTGGCTTGGGGCTTGCCTCGACCAGCTGGGACCACTGCGCTGGTAAGGGTCGTGCAGCCAGGCGAGGACGACTCAGTCCTGGCGCTCGCAGGAGCCGCTGCCCTGTCGAGCGCCGCGGCACGGCACTAGCCAGCGTTGGCTTGGCACATCCGGGAGCGCGGACCAAGAGAGATGGTACACTGCTCCTCCCCCCCGCGCGCCGAACAACAGGCGGGGCGCGCGTGCGCAACTCCCAAACGTGTTTCTGACGCGTGCGCTCGAGCACGAGCCGTGCTCCCCCGAGCAAGGGTGAGGGCGAGTGCGAGCCAAACCGCGAGACGGGTGGCACGCGCACGCGCTCTTCTCCTCTCCCTCCGGCGGCCGAGTGACGACGTCGCTACAGCGAGAGCTGCGGCGGGGCACGTTGAGCCTCAAGTCCACACGACGATGACGACGACGACGACGACGACGACGACGACGACGACGACGACGACGACGACAAGGCGCCCCCGCAGCCGCGGCCCGCGAGCAGCCGCGGCGAGTTGTGTCTTCGAGGACCCATTGCGGTCTCTCCGTCAGGTTGTGTGCCGCGGGGGTCACACGTGATTTGCGTCGTCACCCGCTTCTTTATCAGACAGTCCGCTCAGATTCATGATCGTGTCATCGTTGATGGCCGGGAGTTGCACAATTTAGCACCAGTGTCATCATCGTTGCCATTGCCACAATGGATGAGACTTTCACTGACACTGCGATCACAGCCGCAACTACTGCCGCCGCCGATGCCGATGTTCGTGTTGCTCGGTGCTGTCTCTGCTTCTGCTGGCCCATTCTCTTGTGCATCACCGCTACGCTACGCTCTGCATGGCGACTCAGTGCCGATGTCTTCTCTTCCCCGGCTGCCGCCCAGGTCGGCCGGCGCGGAGCGCGGCCCTGGCATGAGGCGCGTCGGGCGTGGCGACCGCGGCGACATTCTGACGGAGGGCGGTGCCGCTTGAGATCTTTTTTGTTCCCTCGGAGGGGAAACAGCTCGCGCGATGATTGCCGATTGTTTCCGACATTCCCGCGCGTTTGAACTGCATAATTTCATCTGGCATCATGGCTGAACATCAACTGTTGTCTTATGTGCACGCGAAGACATCCAGCAGCGCCTTCTTGGAAGCACAGCGCTGCTGGTTAGGTTTGAAGAGCAATGTCTTGAAATTGAAAGGTCGATAGCTTTTGAGTGATGTCGACATGCGCGCGCGGGTCCGCGCGCAAGTGTCCGGCATTGTGCCATTCGATAAGGGGTTCTCCAAATGTTAGGCAGTCAGATGCGAATGCACCGCATTGTCGGAGCTTGCGGGTTGAGATCGAAGTGGAACGGAGAGCCCCCCGCCAGGAAATCGGTTTCGGGTTCGGGCTCGTGCCGTGCGTATGGGCGAGGCGCAGCTGCGCAGGTGGGCGAGAGGAATGGCCCCGCCGTGGCGAGGGCGGGGCAAGGCAAAAGACCGCCCCTCTGGTGGGCCGGCGTGGCGGGGGGTGTCCCGCCGTGGTGTCCCGCCGTGGTGTCCCGTCGGTGTCCCGTCGGTGTCCGCGGCGGTGGCCCGAGGTATCCCATCGGTGCTCCATCGGTGTCCCGTCGGTGTCGCATCGGTGTGCCGTCGGTGTCCCGTGGATGTCCTGGCGGTGTCCAGTTGGTTTCCCGTTGGTGTCCTGTCGGTGTCATTTCGGTGTCCCGAGTGGTGTCCCTTCGGTGTCCTGGTGGTTTTTCGATGGTGCCCTCGATGGCGTGTTTCCGATGGTGTTTCCATGGTCTCATTGTGGCCCGATCGTGTCCAGATGTGCGCCAGTGGGATCCATAGAGGGCCCGATCATTTGGCCCCGAGGCGCTCGCGGCGAGATTCTGTCTGCGGTTAGGGAGCGAGATCGACCGAGTGAGGTCGAATCGATGTATAGTGGGGCCGATAATGAGACCGAGCGAAAGAGGTCGATCGAGTGGGGTCCATAGTGAGATCGATTGGCATTTGTTCTTCACCAGTGCCGAGGTCGATAGTGATATAGGGTGAGACCGATAGTGAGATCGATGGTGAGATCGATGGCGAGAGCGATAGGATCCGATCGTTCGAGTAAGATCGATCAAATGAGATCGCTAGGGTGAGATCGACCGAGTCATATCGATAAAGGCGGGATCGGTAGAGTGAGGTCGATAGTGAGATCGATAGTGAGGTTGATAGGAGGACGGAGGACGGAGGACGGAGTGAGGTCTCCGTTGCTCTGGCTCGAGCTGCGTGGGGTACCGTGTGAGTTGCTCTGGCGCCCCAGTCACGCGCTGGGCGTTGGCGTGCCACTGGTGTTAGCATGACATACACAGTTGCTGCTCGCGTAAACCACAATTCCGATGATGAGAGCCGGCCAGCCGATACTGCAGCAGGGATGTCTCTTTGGAAGTTGAGCCTGGTAGCCTTGCCTATGCTGACTGTTCAGGCGTTCTGGGTGTTCCTGATGCCGTGCAGCGCTCCGTACTTGCTGCGTCTTGGGCTGAGCACGTCTGTAGCCACGCTGAACAATCTGGCAGGCCCCATCACAGGATTCTTCACGGGTCCGCTCGTGAGTGCTATGTCCGATTCGTTGACCTCCCCGTATGGGCGGCGCAGGCCTGTGATCGTGGTGGGGCTCGCCCTCACGTGGGTGGCGGGCGTCCTCTTCACCCTGAGCGAGCACGTCCTGCCGGCTAGCACCGCCCCACTAATGGCCGCTCCCATGTTCTGGGTGTTGGACGTCACGATCAACATATTACAGGCACCGCATCGCGCGCTGGTTGCAGACCTCTCCTCTGACGCGCAGCAAGTCCCGATGCAAACCGTGATCGTGTGCATGCAGGCTGTCGGAACATTGACCGGCTTCTCCATCATGACCATCTTCGACGTCCCTGCCGAGCACATGCTGGAGCTGGTCGTGCTCGTCTGCCTGCTCAACACGCTTGCCGTGGCCGTCCAGTTCAGCGTCGCGGAGGAGAGGCCCGCGGCCCACGCTGCGCAGCACAGCACGGACGTTCGCGGCCGGGTGCTGGCCCCGGTGCTTGACGTCATCGAGGCCGCGAAGGGCAGCTCCTTCCGCTTCCGCCACCTGGCGGCAGTCCAGTGCCTGCTCACCGTAGGAGGCAGCACCTGGGGCCTGTACGCGGGGCAGTGGTTCGGCGTCTGCGTCTACCAGGGCGACCCGCACGCGCCGCCTGGCTCGGCTGGCCACGACGCCTACGCGGCGGGGCTGCGGCAGTTTGCCCACGCGGGGCAGAGCAAGGCGGTGTTTGTGCTGGCGGCATCCTTGGTCGTGATCTCGATCCTCCGCCGGACTGAGGTGCGCCCGATGACGATCTACGCCGCGCTGATCTGCGCCGGAGCCGCGGCGAGCACGGCGGCCGCGTTCTTTGTGCAGCACAATGGCATGTTCGCCCTGCTCTGCGCCAATCTCAGTGGTCTGCCGTTCGCGGGCGCGAGCGCCATTCCGTTCGGCATCGTCGCAGCGTTCAGCAAGCGCGACGAGTCGCAGGGGGAGCGTTCGAGCATCGCCTTGAATATGTCGTTCCTCAACTGTGCCTCCACTTTCGGTCAGCAGCTCTGCACTCTTACCCTTGCTGTCATCGAAGGGAACATAGACTTGGCGCAGGCGCTGCCTATAATGTTCATCGTGGCCGCAGCCGCAGAAGCACTGGCAGCAGCGGGCGCTTACCTTGTAGACGATACTATAGAGCAGAAGAGTACGGACACCGAGCTCAAAGGCAAGATTTTGGCCTAGGCGTGACGCTCTGGCAGCCAATGTCAACACTGGCTCCCGTTTAAATAGAAAGTCGTGTCTGCAGGTCGTCGACGCCTGTACTGTCCTGGCTTCTTTTGGATCCGCCTGCACCGGTAGGAGGAGCAGCACACCGTGAGGGTGACACGCTTCCCGAGAATTTCTTGCACGCGCGATTAGTTCCAGCAGTTAGCATGCAATCGGCTCATTAAGCCCCGGGCGACCCCCTCCCCGCAGAGGTTGGGCGTCGCGTAAGAAGCGACGCCCCAGCGCCCGCCCAGTCCGGGGGAATGCCGGACCGGGCGGCGGCCTCCTCCTCCTCCTCCTCCTCCTCCTCCTCGTCCTCCTCCTCCTCCTCCTCGTCCTCCTCCTCCTCCTCCTCCTCCTCGTCCTCCTCCTCCTCCTCCTCCTCCTCCTCCTTCTCCTCCTCCTCCTCCTGGGAGCGGAGCGGTGGCGTGCGACGAAAGAGCGCGGCACCCTCCTGGCGCGACCCCGCCCCGCTGACCCCCGCGCCGGGCCCCTTCTGCCCGCCTCCGTGGAGGCCGAGCTGCGCCGGCTTCGCTTAAAGAGGGGTGGTAGACTGGGAGCTGCGTGCGTCTGGCTTGCAAAAGAACAAAAATCAGAGCCCCGAATCATCAGGGGTAACTCGGGTCAGGGCTAACTCGGGTTCGTTTTTCGGGAATCCGAACCCGAGTTACCCCGGACCCGAGTTACCCCGGATAATTCGGGCGTCCAGAGCCCCACATCATCAGGGGTAACTCGGGTCAGGGCTAACTCGGGTTTGTTTTTTCGGAAATCCGAACCCGAGTTACCCCGGACCCGAGTTACCCCGGATAACTCGGGCGCCCAATTAAAGAGGGGTAGTAGACTGGGAGCTGCGTGCGTCTGGCTTGCAAAAGAACAAAAAAACACGCACAACATATTGTTTCACAAACATTTAACGCACACGTTTTCACAAACGTTTCAAACAAGGAAGCAGTTCAAAATTCATGGGTCGTTTTTCACACACGCACACACGTGAAACTATCAAACTCGCAGTCTGGCTTTGTCTCAGCCCCCGCGCATCCCTCTGTCTCGAGCCCAAGAGGGGGACTTCGAGCTGACATTTCGAGCCCTCCGCCACAGGTGGGTCCCCGAGGCTTGCAGGAGGTCCCCGAGAGGCCTCCAAGGGCCCCAAACAGGCTCCAAGAGGGCCCCAAACGGCTTCCAAAATGCCCCGGGAAGCTTCATTCAATCACTCTTTCTTTGATCCACCTTGCCCCGTCCGATTCATTGTGTCACCGCACCAACGACCTGGCTGCGACACATGCTTTTGTATACTAGATAGCGTGCACCTGTTTCAGCTTAGGATGGGGCACGATCAGGGTCGTGATGCCGATTGCTAGTCCAGGGTTACAGTCTTCAATGCTCTCTTCCACCAAAGAAGAATGTCTATCCCACTCTCTCTCTCTCTCTCTCGCAATTTAGCAGTCAGCAGAGGTTCCAGCTGCCGACTTGAATGGCTCAATTTCCCTCGAGCCGGAAAGGTCAAGCTTACATGCTGACACTATTTCACGTGATGTCTTTTCACGTTTCATAGTCGGCTTGCGTGGTGAAGTCCATCGCCGATATTTTTAACACGTCCGCGCTTCGCGCTTATACCTCGGACATCCCTGGTAGGACTTTAATTCGCACCGTTGCGCTTGCCCTCTAGGCCGCCGATCGTGATGGCGCAGGACTTGCCGTTTCGCATTCGGCGGGGGATAACAACAAATGCCCTGGGAAGCTTCAAAACTTGCTCCACGAGGCGCCCGAGAAGCATGCCTAGAGATCCCGAATTACGTGTATCCAGGAAGCCTCTGGCGCAAAACTCAGGCACTGTGGTGGTATGGCCCGAAGGCCATCGATGAGCAAACACTTGGCCTGGCGACGGACCCATCCCTACGCAGTCACGCGTAGCGCAGGGCGGGGCCGTCTCTTAGTACTCCGCACCGCGGGACTGAGCTGATAGCGGGCTTCTGCGGAGCAAGCGTGCACAGGCGCGCTGAACTCCGTGTGGGGCACGGTCCGCGTGAAGGGGGTGCCGAGTAATCCGCGAGAGCCCGCCCACTGAGGCCGCAGGTGGAGATCACATTGCGGGGCACGGCCGTGTGAGGCATGTGCCAAAATGGGCATGCGAAGTTGCCAATCGATGCCATAGGTGGAGTTCGTTCCTGGGCACGATTCGCGTGAATGGTGTGCCGAGGTGGGCGGAGGGACTAATTACAAACCTTGTCTCTGAGGCCGTGGGTGGCGCTCCTTGTGGGGCACTTTCCGCGTCGGGGGTGTGCCGCAATGGGCTAGGGGGGCGCTACGCGAACCTTGTCCCTGGGGCCGTCAGTGGAGCTCCCTGTGGGGCACGATCAGTGTGAGAGGTGTGCCGAAGTAGGCGGGGTGCTGGATGCGAACCTTGTCTCTGGGGCCGTAGGTGAAACCCTCTGCATCGCATGGTCCGTATGAGAGGGGCGACGTTATGCGAAGCTTCACTCGAAGTGCAGTTATGCGATGGGGCCGTAGGTGGAGCTCCCTGAGAAGGGTGTGCCTGGATGGTTGGGGGGGCAGTAGGTGGAGCTCCTTGAGGGCACAGCTTGCGTGAATGGTGTGCCAAAACAGGCGGGGAGACGCTATTCAGATATGTATGCCCACGGCGCAGGTGTTCCCATGTGGTGATCGTGGTGGGATGTCGTGCGTACCCATCCGCTGATTGATATGATGTTGGCTTCGCCTTAGCTAGAACAGAAGTGCGCGCGAAGCGCGCGCGTTGTTCGAGTACATACATGCGTATATATATATATATATATATATATATATATATATATCAGACGGTTGGGGGGGTGAGGTCGAAGTGAAACGGAGACCCCCACCGGGAATTGGGTTTCGGTGTCATGTCGTGCGCGCTGGCGGGCCAGGCGAAGTTGCGTTGGCGGGCGAGCGGAATGTACTCGCCGTTGCCAGAGCGACATTGGGCAACATGTTGCTACTGTTGCTGTTGCCCCTTTGTGGCTCGGCGGTGGCTCGGCCGTTGGTTGAAGGTTGCTTTGGGGTGTCCCGATGGTGTCCAGTTTGTGTCTCGATGGTTTCCAGATGGTGTCCCGATGACGTCCACATGATGCCTCGATGGTGTCCACATGGTGTCCACATGGTGTTTCGATTGTGTCGCAATAGTGCCCCGATGGTGTCCTGGTGGTGTCCCAATGGTGGTCCGATGGTGTCCATATGGTGTCCACATGGTGTTTCGACGGTGTCGCGATGGTGTCCCAAAGGTGTCCACATGGTGCTCCGATTGTGCCCTGATGGTGTCCCGATGGTGTCCACATTCCCGATGGTGTCCACATGCTTTCTCGATGGTGTCCACATGGTGTCCCGATGGTGTCCACATGGTGTCCTGCTCGTGTCCCGATGGCGCCCCAAGGATTATCCCCATGGTTGTCCCCTGAGATCGATAGATAGATATTCGTGAGATCGATTGATCGTGCGACCGATCGATAGCTAGATACTGGGATCGACTGCGAGATAGATAGTAAGTCCAATGCATGTCAACCTGGTAGATGGATCCAATGACGGATGGCCAGTCCAATGCTGATCGGTCATCAGATATTGAAACAGATAGTGAGAGAGCGCGGTCGATCGCGAGGGCGATAGATCGATAGTGGGACCGATAGTGGGATCGAGAAACGAATAGTGAGATCGATAACAGAACCGATCGCGAGATCAATAGTGAGACCGATGGTGATATCGATAAGCAGATCGTGAGATCGATTTAGAGACCTACATTGACGCCGATCGTGAGATCGATCGAAAAATAGAGGGCGAATGGACCACACTGGTGTCCCGATGGTGGTCCGATGGTGTCCCCGTGGTGTTCACATGGTGCCCCGATGGTGTCCTGATGTTGTACACATGGTGTCCACATGATGTCTCGATGATTGTCATGATGGTTGTCCCGTGTGATCGATAGTTAGACAGATAGTGTTCATTGATCGTGGGACCGATCGATAGTTGTAAAGATCGGTAACCAGATATTGAGATCGACAGAGAGATAGCGCGGTCGATCGTGAGACGGGTAGATCGGCAGTCAGACCGATATTGGGATCAATGAACAGATAGTGGGATCGATAGTTGGATCGATAGCGGAATCGATAGTGAAACCGATCGTGAGACAAGTTGTGCTATCGGCAAACAGAAAGTGAGAGCGATAGTGCGACCGATGGTGGTACCTACATCGAGGCCAATAGTGAGATCGATTGGCGAACAGTGGACGGACGGACCACGACGGTGTCCGGCTGCTGTTCCGATGTGTCCTGGTGATGTTTCCATGGTGCTCGGATGGTGTGCCGATGGTGCCCACATAGTGTTTCGACTGTGTCGCAATAGTGCCCCGATGGTGTCAACATGGTGTCCTGATAGTGTCCACATGGTGTCCCCATGGTGCCCCGATGGTGTCTCGATGCTGTCCACATGGTGCCCACACTGTGTCCCGATAGTTGTCTCGATGGTTGGCCCATGAGATATATATATATATATAAACATATATAGATCCATAGTGTTCGTGGAAAGTGGGACATTTTCGATAGTGGTAGAGATCGGCAAACAGATGTTAGCCAGCATGGCCCCCAAACATTTTATGCGGTGCAATCTATGTGGTGTAATGTATGCGATGTAACCGATGTAGTGTCGGCGACTTGGGCGGGCGCGGTATCATTCAGGAGCGAAAGAAGGACGTACATGTACATGAACCCACGCTGGTTTCGAGAGCGCGCATTGCACAAATGTTCGTATAACGCGGCCGGTCTCGCGAATCGAGGGGCCGTGTTCATGTACATAGCTGGGCGCGTACGTCCTTTGTGGGCTCCCTAATCATGGCAGCGCCGACTACTGTAGACGCGGTGATGATAGTGGCGATGTACATGACGATGTTCGCACCGACGAAGGCGCGGCCAGCGCGGGCGCCGATGCTGTCCACACCGATGACGATGGCGGCGCCCTCGCGTCGGTGATGGAGGTCTTGGAAAGAGTTCGACATGCGTGCGCGGCCGACGCGCGAAAGTGGCCCGCATGGTTTTGTTTGACACGGATCGTGCCACCCCCAGTGCGCGCGCAAGGGCGCGCGAATGATGTCGGCATGCGGCGCCAGAAGGCCCGTTTGCAGAATTCCATGAATATTTTGACACACGATGCTTTTCTTACGGGTTCGCTATGGTGTTTTCTTCAGAGTTCGCAAGAACGCGCGCGCAAGCTTTTTCTTAAACTGATGTTGCGAAGCCATGTGTTTTTGAGCGTATGTTGGACATTCGGCTTTGGAAACGGGGCCGAAAGTTTGCGAAGGGTTCCGGCATGCGCGCGCGACGACACCCCCCCGTGTTTTCGTTTCGTTTTTTTGAACAGGGTTCTCGCGACGGCACGCGCGCGACGGCGCTCGAGCGATTTCGACATGCGCGCGCGAAGCCCGTCTGGTAGTACTTTCTGAAGATGTTGAAAACAACGAATGATTTGTTTAAAGAATTCGGAAGAGCGCGCGCGCGTTTGTTTTGAAAGCCCGCGTCGCGAAACCATGTTTTTGTTATATGTGTTTAGGGCACTCGATTTTGAAATTGTCCCGCCGGTAACGGTTTTTGAGGGCTTTCGGCGTGCGCGACGACGCGCGCGCGTGCACTTCGTTTCTTTTTGTGCACAGGGATTTTTGAAACTTGTTGATTGTTGAGGAACGAGTGCGCGCGCATAGTGGTTTTTTGTCGAGGATGGCGGGTGGCGATGCCGGCCCCCCTGGGATGGCGCAAATCATATTTAGGATGGGCGATGGGGCAGAATCGTATGTAATTGCAATGCGGGACAGGTGAATCTGCAACCCCGTGGGTGGGGCGGTGGTATAACCTATTTCCTTTCGAGAAAGAAGAATTCATTTGGCGAGCTGGAAGTTGCCAACTCCACGATTCGCGCAATCATTCCACCCGCCCCCCCGCAACTTGGTTTGCAAAGCCAGCGCGGGATCGATTGCGATGAGTGCTGGGTTTTGGCTGGTGCGTCTCTGCGGCCGCGCTAGCCCGCGCATGCTCGCGCGCGCAGCGGCGGGCTAGTTTGGCGCGACCGACGCGACCGCGGCGGCGCTGGCCGCTGGGCACATCCCAGCGGGCACTTCACTGCGAGTCGGCGACTTGGGCGGGCGCGGTATCATGGCAACGTCGACCACGGTAGACGTTGCGGGCGAGTCTCAAACGATTTCGACGACGACGACGACAACGACGACAACGACGACACCGACGACGACGACGCCGACGACGACGACGACGATGACAACGCCGACGACGACGACGCCGCCGACGACGACGACGCCGACGACGACGACGACGGCGACGACGACGACGGCGACGACGACGGCGACGACGACGACGGCGACGACGAAGACGACGAAGACGACGACGAGGGAGGGGGGAGGACGACGACGGCAACGACGACAACGACTAGGGAGGAAGGACGGCGACGACGACGACGACGGCGACGAAATAGGAGGGAGAACGACGAAACGCCGACGAAGCCGACGAGGGAGGAAGGACGACCACGGCGACAACGACGACGGAAACGACGACGACGCCAAGACGACGAGGACGACGACGACGGGGCACGACAAAGGACGACGACGACGACGACGACAACGACGGAGGAGGGAGGACGGCGACGACGACGACGACGCATGAGCGCGCGCGCGTGCTTTTGTTGAAAATCCGCATTGCGACACCTTGTGTTTTTGTATGTTGTTTTGGGGGGCACATGATTTTGACATCCTTCGGCACGCGCGCGCGACGACGCGCGCGCCTGCACTTCGTCGTCAAATTTGTTGCAGAGGATTCTCGCGACGGCACGCGCGCAAGTGCGTTCGAAAGATTTCGACATGCGCGCGCGCGAAGCCCGTTTGGTAGTAGTGGTTGAAAAGGTTGAATAACACCCAGGTTTTTGTAAGATTTCGCAAGGGCGCGCGTGTAACCTTTTGAAGAAAACCAATGTTGCGAAACCCTGTGTTGTTGTATGTTCTTTTGGAACTAGATTTTGAGATCCATCCGAAAAAACGAGGGTTCTTGAAGGATTCCGGCATGCGCGCGCGACGACGCGCGCGCGTGCACTTGAACTGTTTTTTGTCAGGGATTCTTGAAACCGTATGATTTTTGATGAACGAGTGCGCGCGCACAAAATCTGTTGCAGAGGATGGCGGGGGGGGGCGATGCCGGTTTGGCTGGGATTGTATGTACTCACAGTTAGGATGGATGATGGGGCAGAATCAGATGCAAATTGCAATGCGAAAAGGTGACCCGTTAACTTCGGGGGGGGGGGGGGGGCGCCTATCTTTCTTTTAGAGAGGAGAATTAATTTCTGCCCGCAGTGAGTTGCCCATTCCATTGCTCGCGCAAACGTCCCACCCAGCCGCCCGCAACTTGGTTTGCCAACGTCATGCGGCGGTGATTGCGATGAACGTTTGTCGCTGGTTGGCGCATCTCTGCGGCCGCGCCAGCCCGCGCATGCGCGCGCAGCGGCCATGTAGTTTGTCGCGATTGACGCGACCGCGGCGGTGCTGACCGCTCGGCGCATGCCGGCGGCCTTTGAGTGCGAGTCGGCGATTGCGGCGGGTGCGGTATCGCGGCAAAGTCGACGACGGTACACACGGCGATGACGATAGCGATGTTGCCGACGATGGTGACAGCGACGACGGCGCGGCCAGTGACGGCGCCGATGCCGATCGCGCCGACGACGGTGACGGCGTCTTCGCGTTGGCGATGAAGGTTTTGGAAGGAATTCTAGACGATTCGCGTATCCCCACCAGCCTCCGTAGCTTTTGGCTCAAGCCCTGGCTCCAGGGAGCCTAGCTGGCTTGCTGCGCCCGCGGGCCGGCGGCCGCCCGACCGGCGGGCCGCTTGCGGGGCGCCGGGAGGGGTCACCCCTTCGGGCCTCCCCCTCCCGGGGCCCCTCGCCGCGGGCGATGGAGTCCGTCTCGGCGCGGCGGCGGCGGCAGCGCAATGCTGCTGTGGCCCGCGCCCGCGGTGCCGCCCGCCCCTTCGGCGCCTGGGCTGCTGCCGTCGGCCCTCTGGATGCCGCGGGCGCGGCCGCCGGCCCTCTCGGGGCCACGGCCGCCGCCGCTGGCCCCCCCGACGCCTCGGCGGCCGCCGCGCGCGCCGCCAGCGCCGCGGCTCGCGCCGCTGGCGCCGCCGGCAGCGCCGCGGCCTCGGCCCTCGGCCGTGCCGCGTCGTGCCGCGTCGGCGGCCGCTGACGCAGCCGTGGCCGTTGCCGTTGCGGCCTTGTCTCCCGCCGCTCCGCCGGCGGCGGCGGCCGCCGCCTTTTCGGCGGCCCTGGCCGCCGCGTCTCGCCTCGTCGCGGACGCCGCCGCCGCCGCCGGTGGAACCCTACATCAACACGTACGTCACTGTGAACGGCGCGTACGAAAAGAGCAGTCGTCGGCAGTGGTTGCAGATTGTGTCGCTGCTGAGCGTGATGGCAGACGTGCAGCGGGAGCCCAACATCATCACCTACGGCACTGTGAACAGCGCGTGCGAGAAGAGCAGTCGTCGGCAGTGGTTGCAGTCCGCGGCGCTGCTGAGCGAGATGGCGCTCCTGCAGCTGAAGCCCAACATCATCACCTACCACATCCAGAACAGCTGGTGCGAGAAGGGCGGGCGTTGGCAGTGACAGCAGGCAATGGCGCTGCTGAGCGAGATGGTGGACATGCAGCTGGAGCCCAACATCATCACCAACAGCACTGTGGAGAGCGTTTGCGAGAAGAACAGGTTCCAGCTGTGGCAGCAGGTGGTGGCGCTGCTGGGAGAGATTGTGGCCGTGAAGCTGGAGCCCAACATCAACACGCACGACACCGTGAACGGCGCGTGCGAGAAAAGCAGTCGTCGGCAGTGGTTGCAGACTGTGGCACTGCTGAGCGTGATGGCGAACGTGCAGCTGGAGCCCAACATCATCACCTACTGCATCCTCAGGCCTTCAGGAGGCGCCGTCACCTCGACGACTACACCGACGACGGCTACGACCACGACCACCACGACGCCGACGCCGCCGACGACGATCTCCACGGACGCCGTCGCCGCGGCGACGACGACGACGACCACGACCACGAGCACGACCACGACCACGACGACGATAGGGGGTTGGAAGAGGAAATTGTTGACAGTCGCAGACGGGACGAGCCTTCAGCTCGGGAGTCACAGGCGGGACGAGCCTTCAGCTCGAGTCTCCAAGGCGTATCTCACAGCTTCAGAAGGGACGAGCCTTCAGCTCGAGAACCAGAGACGATGCCCATGGACGCCGAGAGCGCCGCAGAGACTGTGGTCATGAGGGACGGCGGCATTCTCGAAGATCGGCCCAGGAGCGTGTCCAACGAGGGCGGAGGGCCTGTGCTTGAGGCTGCCCAGTGGGGTGGCAGCGGTGATGATGAGCGGGTGGACCGAACGCAGTCCGCCCACGCCCCCGATCCACATCCCATTGGCTCACGCCCACACTCCGCCGACCGCCCTCCCTTGGACGCGTCAAGACAGAGAGGAGCAGCCTTCAGCTGCGAGGGGGTCGATCCCTTGACCGTGGAGGCCTCCGTCCTGGTCGCGCAACCGACCCCTCCAGCTGACCTGAGCCTACGTCAAAACGGCCCCCGCCTTCCGCCCGCCGCCTCCCCCGGGCGCGACCAGGTTGTACACGCAGAAGACGGGCCTTCAGCCCGGGGAGCGCCGTGCAAAGCAGCGAGGGTGGATCCTTGAGGAGCCTGTAGCCCGGGAGTCCTTAAATGGGCAGATGGACGTTGACGGCAGCACGGCTGCCAATCAGCTCCCTGGGCGTCCCCTTAATTCCGCGGGCTCCCGTCCCTCGCCCGCCCCCCAAGCTGACAGTCGCAGACGGGACGAGCCCTGAGTTCGGGAATCACAGGAGGGACGAGCCTCCAGCTCGAGTCTCCAAGGCGTATCTCACAGCTTCAGAAGAGACGAGCCTGACCACCACGACGCCGACGCCGCCGACGACGACCTCCACGGACGCCGTCGCCTCGACGACGACGACGACGACCACGACCACGACCACGAGCACGAGCACGACCACGACGACGATAGGGGGTTGGAAGAGGAAATTGTTGACAGTCGCAGACGGGACGAGCCTTCAGCTCGGGAGTCACAGGCGGGACGAGCCTTCAGCTCGAGCCCCCAAGGCGTATCTCACAGCTCCAGAAGGGACGAGCCTTCAGCTCGAGAACCAGAGACGATGCCCGCGGACGCCGAGAGCGCCGCAGAGACTGCGGTCATGAGTGACGGCGGCATTCTCGAAGATCGGCCCAGGAGCCTGTCCAACGAGGGCGGAAGGCCTGTGCTTGAGGCTGCGCAGTGGGGTGGCAACGGTGACGATGGGTGGGTGGGCCGAGCGCAGTCCGCCCACGTCCCCGATCCACATCCCATTGGCTCACGCCCGCACTCCGCCGACCACCCTCCCTTGGACGCGTCAAGACAGAGAGGAGCAGCCTTCAGCTGCGAGGGGGTCGATCCCTTGACCGTGGAGGCCTCCGTCCTGGTCGCGCAACCGACCCATCCAGCTGACCGGAGCCTGTGTCAAAACGGCTCCCGCCTTCCGCCCGCCGCCTCCCCCGGGCGCGACCAGGTTGTGCACGCAGAAGACGGGCCTTCAGTCCGGGGAGCGCCGTGCGAAGCAGCGAGAGTGGAAGGGGCCTGTAGCCCGGGGGTCTTTAAATGGGCAGATGGACGTTGACGGCGGCGCGGCTGCCAATCAGCTCCCTGGGCATCCCTTTAATCCCGCGGACTCCCGTCCCTCACCCGCCCCCCGAGCTGACAGTCGCAGACGGGACGAGCCTTCAGCTCGGGAATCGCAGGAGGGACAAGCCTCCAGCTCGAGTCTCCAAGGCGTATCTCGCAGCTTCAGAAGGGGCGAACCTTCAGCTCGGGAGTCACAGGCTCTCCAAGACGTATCTCGCAGCTTCAGAAGGGGCGAGCCTTCAGCTCGAGAACCAGAGGCGATGCCCATGGACGCCGAGAGCGCCGCAGAGACTGTGGCCATGAGTGACGGCGGCCTTCTCGAAGATCGGCCCAGGAGCTTGTCCAACGAGGGTGGATGGCCTGTGCTTGAGGCTGCCCAGTGGGGTGGCAGCGGTGATGATGGGTGGGTGGACCGAACGCAGTCCGCCCGCGTCCCCGATCCACATCCCAGTGGCTCACGCCCGCACTCCGCCGACCACCCTCCCTTGGGCGCGCCAAGACAGAGAGGAGCAGCCTTCAGCTGCGAGGGGGTCGATCCCTTGACCGTGGAGGCCTCCGTCCTGGTCGCGCAACCGACCCCTCCAGCTGACCTGGGCCTACGTCGAAACGGCCCCCGCCTTCCGCCCGCCGCCTCCCCCGGGCGCGACCAGGTTGTGCACGCAGAAGACGGGCCTTCAGTCCGGGGAGCGCCGTGCGAAGCAGCGAGAGTGGAGGGGCCTGTAGCCCGGGAGTCTTTAAATGGGCAGACGGACGTTGACGGCGGCGCGGCTGCCAATCAGCTCCCTGGGCATCCCTTTCGCCCCGCGGACTCCCGTCCCTCGCCCGCCCCCCAAGCTGACAGTCACAGACGGGACGAGCCTTCAGCTCGGGAATCACAGGAGGGACGAGCCTTCAGCTCGAGTCTCCAAGGCGTATCTCACAGCTTCAGAAGGGGCGAGCCTTCAGCTCGGGAGTCACAGGCGGGGCGAGCCTTCTGCTCGAGACTCCAAGGCGTATCTGTTGAGGCTCATGTGGTTGGGGCTCAAGCTGTTGCGGCGCGAGCTCAAGCTATCACATAGCCAGTCGCCGGGGCTGTCGGCCACTGCCGCATATCCCATTGCTCCCCCCCTGGCAACAGTATCGTGGCGACAGGTGGGAGTGCTGCTGAGGGGGCGCCCGCGGTCGGAGACCAGCTCCCTCCCGACAAGAGGTCCACGACGCCTCCCCGAGCGGATGGTGGAGGACATCTCGAGCCTCGTCGCAACATCGAGGGTCAGGAGTTCACGCTGGAACGTGCGGCCTTCAGCTGCACTAGTCCCCTGGGAGTGCTACGGCCCGAACAGGTGGTCGTCAGCCACAGCGCGCCGGTGCCTTCCCCTCCACGGAATGACCAAGCAGGCGCTCCTACAACCCCTCACTCCTATCAGCGTCCCGGGGGCGGTCTCGGAAGATGCGGCCGAAATTGCGTGCCCCCCTGGCAACAGTATCGTGGCGACAGTCGGGAATGCCGCAGAGGGCGCGCCCGCGCTCGGAGACCGGCCTGCTCCCGAAAGGAGGTCCACGACGCCTCCCCGAGCGGATGATGGAGGATATCTCGAGCCTCCTCGCAGCATAGAGAGTCAGGAGTTCACGCTGGAACGTGCGGCCTTCAGCTGCAGTAGTCCCCTGGGAGAGCTACAAACCGAACAGGTGGTCGTCAGCCACAGCGCGCCGGTGCCTTCCCGCCCAGGAGACAACCGAGCAGGCTTTCTCACAGCCCCTCACTCCTATCAGCGTTCCGGGGGCGGCCTCGTTGTTAAGGCTCAAGCGGTTGTGGCTCAAGCTGTTGTGGCACGAGCTCAAGCTGTCGCACTGCCAGTCGCCGGGGCTGTCGGCCACCACGTCATATCCCATTGCTCCCCCCTGGCAACAGTATCGTGGCGACAGGTGGGAGTGCTGCCGAGGGAGCGCCCGCGGTCGGAGACCAGCCTCCTCCCGAGAAGAGGTCCACGACGCCTCCCCGAGCGGATGGTGAGGGATATCTCGAGCCTCCTCGCAACATCGAGGGCCAGGAGTTCACGCTGGAACGTGCGGCCTTCAGCTGCAGTTGTCCCCTGGGAGTGCTACGGCCCGAACAGGTGGTCGTCAGCCACAGCGCGCCGGTGCCTTCCCCTCCAAGAAATGACCAAGCAGGCGTTCCTATAACCCCTCACTCCTATCAGCGTCCCGGGGGCGGTCTCGTTGTTGAGGCGGAAGATGCGGCCGAAATTGCGTCCCCTCATTCCTGCCAGCGCCCTGGGAGCAGAGTCTGGGCGGACGCCGAATATGCGCCCGAAAGGGCGCGCTCTCTTGGCAACAGCATCGCGACGACAGTTCGGAATGCAGCGGACGGCGCTGCGGAAATCGGATGCATTCCGCGCGCAACAGACAGCCAGGAGGTCGTAAATCCAAACGCGGCTGTCAGTTGTTACAGTTCTCGCGTCGTGGGAGTGCGCGAAAGTGTGACTGACAGCGGCCCCGGGCGCTCACGATTGGATTTTCGCTTGACTCCTGGAGGTGCGTGCGGGCCACAGACGGGCGCGTGTTTGCGATCGGCGCAGACCCTCCAGCCAGTGCCTCCGAGGCCATCCCCGTGGCCGACGGCCGATGCGGAGCCCATTACTTGCAAAGCCTGGGGCTGTCGATGCATCTGGTTGGCGGCGAGACCCAACAACGCCCCGCTGCGACTCCGCCCGCCGCCGCCCCTGGCACTCTCGAAGACCCCTCGCTGGGGAACCACGAACATGCCTTGCAGAGGCAGGACGTCGAGGCCATCCGCCAGCTTGTCGAGAGAAGTCCCTTCGCGCCAATTCGCCCTCGCTCCCCTGTCGGCGAATCCGCCCGAACGGACAGCGAACCGCAGCCACTCCCTCCCGAAGGCCGGTCCACGCTGAGGAAGGCGACTCCCGTCCTGGCGAAAGAAACGGTGTCTGACAACGTGCCTGGGCCAGGTGCGACCCGCAGCACTCCCACACATGGCGAAAGTCACGCTGCGACAGATGGGGGCGCGCTCGTGGACGAGGGCGAGCGCGGGTCTGAAGGCGAGCGCCAACGGGAGGGGCCTGCCCCCGCTTACCACAGTGCAGCGTTCCTCTCCGCCCCAGCTGCTGGAGGCGACTCGGCCTTTACCTGGCGGCCAACCGCGCGGCCCGCGCCAACCCGCAAGTCCCCGCCAGGCTTCCGTGCCCCAGTAGCCGCCGCGCCCCGCGAAGCCATAGACGATTCCGGCGGCGGGCCCAACCAGTCGGAACAGTCTCAGAGCAGCGAACGTGAGCAGCATGCGGAGCAGGAGCCGGAAGAGCCGGATGAGCAGGAGCTGCCGGCCGCCCGCGGGGAGGGCGCGGAAGTAGCGCCAGCGCAGGAATGGGGGCATGGGCAAGAACAGGAACAGGCCACCACCCACCGCCGCACTCCCCTGGCTGACACTACTTGCCCTGGCCCCTCCCTCCCTGGCAATGGCGCGAGCTCGAGCGCCGAGGAACGACGGCAGCGCGGCCGGAACGTTCCCCCAGCGCGGCCTCGTGGCAGCGGGTGGACGCCCCGCCTAGCCTCTGTGACTGGCGACCCTCCAGCCTCCCCGCCGCCCCCGGGCCCAAACCTGGCCCGTAGCGACGCCGACCGCGCTGGCGGGTCTGGTGGGCGGCTGACGGCAGGCGGCGGACGCAGCAGCAGCAGCCGCTGAAGCAGCAGCAGGCGCCGCGCCGAGGACCAGCCGCTGACCACCCCGCCCCTGGCAGCGGGTCCCGCCGCGCGTCACTGTCCAGAACCTTTAGACCCAGACACGGGGCAGCAGCTATATAAAGCTAAGATCGGCGGCATCCAGTGGGACCCCCCCGGGGAGACACCTGGCGAGACGATAAAGCGGCTTCAGGTCACCCTGGGAGCGAGGTTCACAGGCGCCTGGCACGCGTTCGCCCAGCAGCGCGCCATGCCTGGCAGCAAAGGCGCGCTCGACCCGCGGCGGCACGACCAGCGAACGTGCGTCAATTTCCTGTCCTCCTTCCGCAGCCATAACTGCGACGTGCGGGCCATAGGCGACGCGCTGGACCTCGGCGTTGACTGGGCGCAGCTGCGGCTTCAGTACCTGGGTGGAAGTGACGGCGCGGGCAGGGGGCGCCAGGCGGCGAAGGGCCACGCTGATCGCCGCGCGCCCAGGAAGGACCAGAAACAGTGGAAGGTCGTCACCTAAGTTTCAGGGGCAGCGTCCGTTTTCCACACTCTGTGCAGCCTTCAGCTGCCTCCCTGGGTTACGTTACTCGTGTGGCGGCCTTCTGCCGCCCTCCC
Organism: Prorocentrum cordatum; assembly: GCA_963575745.1. Classification (NCBI taxonomy): domain Eukaryota; class Dinophyceae; order Prorocentrales; family Prorocentraceae; genus Prorocentrum; species Prorocentrum cordatum. The sequence goes on along the minus strand of CAUYUJ010022093.1, from coordinate 225,246 downwards.
TGGTACACGCACTTCCTGCCTTTGGACCCAAGTGTGTTTACCAGCAATACCGTCTGCATGGCAGCGCTGGGGCGTGTTGCGTGCAGGCCATAGTTGGCCCCTGGCCCCGCTGTAGTTGTTTTCACCTCTGGCCCTGGCGGACTTCGTCCCCCGGCCTCGCGGCTCTGTGACCGACGCAAAGATGGCTTCGCCTCGTCACTGTCCAGAACCGCACCCTAATTCACTCTGGCTTCTCCTGGTGTGGCCGTGACCCGGCCCTCCAGCGGGCAGCCTTATCCCTGGGTTTCCCCAATATACTTCGGCCTTCAGCCGCGCCTCTCCGCCTTCCCTGGGAGCGACCCTGGGCTTGGGCTTTTCGTCAGAGGGTCTCTACGTTGCTCAGGCGGTCTCCGTGGTTGAGGTACGCCCCGCTTCGTTGGCTGGAGTGCCCGCCCGGAGGTCGCTGCGGCCGTGCTCGGACTCTGGGTCGCAGGTGTGCTCCCGTGCATGACTTGCCACAGTTTGGCAGCGGCTGGCCCAGGCCGTGCCCGCACCTGTGGCTAGTGGTGCACCGCTCGCCGCAAGGATCCGTGCACGCTGACGTCACCCCATCGTGGCTCCCTCGCTCAACCTTGTTGAGCGGTCACTTCCTGGGCTTCTTCGTGACTACGGACGGTTGCTTGTGCTGCAGCGGGTATGCGTCAGCGCAGCTTTCTCAGAGCGCTATTTCCACGCTTTCTGGTCCGCCAGGGTATCCTGGAGAGCTGCTCTTTGTTATGCCACTTAGTTGCTTACTGGTACACGCCCTGTCATCTTCGGTTGGCCCTCGTGTCTCGCGCCGAGGTCGGGAACAGGTGTACCTTCCGCACTGCGTTACATCATGTCGTTGATCTTTCGCGTGCGAACGCATGCCTACGGTCTCGCTCATACCCGGCAGACACCCTGGGCTCTCTGACACCCCTCGTGCACGGAGACAGATCCCCACTACGGTCTCGCTCATACCCGGCAGACACCCTGGGCTCTCTGACACTCTTCTTGCACGGTGCTGGACGACGTCAGCTCTCTTGCCTACGGTCTCGCTCATACCCGACAGACACCCTGGGCTACTAACGCACTCCTTGCACGGAAACTTCCTGGGCGTCTTCGTGACTACGATTGCTTGTGCTGCAGTGGGTATGCGGCAGCACAGCTTTCTCAGAGCGCTATTTCCTTTCTGGTCTTTCAGAGTCTCCTGGAGAGCCGCTCCTTGTCATGTCACTTAGTTGCTTCCTGGTACACGCCCTGTCACCTCGGATGCCGTCGGGTCTCTCGCCAAGGTCGGGAGCTGGTGTACCTTTGCACTGCGTCACATCATGTCGTTGATCTTTCGCGTGCGAACGCATTCTTCCGCAGTTGGTTTGAGGGTTGACTCCGGTTGTCAATGACTGCAGGCGTGCCTTTTCAGCCGCGTGGATGCGTACTCTGAAGCTGCGACGGTTCGCTGGCGCTGTCAGAGTCCCTTCTCTCTGCTGGACGACGTCAGCTCTCTTGCCTATGGTCTCGCTCATACCCGGCAGACACCCTGGGCTACTGACGCACTCCTTGCACGGAGTCAGAACCCCACTGCCCTGTGATCGTCGGACCGACACGATCCTTGACTGGGGGTGTGCGACGCGCCATTTTGGCAGCGTCTTCCCTGCTTCCTGGGTGGCTGTTTCCCTTCAGACTCCCTGGGCTGCAGCTTGCACCGCCGCCTGATCCGCGGCCCCCGCGCGCGCCCGGCGAATTCGTCACGCTCAGCCCGACCCTGTAAAAGAAAGACGTAACCCCACCAGCCCATCCAGAAACGATGCCCAGGGGAAGTGCCTCGATCAGGGAAGTGGGCAGCACACAAAGGAGGGGTACCCCAGTGGAGGCCGGTTGGAGCGTCTTAGGGGCCTCTTGGCGGTCCCGGACGCCTCTTAGAGCGTCTTGGGTGCTTTGGAGAGCTTCTTGGGGCCTCTTGGGGGTCTCTTGGGGGCCTCTTGGAGGCCTCTGGGGCGCATGTTGGGGCCTCCTAGGGCCTCATGGGCGCCTCGTGGGGCCCTCTTGCAGCGCTCTTGGGAGCCTTCAGAGCGCTCTTGGAGCCCTCTTGGGCCATCTTGGAGTCATCTTGAAGCCTCGGATGGCCATCGGAAGCGAAAAGGCGAGAAAGCCCAAAATGTTGATTTTCCGAAGGTTTTGGAAGATGTGGCCACTTGGAATCGTCCTGGGACGGTCTTGGAGCGTCTTGGAACATCTTCGGAACCATCTTGAGGCAGGTTGCGATATCTTGAGCCAGCCTGTTGGAATCGTTTTGGAGCAGTCTTGGAACGTCTTGAAACATCTTCGGAGCCATCTTGAGGCAGGTCGCGCAATCGTCAGCCATCTTGGAAGGTGTCCTGGGCTTCCGAGGCTCTCAGGGAGCCGTCTTGGCCCATCTTTGACGACCTTGTGAGCCTCTTGGGGGCCTCTTGGGCGTCGTTTGGGGCGCTCTTGAAGCGCTCTTGGAGGCCTCAGAGGCGCTGGTAGAGCCATGTTGGAGGGGATCTGGCAAAGAAAGCGGAAGCATTTTTTAGCGTCGCCCTTGTAGAGCCTTTTAAAATCGCCTCCTGAACCCCTCTTGGGGTGTTCTTGGAGCGTTCGTTGCCGCTCTTGGCGCCGTCTTGGGGCTTTCTTGGGCCCCTTTTGGAGCTATCTTGTGCCATCTTAGAGCCATTTTGACGCCTCGGATGTGCATCGCAAGCGAAAAAGTGAGAACACCAAAACCATTGATTTTCCATAGGGTTTTGAAGCATTTTGGCCTCTTGGAGGCATCCTAGTGATGCTCTTGTGAGTACTTGGAACCGTTTTGGGAAGCTCTTGGGGCGTCTTGGAACATCATGGGGACCATCTTGAGGCATCTTGCGCTATCTTGAGCCATCTTGGAGGTCATCTTGAGCTCCCTGAGGCCCTCTTGGAGCCGTGTTGGGCCATCTTGGACGCTCTAACTACCCGCGGCCCCCCCTGTCCAGGTCAGTGGGGAGGGGGTAGGGGGAGGGGTAAACACTTCCCCGAAGGGGAAGAAGGAGGGGTGGAAGAGGAAACGCTCTAAACCACCGACGCCCAGAGGGCTGGTGGGATTCTTGGCCCCATTGTAGGATGACGGTGTTAAAGAATGCACGTGCGTGTCCTTCTCCCGAATCTAAGTATTGACCATTTCACGTAACAACATATTTGGCGATGTAAAAACAATGGGCCCGCCGTAAATTACAAACGGGCGCCGCTTTTCACCTCTCTGCCCCCTCGGCCTTTTCTTGCTCGGCTCTTCTTCGGGGGCATCTCGGATGTGTAAATGGGGCGACATCGAGAGGTTGGCCTGCGCTGCTCGACCCAGCTCCAGGCGTGCGTGAATTTCCTGGAGTCCTGGAGCGGGGAGCCACCCATCTTCAAGATGGGATTCATTGAATGAGGGCACGGCCTGCAGTTGGATGCGAGCGCCCTGTGCAGGTGGCCGACGCCATAGTACCACTCCATCGACCACAATAAACAAGATAAGCATAAACATCATATGGAGGTGTACCCTCTCCAACGGAGCGGACCGAAGGTACCAATGAAGGTGTGATAATCACAAGACATTGCTGAGATAGCTTGAGCCTTAAACAGTGCGGATCAAGTGCATTCACGGTTTCCGGAATATTACCACTATATCGAGAGGAAATAGGGATGGATCACAGATATAGACATCCTTTTTCTTTGCCCGTGCCCTACCGACGCTCTGTCGTGGGATTCGTAACTTGGATTCAAAAGTCCCCGCAGAGGTTTACAGATTTAGAGGGGACTAAATCGGTAAACTTAGCAACCTCTGATCCCTCGCTACCGCAATTCTGCCCCAGAGCCGCTGCGAATCCTCTGTAGGACACGGGCATGTAAGCTCTGGGAGGCCGATCGATACCGGAAATACTTCCGGGAGACCAGCCGGCAGCCTGAGCTTCGAAGAACCTGTCTAGTAATCCGATGCTCTCAAAAACTGATCCTGAAGCCTGGAAACCAAATCCTCGAGGAAGGAAGCAATCTATCGCTTATTCTATCGTTGTAACGTCTTTCTCGTTGTCGAAAAGACGCGGAATTAGAGAATTTATAAATTATTTTCTAGTCATTTTCTGAATGTTTAAGAATTAACTCGCGAGTTAATATTTCTCTATACGTGATATATGTATACACACGAACCAAAAGTATTAACTCGCAAATTAATACTTATCCGGGGTATATGTATACCAACGATATAAAAGTATTAACTCGCGAGTTAATACTTTTTAACTCGTGATTCCAGTCTCTTCCTATATATATATACACAAGCACATATCTATACTTATACCTACACCTATATCTATACCTATACGAACATTTCGGGTGAAAAGGAGATGGAACGGGGGAGGAGAAACCAACGTCTCACTCAACCGATCTCACTTTCGATCCCACAATCGATGTCGGGCTCGATCCCACTCGATCGATCTCACTATCGATCTCACTCGGTCGATCTCACGATCGATCCAACTATCGATCTCACTATCGATCTCAATATTGATTCCACGATCGATCGACTTGATTATCAATACAAGTATCGATTTTACCATCTGTTTCACTTACGGTCTCATGGTCCATATCACTATCAATCCCACGATTGATCTCGCTATCGACCGTATGGTCGATCTCGCTTGATCAATTTCATTGTCGATCTCACTCTCGATCCCAGTATCGATTTCATTATCGATTCTACTATCGATCTATCTCACTATCGATACCATTATCGATCCCACTACCGATACCACTATCGATCTCATGCTTCATCTCGCGACCGATCGAACATTCGACCACAGTATATCTCACCCGATCAGTCTCTCTCGATTGATCTGACGATCTCACTGCCGATCTCACTATCCATATTACTATGATAGTATTCGAGTCATCTCACTATTGTCTTGGCAAGCGGTTTCACGATCGATCTTACTGTCGATATCACTCGATCGATACCCTGTCGATCTCACCCTGGATCTCGTTATCGATCCCAGTAGTAATCCCTCTGTCGATATCACTCGATCTGACAATCAAAAGCACTATTCATTTCACTATCGATTTGATCGATCACACGATCGATCTCGCTGTCGGTCTCACTATCGATACCACTATCGATCTCAGAGTCGATTTCGTCCTCGGTCTCACTATTTTTCGCACCAGTGGGACTTTCGGATACAGGTGGGGAGGGGGAATGATTCGGTCCCGACGCCCGGCCACAAGGCGCACGCACGAAACCGAAACCGATTTCCCGATGGGTGTCTTTCCGTTCCATTTCGATATCATATCCCGATTTCCGATATGATGTATGTTATATATACACACATATATATATGTATATCATTATCACTGGATTCTAGTTTTGTTATTCCTTTAAATCTAGATTTCAATGATCGAACGCTGGGCATGTCAATTAACTACATACATTCATTTAAATCTGGATTTAAATGATTTCCATGCGCTACCTTCCATCTGAATCATTTAAATCTAGATTCAAATGATTTCCTTAGATCGGACCCAATTTCACAATTGAAATCTAGATGTAAATGACTCGCATACACCGCATCTATTTATCTTCATTTACATCTAGATTTAAATGATTTCCATGCGCATCCACTGCCGTATCATTTAAATCTAGATTCCAATGATTTCACTACACTCACGTGTCGTCAATCCTTTCGAACAACGCGAATTTCACCATCAGCGAGGAGAGGGAGGACAAGGAGGAGCAGGAGGAGGAGGAGAAGGAGGAGGCAGAAGCGGAGGCGGAAACGGAGGCGGAGGCGCCGGCAAAGGCGGAGGCGGAGCCGGATTTATAACAGGCGGGAGCACAGACGTGTCGGATATGACCCGAATGGGTCGCAAAGTTAGATGTGCAATGGCCGCCGATGTTGAATGATCTCCCCAACTGCCGGGTTTGCGCATATGACTGATGTAAGTTTTACAATTCGACAAAATTACCAAAAGCAAAACCTGCAAATAATTCAGGAAGCTGCTCCAAATAATCACATGTTTGCCATCTCAGATCGTTCGGTGTCAATTGCAATCCTAATGTTTTCGTAATGGCTTCAAATTGACAGTCGCCTCCACCTGGAATTTCGACCCGTTTCAATTTGCGAACGCGGAGGCGCTGATCGAGAATGGAAATACTTTGCTGATGCCGTTTTTCGTTCGCACGATACTTATCCAAATTCGCTTTAATTACTTGCTTCAACTGATCATCGTAACTCTGCTTCTGTACATTCTGAAAAGTAGATCCCAACGATCTGAGAACATTTTTCAGTACCGTGCCTTTGACTCCGCGTGCCATCTGTGCATGCTGCTTACAATAATTGCCATCGACACGATCCCGCAAGCATCTCCCTTTAACTGTTTTTGCCATGCAGTATTTATCGCCATCTCGAAACTTGAACTTGGAATTGAGAAAGGGCTTATCGGTTGGGTAGCGGCGCTAAATGGAAGTTTTTCCTCAAGACTGAATATCCTACATTTTTCCGATTTCTCTTGGAGATTTTGCCGATGCATTCTTCATTTTCAACGGAGACGGCCCGAGCATTGCTTTAATGTCAATTGTCATTTTGGGTTTTGCCTTCGCCTTTCCCAGCTTTCCACCAGGCTTCGAATGAGCATTGGTACTGCTTTCAAATAATCTTGAATATGAAGTCTCAGAATACGTAAAGAATGCTTTGACAACCCGCCTCCATCAATATAATGGTGGTGCGTGTCTCGTGCTATTTTTTGGTACCAAATTTATGATGGTATATTGTTGGCGAAGCTTTCAATGCCGCATCAAATCGTAAGCGCGTGTATCGGGACTGGCCATCGCAATTTCCACGTTTGCTTGTTTGAGCCAATGCAAGTTTCATCATTGCCTCCATATCAATTTGTTTTCTGCGGCCTTCCATATCTTGTATTTTGGCATGACATAAGCGAATGTTGCCTGCTCGCCTGTTGAAAGGGCAATTCCGCACGGTTGCATCAAATGTGTTTTTTGAGCGCCATGCTGATGAGCATGTTCCAAAATTGCATTGAAATCTAATCGAATGGCTTGGGCGTCTTTTTCTGCTGTATCCACGACAAACTTCAAATCTTGCAGAATTTCTTCGTGTTGGCCATTTTTTGAATCCCTCCCATTCTTGATCTATTTGATTTACCAAACCATCATAATGACTTCCCTCAATCCGTCCAGAAATAACCTCGCACACTTGATGCATTAATTGTGCGGCACTACAACGCTCGTAATCATATTCCAACAGCGACTGTGTAGTTCGATGCTTTCGTTCGGCTGTGCTCGGCGCATATGTCGTGAATCCGGAACTGTTCCTCAACCACACGCCCAAGGCGCTCGAATACCCCCGTCGGAAATGTTCAAAGCCACTGGCCGTCGAATCGTATCTTTACCCTCTTGTTTAATATTTGTCCGGGTATGCTGTAAACAACGTAACACTACACCTCTTTCAAGTGGTAAAGCAGGTAATTAACTTTCCATGCAAGCGCAATCTACGAATCCATCAGTAATTCTCATATCAATCGATCCAGCTCATTCAAATAGAGATTTAATAGTAACTGATGAGCGTCTCTGTCTTCCGCATCTGCAAGCGTAAATTTAGCCCGGAAAAAACGCATGTGAGGTTCCTGTGTTCTCCTGATTTGTATTGAATGTGAAATCCATGATACAACCTGATAAATGCCGCAATTTTTCGATCATATCTCCCGCTTTCGGCGCTGTAAACGGAACACGACATATATTCTCTTCCAATGCAACATAATTTCCAAATATTAATATTTGTTCTGGAGGAGCTGCAATACATTTTTGTAAATCACCCAAACATGCAATCCAATATCGATTCACAGTTGGCTTCAACTTTGCTCTTTCATTCTCAATCTGCTTGCCTGTTGGCCATGAACCTTTGTGAATCTGTAGTTTGCAAAATAACTTCTCAATTTGTCCTAGAGTGCATGACGATGCGTACTTCCGGGCGTTCTCTCTCTGGAATCGAGGAATGTTGAGCGTAGATGGATCATTCGGATCGCCTTGGCATTCTCCAATTGTCTCGATAAACAGAACATTATCACCTGACGCATCAGTTCGTTTTGAAAACGCATGCGCCTTTTGACAATCTTTGCACTTATCGCAATATTCAACCAATATAGTCATCTTCTGATGCTTTGATTGTGCTAATGGCTTCGTCCACAAATCTTCTTTTAGGATAAAACGTCTCGCATTATCCTGCAAACTTAATTTTTCGATGCCGTTCTCTGTCTTCTCACTCTCTTGGTACGGTATCGGCTCTTTATGTGGTTCGAATGGGCGACGCTTCGGACCACGTTTTTTCAGACTCGGCGCACTGAACTGAATGTCTTCTTTTTCCTTTTGGACTTGCTGGACTGCCCATTCTGCTTGGGGAATGCTCTGCGCTGCGCGCGGTTCCATGTCTAGAACACCTGCTTCAAAATGAGTTTGACTAGCCTGTTCAACTGCCATCAACTGAACCCTCTCACCTGGACTTGATCCGCGACGATATCAAATTCGAACGCTCTTCACCCACAATGGGAATAAGAACGTGATATATGGAAACATTCTCCGTTTCAAGCGGACCGAAAACGTGATGTAGGAAGTCTGGAAAGAGATTGCTCTGCACTCAGCCGAACAGGTGCGGAATACATGCTCAAAGACAAAGACATGTTGTACAACACTATATAGAATCGTCTGGCTTGTCACCTAAGGAAGGTGATTCCACCGAAACTTGCGCAGCCACGAAGCGCGTGAGACAATCTTCGCGGTATATACTAACAATTTCGATTACCGATAACGGAAACCAGCTATAGCTTTCAATATAAATATCCACCGGTTTTCTTTGAATTTCTTTGTTTTTCTTTCGTATTTCTGTTTCTCACTTCTTCTTATTGTTTATATTCTTCTTCTCGCTCGCAGTTTTGTTCTCGTTCTCTGATCTTGCATTATTGGATCTTTATCGAACTCTCTTTTCTTTCGCGTTTTCTTTTCGTTTTTTTGCTTGTTATGAGCGGTCGACTTAGATGCGATACGTGTATTTCATTGTAATCTAGATTTAAATGATCGATTATGAGTCGACAAACATATTCATTTGAATCTAGATTTAGATGATTTCTTGTCATATAAAGCAGCACGCGCTCCACGATTTTCATTCAAATCCAGATTTAAAGGACTTTGAATCTATAATCCAGTCTCCACCACATATATATATATATATATATATATTTATATGTGTATATGTGTGTGTGTGCGTGTGTATATATATATATAGGAAGCTAACATGTATATATATGTCTTCTGTATGTATATATGTATATGTGTATGTGTATATATATATATATGGTAGACACTGGTTTCTAGATTCAAAATCATGTAAATCTGGATTTAAATGAAAATCTTGGAACGCGTGCTGATTCATATGAAATGACATGATGTAAATCTACCACTTAAAAGACAAGAAAAGAGAAATAAACAGATAAATATAAGGGAGTTAGACAAATATCCGAGTACATAAGAAATGAGAAAGATAAAACAAAACTGCGAGCCAGAACAAGAAGGTTAACAATAAGAAGAATAGGAAACAGAAAAACAAAAGAAGGATACGCAAATTCAAAGAAAACCGGTATATATTTTATATCGATGGCTACGATGGTTCTTTGTTTCCGTTGTCGGTAATCGAAACATATCCCAAACAATTTTTCTTACGCATTTCGTGGCTGCGCAAATTTTCATGGTTGCGAGTCAGACAATTCAAATGTATTTTTACATTTATTTCTAGCTATTTGGTCTCGTTATCTGCTTTTTCTTTATTTCTCTATGAAAAATGTAAAATCTAAGATTTTATAGACACATTCTGCAAAGTTCTTCTGTTCGTGTGTTAGCGCGCAAGAAACTCTACAAAGGCGCCAGCGGTAACCAGGTTGACGGTTCACTGCTAGCGCCAGTATCGCCTCTGTAGGCCTCTTTTATCATTTAAACATATGACAGAACAGTTTATTGTCGACACGAAAAATACAAAAATTCTGGAGAGCTTTCTGAGAGCTATAGGATTTAGATTGGAAGTCGGACAGTGGTGCTGATAACAGCTTAATTTTGTTGGTGCAGAGTCGTTGCAGAAGGTTGTTTGAACCGGCAGTTGATGCAGCAGCGCTTCCGGCGCGCCACGCGTGCGTGCACGCGAGGAGGGGCGCGTGAATATCATGCAGCCCTTCAGAAGAGTTCTATTTTGATTTCTCGGGTTTTGGACAATGCCAAGTTCAAGATTTCACGAACATATCGACGCAATCATGGGGCACGTCACGCAGTATTTTTCTACATTTTTTTTTGTATTTTTATTTTTATTTTTTGTTTGTCTCCTCCGTTTGCTATGCTGCGCTAATGTCTCTGACACCTTCGACCGAGTCGATGTTGAAATTTTGTGTGCGGAGTGTTTCCCAGTTGTTCCGTTTTCTTTGCGAGCTGGTTTTGCGGACGCGGGCGCGAGTGACGATTGGAGGCCGTTATTTTGCTGTGTTTTCATTGTAATTTTTTTTTTTTTTTTTTTTTTTATTTGACGTTTGGGTGGTCATCCAGGCTGGGTATTTTTAAACGGGAAGGTTCCGGGCAAGTTTTAACGTTTCTACGAGCGTTTCTGATATGGACATTTTTTTTTCGTTTTCTCAAGGATCTTTGCACGCTTAAGGTCGCGAACAGAGTCGTCGACGCAAACCATCAGAGTCCTGATGTTTGGCTAGCAAGGTGTTGAGACAATATGAAATTATCAGGTACTGATTCGATGCAACAAAAACATGTTGACGTGTTATGCGAAGTTGGTCGGTCTAGTCAAGACGCGCGTTTCGTGCGTTGAATGACCGACATGGTCTTCCAGGGCATTGTGTTTGGCCCACCTTTTTGGAATTTATTTTTCAGTGACTCTTGGAAAGCCATCATCAGAATGTTGTTTCAAGAAATTCTTTATGCTGATAATCTGAATGCTTTTCGTCCCTTTCCTTTCTCCACCTCCGATGCTGATGTGTTTGCGTCGGTGCGGCAGTCTCGGAGCTGCTTGCGTGAATGGGGTCGTGCAAACGCAGTTGTTTTTGAGCCTCCTAAAGAAAGTTTGCGCATCGTCTCACGGAGCCGGCCGGCAGGAAGCAATTTCGAAATTTTAGGTGTTGATTTTGACTGTAAGCTTATAATGACAGATGCGGTGCAGAGCTGTGTGCACGAGTGTGGCTGGAGGCTGCAATCATTAATGCGCGCGCGGCGTTTTCACGCAGGCGCCGAGCTTGTCTTGTTATATAAAGCGCACATTTTATCATTCATCGAAAGCAGAACTTGTGCTTTCACGCATGCCTCTAACTCCGTCCTGGCCTTTTTGGATCGTGTTCAAAGCTCGTTTTTCCGCAGTGTGGGCATTTCTGATTTAGATGCACTCCACCACTTTAAGTTAGTTCCTTTGTGTTCTCGAAGAGACATAGCTTGGGTCTCATTCACAGGGCTCTTCTTGGGGCCCGCCGGGCAAGTGTTAAACACTTCTTCCCATTTGATTTGTTTCCTGTCCCCTCTGCGCTCCTCCCAGGCATTTCCGTCATGTGGCCGATCCCTGCCCTGCTCGGGATCCCGATTATGTAATTCGTTCCACGTTGGGTGGCGCTCGTATGTACAATTGTCTTCCTGAGAGCGTTGTTAGCGCCCATGACGTGAAAGAGTTCCAAAGTCTACTGTCTGGGCTTCTGTGTCATGCCAGGTCAGGTTGCGACCTGGCCACAGCTGTTTTCGTGGCGTCTGCCGCTCGCTTTCCACGAAGTGCGCCGCTTTCGGAACTGGCGCCCGGCGGCCTGATGGCCCTTGTGTGGTGCCCAGGCGGTTTTTCTTGAGATAGCCGCGGATTTTTTTTTCTGCGTCTCTTCTTCTTCCTTCCTTTCGTCTCTGTTCTTCTTCGTTCCCGTCCTTGTCTTTTCCGTTGTTTTTCTTCTTGTTTTCGTTCGTTCTCCTTTTCTTGTTCTCGTCTTCGTTTCTTGCTTGGCTCGGTGCCTGCTGCTGCCTCTTGTCGTTCTTCTGCCTCCTTCCCCTCCTCTTTCCGCTTCCTGTGGCCGCCTGCGTGGAGCGCAGGGCGCGCGCGCTGCGCGGTCGCCGTGCACGTGGGCTGGTGCCCTTCGCCCCCCTTCTCCGCCCTTCTCCCTCCCTCTTTCTTTCTTCGTGTTGCTTCTCGTTGCTGCCTGCTTTCTCTGCTCTTGTTCTCTTCTTTCCGTTTTTTTTTTTTTTTTTTTTTTTTTTTTTTTTTTTTTTTTTTTTTTTTTTTTTTTTTTTTTTTTTTTTTTTTTTTTTTTTTTTTTTTTTTCTTTTTTTTTTTTTTTTTTTTTTTGTTTTTTTTTTTTTTTTTTTTTTTTTTTTTTTTTTTTTTTTTTTTTTTTTTTTTTTTTTTTTTTTGCCTTCTCTCTCTATTTTCATGTCTTTCTATTTCTCTTTCTCTTCCTTTTTTTCTCTTCCTTGTTCCTCCTGCGGACTGCCACCCACCCCCCCCCCCCCCAACGACCCCCACCCCCCCCCCCCCAGTCGGGCCTTTTTTTTTTTTTTTTTTTTTTTTTTTTTTTTTTTTTTTTTTTTTTTTTTTTTTTTTTTTTTTTTTTTTTTTTTTTTTTTTTTTTTTTTTTTTTTATTCTTCCTTCTTCTTCCTCTTTTCTCTCTCCCTTCTGCCCCGCCCCCCCATCTATATATATATATATATATATATATATATATACGGTCGAGTGAAGGACGCAACGGCGCAGTGCAGGAAGGCCCCGCAAGCTGGCGAGAGTGAGAACAAAATTGACGAAGAACGACAGCGGGGGAAGGGCAACATAACTGAGCGACCGAGACCAAGAAGTCTGCGATTAATATTTTCAAGCATGCCGATGTCTCTCCGTACGTTCAACGGGGCCAATGAAAGTACAGAAGACTTTGCAGCGGTGTGATATGCAATGAACGTAAGCACCGCAAGAAACTGGCATCGAGAGGTGCAAGCACAGTAGAGGATGCATGGCTGATGGCGCAATTTCGGTACTCGATGTAAGACAGGACGTGCGTTTCGAAAAGACCAACCAGCACAGCGTCGGTGTGGTAGCGCTTCGAACGCACGAGGTTGTAGACGCGCCACGAAGCGCCGTCCGCGCATTGATTCATAGCGTCGCGCATCGGGAGTTTCATATCGAGCGTCACCCCAGCAACTCACAATTTTCGCCTGCTCGTCTATTTTGCGATAGAATGCGGGGGCGCTTTTGCTTGAATCAAAGCGGGCTCTGTTTGCGCGCCTCCACTCGTGCAAAGAACGCAGAAAAGAAGCGGCCTGGAGGGCTAATGCGTCGAAAATGTCCGCCGGAATCTGTTTTGAAGCAGCCAGATCGTCGGCAAAAATAATCTCGTCAAAATCTTCAACCCGACTTGCCATGAATAAATGTGATCCAGAGCACTTGGCGAGCACAGTACCCTGGTAGACCATATCGCACATTCGGATAATAAGCGTCTGCTGGCCTCCTACCGCGACCCGAGCCGAGCAGGGCAGAAGCCAACTGGGAAGCAAATCTACAAGGTGCTGTGGCACGCTGAAAGAACGAAGTTTTTGCCGGAGACGGTCGGCATCGACTCTGTCGACAGCCAGACACGTCCGAGCAGCAAACAACCATGCGGTGCCCGAGCGAGAATGTGTGTTGGCAGGACAGGATGAGGTGAAGGAGCGCGTCGCGTGCTCCGCGGCGTCGTCAATGCGCGAATTGGTGCATGCCGAATATTCCCATGCGTTCCAGACGTGAAACAAACAAAGCGGCTATGAGACGTCCATGCAGCGCCTCTGCGCCAGTTATGTCCGCAGGTCTCCTCTTGGAGGCGCGCGGTTGTACAATATCTTACTGGGGGCAACCGTGCACCAACCAACTGTCCACGATTTTCAATGCATGCTCCAGTTGTTTCTGTGCTCCCGGGCCCGCGCGGGAGACGCTCAGTGGAAGGTTTTGCTTTCGTAGCGTCAGCCGTTCGCCTTCCGCCCTCTTCTGGCTCATCGCGCGTGGGCGCCGGTTTAGTTAGTCCTTTCTCGCCTTTCCCTCCCCCTCCCTCCCCTCCCCTCTTCCTCTCTTCCGTCCCTGTCCCTCCCTGTTGATTTTTTAGTGCAAAGGGTCTTTCTTTCGATCGGCGGCCGTTTGTTCGCCTGTCTGAAGAAGGCTAGTGGTGAGGAGTTCATGCATGTCCGAGGCTGATAAGAAAAAAAGACATATGAAACACACACACACACGCATATATATATATATATATATATAGAGAGAGAGAGAGAGAGAGAGAGAGAGAGAGAGAGAGAGAGAGAGAGAGAGAGAAAAAAACTGCGCCGTGAGTTGAATTCCACGATGGTCGTCTGGATCAGACATGGCCCTGCGCTTGTGCAAAGCATAGATCCAGTGCTCGCACCAACAGGCCGCCACCTGGAGTGAGCCACGATGGACCGTGCTAAAAGTCAGAGCGGTCGCGCCAGAGCTTGAGCGCGTGCCTTCAGTGCACGCGCTGGCGCACGGTTTGGACCCGTGCCACTGTCGGCACGGAGAGAAGACAACACATTCTGTGCGCTGCGCTCCCGGATACGAAGGAAATCGCCGCTTTCTGCCGGCGCTAAGACGTCGGACAAATCAGAAAATGTTGTTTTCAGACGCTGGCAAGTCCCATTTTGAGGCGAAGCTGGAAGCAAAAAGCTCCGCTTTCGAAGCGCTCGTCACCACCCGACTCCCGTCTGATCTCTTGAGGGGCGAAGTGGTCGGCTTAGCAACCCGGCCCAAGATAACATTCGACAACTGCCGCCAACGCTTGCTGCCGCGGCGAATGGAACGAAGCTTGTTTCGCGTGCGCTGGATAAAATCGGCGTGAGCTTGCAACGGACCAGAACTACACCTACGACATTCCGTGCCTGCCACTGCATGTTTCTCTTCGACTAAACGTATGCATTTGTCTGTCAACCAAGGATGGGAAGAGCGAAACGAGAGCGAAGAGGAAGGGATGATATCTGCCATGCGTTCCAAAATTCTACTCGTGACTCGCTCTGCGGACTCGTCTGGGGAAGTGGCAGAATTCCAGCGCCAATCTTGACTGCAAAAACGGCGCCTCAGACCGGTCCAATCCGCACGTGCAAAATGCCAAACCTGCCGTGTAACCAATTCGGGGCAGAGAGGAGGGCCAGAAAAGCGAAGCGATACACCGCGATGGTCAGCAATCTCACTAGCGACCTCAACAGTTAAAAGATTTGGCAGATCAGTAATAATTAGGTCGAGTAAGTGCTGGCCGCGTGTCGGGGCGCGAACACGCTGCGAGAAACCGTGCTCCTGCACAAGCGATTTAAGGCGGACGCCCTCTGGGGTCGTCGAATGACTATGCTTTAGCCAAGAAAGGTGATGAACGTTAAAATCCCCAACAAGAGCTGAACCGACGGATTGCTCTTGCAACTTAGAAATACCATGTTCAAGTACATCAAGTGAAACACATTCTCCATAGTGAGGTCGTCTGTGCATGCGTCCGATCAAAAGCGGACCGGAGCTACAGTGAACGAGGAATCAAACTACTTCTGCTGGATCGGATTCAAAAAGAAGCGAGCAGGTGGGAACGATTTCGCCAAGAACGAAAATCGCCACCCCCCCTGCTTGCAGGTGGCTGTCGCGGCGCGCCAGCAAAGTGTAGCCGGGCAACTGCGGCTGTTTCACAGACGCGTCCATCCACGTTTCAGTCAAACAAACAGCATGAGGAGGCGAAGGAAAGAGGAGGAGACGAGCGGACAATTCGCCATTGTGTGCATTAAAGGATCTGGTGTTAATACGAAAAACTGTGAGATCAGAAGCGTCGACAGGTGGCGTCGGCTGGGAGTTGCCACAGCCACCACCTGGAGGATTATATACATTTGCTGGCTCTGCCTGAGCAAACAACTCATGCAAAGAGCGCTGTGAGAAGGAAGGGCGAGTAGGCAGAGGAGGCCGGGGAGACGAGGAGGGAGGACGAACGGGTAAGGCGGGTCGAAAACCTGGGCGGAAGCAGTTCGAAAATCCGCCTCCGTGAAATTCTGGCTGGGCTGGGCCTCGCGAGAGAGAAATCGACGTTGGAGGGCGGATTCGGATCGGGGGCCCCGACGTCTCGATCGACGCGCAGGAGGCCGCGCACTGCTCGCAGAGCGAGGGGCGGCGGAATGCGCAGAGAGCGAAGGGCGAGGGGGAGAAGTGTGACAAAACTGCACGCGACCCCTTTCATTCTAAAGCGAGAGATCGCTGAATGGTGCGCAAAAACTGCCGGTCAAGTCCCCAGATTCCTGCTTCAATCCGGCGGCGCTGTTAATGCTGCGCGGGATTTCCAATCGATCCGGATCGTGCCGCGAGGGGCCCTGGCCTTCGATTTCTTCTCGGCCTCGCGGAGGGCCCAATCCGTAGTGGCGTTGATCCTGGATTTCGCGGGCTTCAAAACGAAAGTCGCGCCGCTGCTTGTCTGGGCGCGCGCGCCTTTGCCTCCGGCAGAGACTAAGAGATCACGAACGGCTTTGTTTGACACAAATCGAGGAAAGGATGCCTTCGAGACAGTCTGCGAATTACGAGGGCCAGAGAAAAAATGACCCATTGAAACTGGCCGCGCCGAAGGATTCACATCAGAAGCGATCTTCTCAAGATCGGCAATGCGCTGCTGCAGGTCGGAGGTAGAAAACCCGACGACCGCGATCTGAAGATTGGAAACGTCCATGGCGCTCATCATTTGCAAGTGCCGGCTGGAGAAAGAGCCATTTGCTGATGAAGCCGGTTTTGATTCGAGAACTCCCAAACGATTCCGGAAATCAGCCATTTCGTCCTTCAGGGGGTCGACTGCCTGCGAAATCTCAGTGCGCAACTTCGTCTCCGTCTGGTTGATTAAAGCCTTGGTGGACTGCATTATCTGAATCTGCGAATTCGTGATCGCCGTCTTAAGTAGCCATATGTTTGATGATGAAGTCGAGCTTTCTGTTCTCATTGGCTGTCTGTTCAGGTGGTGTAGGTTTCAGTTGTAGCTGCTCCGCGTGCGCCGCATGCGCCGGGGGGGCGGAACCCGCGCCCGGGCGTGCACCCGGGGCCAGCGCCGCGCCGGGGACCGCTGCACTGGGGGACGCACCCGCGCCAGGAGCGGTAGGCGCAATGCTCGACGCACCAGCGCCTCCTTGGGAGGGGGGCGGAGCACCGCTCGACGCATCAGCGCCTCCGGTGGAGGGGTGCGGAGCCGCTGCGCTGCCTCCGCTGCCTGGCCAGGCAGGGGCAGGAGCGTACTGCGACGCAACTTGCGTCGGAGCAAGCGCCATATCTGTCTCCGTGCCGATGGACTCGCCCGTGCGGGCAGACTTCTTCTCAGGAGAACCGCCTGGAGATTCCTGCAAAGCACGGGCAACCGCAGCGCGTTCTTTCAGGCGATGAATGGGGTCACCGGGTGCAGGAGCTACGACGTCGCCCTGGCCTCTGCCAGTGCCCTTCAGCAAACTCAGACAACTCGGTAGATTCGCCAGGACGTGCTGCAGCAGCAGCTCCGGTTGCCATGGCGTGATGCTGACAGAATCGAACAGGTGTGTGAATTGTGAAAAATGTTCCACCAGGAGCTCACTGAAGCGCTGGGATGAGATGGTGGCTGACCGCCCCGGCGACAGGCGATGTGATAGCTTGAGCTCGTGCCGCAACAGCGTGAACTTCTTGAGCCAAAATGACTTGAGCCAAAATGGCTTGAGCCAAAATGTTCGTCTTCTGTATTAGCTCTTCTCGACGCTCTCCTTTCTCGTTTCCTGAGTTCGCTGAGTGTGACAGACGCGGACGCTTTGTTTTATGTTAATCTGGCGCCCCTTTACACTCGTCGTGACATAAGCATACTCGGTGTCATTTACAGAGCTTCCCTAGTGATTGGATGCCACACGGGGCCGGGCAGGCCTTCTTCTCGCTTTCTGGACGGTTGATGGGAAAATCCATCTTGTTTTTCGGTCTCCTGCTCTCGTGGTGTCTCTGAGAGACATCGCGCGCGGAGTCTTTTAAGTTCACTTGTGGTGAGGTAATGTGTTCGTGTTGCAGCGAGGTTAGTAAACAAACAAATCTTCGGTCTTCCGTGCTTTCACAACTTTTTAAGCTGGATGCGGCGCCGCCGCCGGCCAGGGCTCCCAGAAGACACAGGCGCCATCTGGTGGGGTCCCCTTTCAGAGCACCTGATTTTCTTTCACGCTCTGCACTTGGTGCCGGTCGCATTTATAACCTTCTCCTTGTTTTTATTGTTTCCGTTCGTGATGTCAGCGTATTTCAATCTCCCCTTCAAATCTCGTGCGTGCTCGTGCGCGTTTTTTGACGACTGATTGGTTTCGTTTTCCCCTCGCCTGCGCTGGGTTCGCACCCGTTCC
>CAUYUJ010022093.1:70000-206730 GCA_963575745.1 Prorocentrum cordatum | reverse complement strand
GAGCATCAGGGGGGGGGCGCTCCGCGCACGCGGCGTTGCGCTGATGGGGCGGGCGGGCGGGTGGGCGGTCAGTGTGTGTGTGTGTGAGTGTGTGTGTGAGTGTGTGAGTGTGTGAATGTGTGAATGTGTGAATGTGTGAATGTGTGAATGTGTGAATGTGTGAATGTGTGAATGTGTGAATGTGTGAATGTGTGAATGTGTGAATGTGTGAATGTGTGAATGCGTGAATGTGTGAATGTGTGAATGTGTGAATGTGTGAATGTGTGAATGTGTGAATGTGTGAATGTGTGAATGTGTGAATGCGTGAATGCGTGAATGGGTGAATGTGTGAATGTGTGAATGTGTGAATGTGTGAATGTGTGAATGTGTGAATGTGTGAATGTGTGAATGTGTGAATGTGTGAATGTGTGAATGTGTGAATGTGTGAATGTGTGAATGTGTGAATGTGTGAATGTGTGAATGTGTGAATGTGTGAATGTGTGAACGTGTGAACGTGTGAACGTGTGAATGTGTGAATGTGTGAATGTGTGAATGTGTGAATGTGTGAATGTGTGAATGTGTGAATGTGTGTGTGTGTGAATGTGTGTGTGTGTGTGAATGTGTGTGTGTGCGTGTGTGCGTGTGTGCGTGTCTGCGTGTGTGCGTGTGTGCGTGTGTGCGTATGTGCGTGTGTGCGTGTGTGCGTGTGTGCGTGTGTGCGTGTGTGCGTGTGTGTGTGTGTCTGTGTGTGTCTGTGTGTGTTTGTGTGTGTTTGTGTGTGTGTCTGTGTGTGTATGTGTGTGTTTGTGTGTGTGTCTGTGTGTGTGTTTGTGTGTGTGTGTGTGTCTGTGTGCGTCTGTGTGTGTCTGTGTGTGTTTGTGTGTGTCTGTGTGTGTGTCTGTGTGTGCCTGTGTGTGTCTGTGTGAAATCCGCTCACATCATCATTATACTCATTTCTACTGTTTCCGTCTCGGCTCAGGTATTGGAAACATGTACAGCGCCGCCTGCCCGCGGCGCATGGGAAAAAAGAGATCGCTACCCTCTCCTTTACCTTCCTCTACGTACGGGAAGCCTTGTAGGTTCGATTCGTCGGTCGTCAACCTACATACACGGTCAGGGCTGCATGGTCGGTGAGTTGCCCGCGGTTCTCTTTCGCCCTGGGTAGCCGATGGTTCCTCAGCCCGGGGGGGGGGGGGGCCAGAATCGCCCATGGGACTTCAGGCCAACAGCGCGCGCTTCCGCAGTGAGCCTCGTGCGCGGCGGTCCCGTTGCTACCGTGATGCTGCGCAGGGCTGGCCCCCCTGTCTCCTGCGCAGCAGGTGCTGCATAGGTTATGAGGATCGGGCCGTGATATCACCAAAATTTGTCGCACAGGTGCTGTGTCGTGCGGGTTTCGACGTGCCCTTGTTGCACCGAGGGTGCCACAGGCGGTCTGGTGGCGCAGGGCTGCTGCGCAGTACCGCAGTGCACTGAAGGTAATCAGCTGCGGGCGATGTGGTGGCCCAGAGGTGCCGTGCTGCGGTGCCGTGCCCCTCCGCGATGTAGGGCCACTGACATCTCCAGATCTTGGTCCGGCGGCGCGGGTGCCGTGTCTTGCCTTGGTGCCGTGGCGTGCCACGTTGTGGTGCCGCGCCGTGATTTTCGCAGGCGTCGTCGAGGGAGCCAGAGCGCGATCTGGCTGTGGGATCGTGTTGTGCGCTGCAGTGCCGTGCCATGCCGCGTTCCCACGTTTGACCGAGGTGTTGTGCCCCGCGCTCTGGTGCACGGTCCTGTGAGGCTCCCATGCGCAACGAAGACGTGATCTGTTCACCGTGCCGGCATGCAGCCATAGCAGGCGCAGGTCACGGCGCGGCGGGTGGCACCGTGTGCGCGGCGCGGCAGGTGCGAGTCGAGGGCGGGTCGTCGGCGCGGGTCGTCGGCGAACCACAGGCGGATCGCCAGCGGGTTGCGGGGCGGGTCGGTGGCGGGCGTGGGTTGCGTCGGACGCGGGTCGCGGTCGGTTGCTCTGCGATTCGTGGGCGTGTCACGCGGCAGGTGCCGCGGCGGGTCGCGGGGCGAGTCGCACAGATGGTCGCGGTGCAGGTCGCAGGACGGACCGTAGGGCGTCATCGAAGCAGACCAAGAATTGCATGGGCAGTGCAAAACCGCCCAGGCCCCCCCAATCGGATGGGATGAAATTTGCTTTGGTTTGGATTGTTAAAGCACTATAGCAGTGGGTCCGCGCCATGCTTGCCATACCACGTGTGCTAGATTACGTTTTATTTTACCCACTATCATGCAGCATTGCATGGAGATTTGGAGTTGCTGAGTTGGCGAAGTGTGTAACCCCGCTGGGGGCAGCTGAGTCCAGTTCTTTTCAAACAGTTCAGTCATGGACACGTTTGTTTGCCTGGTGTTGGTGTCCGCTGAGCTCGGTTTGACCATACGTATGTTGTGTCGCATGTGTTACGTAGCCGAGCTCATGATGCATTCTGAATCAGATCGTGTTAGCCGGTTCTAGTCTAATATGGTTTAGCCTTGTTGAGTCAAGTTCGGTCTGGCTTAGTGCAGGCTAGTGGAGGACATTCTCAAGTTGTTTAAGTTGTGCGGAACTGGATTCAACCATATTGAATAGAACGCGAGAGTACGGCTTGTGTCGCCGAAGTTCGCCGTCATCCGTTGTGAAAGGGTGTCTTGTTCGTAGGTGTCCATTGCAGTGGCCGTCGGTTCACACACTGTCGATTATCTTTGTGTGACGTGGTTGTTGTTTTCATTTGCGACCGTTCAGCGAGTTGTTTATCGGACTCCGTCAAACTCTAGTTACAACACAATTCGGTGCACACCTTTGCCCATCTGTTGTTATTACATATTCTCAGACCAATGAGCCTCATGCTGCTGCGCGGTCCTGTCAATCCCGGCATTTACACGTGAGCAGTTGTGTGCATATCATGTGGTTTGCGCAGGCGACAGCGGTATCACTGAGCCATGGGGATTGCGATCCGATGGTTCGGAGGACGTCTCCCCTTTTTTGTTGTGGCTTCCTGAATCGGCTACCGCATGCCGCTTCACATAACGTGCCTGAGCCTCCCGTTCATGCGAGTGTGTCATGTCATTTCAGTTCGGGACTCCAGCAGATGGGCTCGGCTTGAATCAATCAATTTTTCACCCGCATCGTTTATGTTTCGTCGGCCGTCGATACGGTTTTGGTGGGTTTGTGGGCAGCCAGTGGGTGTGAAGACACATGCTGCCGCTTCGTGGATGTGGCATGGGGGAAGAAAAGTCTGGAGGTGGGCGAGGAGGATGGCAGGGAGGGAGGCGGGGCACGGACGACGAGGGAGAAGAAAAGGGGCAGGACGTGCTCACAGGAGGGTGGGGAGGACCAGGACGCAGGTCGAGGAGGAGGAGGCGGACGAGGAGGCGCAAGACGCGGCGGCTGGCACCGAGGCACGGAGGGCTGCGGACGATCCGTGGGGACGGCCGACGACGAAGCCGGAGCCTCGACTTCAGTCGGGCGTGTCCCTCTACCAGGGGGCGTATTCGAAAATAGTCGAAAAGTAGCTTGGGGACGATACTTTGAGTATGTGTTGCACTTTTTTCACTTCTCGTCCCAATTCCGCCTGTAGGGGGACGATACTTTGAGCATTTGCTGGCCATTTGGGGGCATTTTTTGACTACTTTTTTCGGTTCTCGTTCCAATTCCGCCCATAGGGGGACACGCCCGACCTAAGCCTCGACCGACGGCTCCGCAGGCGGGCGCCCGCCCCCGCGCCCGGCGGCCCCCGGGGCGGCCGTGCAGGCCGCCAAGGGGCGGCGTGAAGGCTTCCCAGACAAGCAGTGGCGAAGCGTCTAGGCTCGCCTATAGACCCACCAAACAATCTTCTAAGAACCTTTTGTGGTTCCCACGACATGTTCTTAGAACATTTCTGGTTGGGACTGTCTTGTTTTAACACTGGGTTTATGTTCTAAGAACCTTGTTTTTGTTTTTAGAACATTTTCAGGTTCTAAGAACATTTCGTGGCATGACTATAGGAATGCCGGGACGGTCGGTCCCTGCTCAATCCCAGAGCCCGTGGCCTCGCAGCGGAGCCTCTCTCGAGAGAGTCGGGTTGACCCAAAAGGGGGTCCCAGCGACAAGAGGGTGGTGCAATAGATTTGGTGCAATAGATTTGTGGGGTTGCAGTACATTTGGGGCGTGCAATACATTCCAGGGCGCAAATGCAATGCTGGATTTTCGCGTGCAATACATGAGTTGCAGTACAAGGCAATACAATTCTCCGGCGCAGTACATCTGCAATATTACCCCAGTGCGACCCTACCTAGGAGTTGGAGCCCCTAGGAAAGCAGCATTAGTAGTAACTGTAAACGCCGTCCTCCTCCTTCTCCTCATCGTCGTAGTTGCCTTTGCTTTTGCTTGTTTTTGTTTTTGCTTGGTTTTGTTTTTGCTTTGCCTTCGCACACACACGCATGTTTTTGCATTCGCTCACCGGGAGGGCTCTCTGATCGTACTGTTGCACATTGTTTTTGTTTTGCCTTTCATTTGTTTTGCCTTTGATGTTGATTTGCTTTGCGTTGCTAGTGCTTTGCTTTGCTGTTGCTGTTGCTGTAGCTTAGTTAAGCGTTGTTAAGTTACAGCTACAGCTACAGCTACAGCTACAGCTAAGCGGCGCTAAGATGAAGCTAAGCTAAGCTAAGCTAAGTTGAGATACGCAAAGTTAGGGTAAGGGGGCGCAACTGGGGGAACCGCGGGGCGGGGACCGGGGGAACCACCCGGGGCGAAGCCCACTGCCCGGCCCCTTTTTAAGCTAATAGAGTAAGAACCCTCTAGGCAGAGCCTAGGCAGGGAACAGTTGCCCCACATCTGTTGCACCACCCCCTTGCGGCTGGACCCTCTTTCGGGTCACCCTAAGAGCGGGCGCTGCCGCGCCCGCCCCGGGCGGGCCCGCGGGGCCAGGGCTTCGGACGCCACTCCTCGGGGGGGATAGGCATAAATTCGGAAGACGACCCTGGGAGCCCCTTATCTCGGGGGTGGACAGACCTCCTACCCTGACACGTCGATGAAGGAATTGGCCGTTTTCGGTTCGCGAGAGGGCGTCGCGGCCGTCGTTTTTGCGGGTCCGGGTCCGGCGGATTCGGTCCCATGCCGTTTTCATTAAGGGGAGGTTTACTAAAGGGAGGTTAATCCACCGCCGATTATTGTCAGTTGGCCTGGCTTTCCAGCGCCTCCAGTGGTCCACAGTCGTTTGCTCGCGCCACTGGAGGCCACTGTGGGGGCTACGGGAAGCCACTGCAGGCCATGGGAGGCCGCGGGGGGGCCACTGGAGGAGACACTGGAGGCGGCTCTAGGCTTGCGGGGGGCAGCTGGGGCCACTCAGGTGATTACGAAAGGCTCCCAGGAGAGTCTTCTGAAGGCATAGGGGGGGATGTATCGACCCCCAATCGCCGATTGATCGCCGATACGGGCCCGATAGCCCCAACCTGCACAGGAAGGTCGAGATTCGCTATAGTTATCGGGGGCCTATCGCCGATTTATCGGAGATATACCGCCGATTTCAGGTCGATGCATCCCCCACTTATGCCAGTCCCCCCCTACCGTTGCCCTTCAACTCCTGGGAGGTCAAATTCTGATGTTGCCCTGGTCCGAAATCTAGGCTCATCCGGCTTCATTCCGCTTGATCCAGCTTGAGCCTGCTTTATCCGGCTTTTAATCCCGTTCAACCCGCGGCTTGATTCTGCGTAGCAGCCCCCCGAATGGGGTCCAATCTTCCTTCAATTCTTCCGACGAAGACCTCCCAGTGGTTGCCTCCTAGCACGACGCCTGGGGCTCGGCGGCGAGCGAGGGAAGGAAGCGAGGAGGAGAAGGCCCTTCTCAGGAGGCGGCGGGACGCTTCAGAAGCCCCCTGGCCTCCCGAGAGAAGTGTCTCCGTGCTGCCTTGGGGGGAGGCCTCTGGAAATCACCACCCACCAAACCACCCCAACCCAACCCGAAGCCCTCGATTTGCCCTCCATTTCCGGTGGGGGGGGGGTCGGGGAACGTTAGAAAAAACATGGAATCCGTACCCCCCCAACCCGAAATTCGGGTCAAATTCAAGTCTTCGGGTTGGGTTGGGGTGGTCTGGTAGGTAGTCGAAAGCTTCTCCGAAGGCAGAAGGGGACTTCCGAGGCTTCCGAGAAGGCCTGCCCCCCTGCTCGCTTCCCCCCCCCCCGCAGGCTCGCCGCCGATGGGGCGGCACGTCGGCGCAGGGCCACGAGTGGAGGAGGAGGAGGAGGAGGAGGAGGAGGAGGAGGAGGAGGGGAGGAGGAGGGAGGAGGAGGAGGAGGGGTGAGGAGGGGGAGGAGGAGGAGGAGGGGAGGAGGAGGAGGGGGAGGAGGAGGGGAGTGAGGAGGAGGAGGAGGGAGGAGGAGGAGGAGGAGGAAGGAGGAGGAGGAGGTGGAGGAGGAGGAGGAGGAGGGGAGGGGAGGAGGAGGAGGAGGAGGAGGAGGAGGAGGAGGGGGGGAGGAGGGGAGGAGGAGGAGGCAGGAGGAGGAGGAGTGAGGAGGAGGAGGAGGAGGAAGAGGAGGAGGAGGAGGAGGAGGAGGAGGAGAGAGGAGGAGGAGGAGGAGGAGGAGGAGGATGAGGGGGAGGAGGAGAGGAGCGGGGGTGGGAGGGGCGAGGAGGAGGAGGGTGAGGGGAGGAGGAGGAGGAGGAGGAGGAGGAGGAGGAGGAGATAGGACATGTCGGGGGAACGTAAGATTCGAGTTCGCCGGAGCTGGGATTTGCCGACGCTTTTGAATGGGCCCATTCCGCCGTTCCGAAG
The DNA here is from genome assembly GCA_963575745.1 of Prorocentrum cordatum. Classification (NCBI taxonomy): domain Eukaryota; class Dinophyceae; order Prorocentrales; family Prorocentraceae; genus Prorocentrum; species Prorocentrum cordatum. The sequence continues at coordinate 199,978 of CAUYUJ010022093.1, read as the reverse complement.
GTTAACGGTCCAGTTCTCGCGGGAAGTTTGCAGCAGGAGCTCGCGTCAAATTTCAAATGGGGTCTCGTCATGTTCGTGCCGCCCCGTCAGGCCACCCCGAGTTCCCCAAATCCGAGACTTACGTCTTCCAAGGAAATGCGCGGGTGTAAGAGATCATGACCGATTATTATAATCAGTTGCGCGGAACGCTCGGGACGAGACGCGGGGCCCAAGCATTCATGCCAGCAGCCGTTGCAAGCGCTCCATTCTGTGTTGTCCAGGCGCTTGCGGCAAGTCCCACCACGCCCGTTGTGTGGTAGGGTTGTGAGCACCAGATGCCCTCGCATGTGACACTTTTGGTCTTCGCTTCTTTGGACAGCTCTCGTGGAGAACAGTGGGGCCGCCTCGGGGCTGTCTTGGGCCCCGTGGGCAGTCTTGGGGGGTCCCTCCGGGCCGTCTCTGCAGCCGCCTCGGGGCCATCGAGGAGCCCCTACACGAGGCCGTCGAGGCTGAGAGGCCAGGAGGTCCCACAGGAGGCCGCGGCGCGGCCCGTGGAAGGCGCGTCTTGTCTTGAGTCGGGCGTGTCCCTCCACCGAAGAAGAATTCAAACATAGTTTTACAGAAATGGTCTGAGGACGACTTTCGTGGTATGCTTAAGCATTTGTTGAATAGTGTTGCGCATTTCTTTACGTTTCGTCCAAAACCCGCCTGTCAGGAGGACATGCCCACCTAAGCCTTGTCGTTCAGCCGGAAGCGCGATTTGGAGGAAGCAGCACGGCTCCATGCCCTCAGCAGAGTCCAGGCTCGCGCACAGCGGCCTGCCCAGGCAGCTCCACAAGACTGCCTCTCGAAGAAAGGGCTCTGCGCATTCGATGTGGGACCGCGTGTGTCAGCGATGGCGATGGTGGCGGCGACGGTGGCGACCCTGGCGGTGGTGACGGTGATGGTCAATGGGAAGGGAAAGGAGGGAGGAGGAGGAGGAGGAGGAAGAGGATAACTTAGACGAGGGACAGGAGCAGGCTGAGCAGTTCACTGTTGGGGAAAGACTGATGCGACCCAGGACGACCTTCACACTGGTGGCGTCGCGTGGGAGGACATCAAGGCCCACTGGCCGATCTCGCCCTCGAGTGCCGCACCCCTCTCCGCACCCCATTTCCCCGCCCGCGCTGCTGCCTCTCCAGGCCTTTCTCGCCCGCGTTCCGTCCCCCCTCCCCCCCTCTCGTTCGCTTTTCTCCCCCTTCCCCTCCCCTGGCATCGCTCGGACGTGTGTATTTTTTTCTCGGCGAGGACCCTGGAGGAGCATCCTGGACCATCGAGCAAAAAAAACACGCACGAAACCAAAACATGCACGGGAAATGGACGTCCGAGCGACGGCAAGCTCCCCCATCCCACCTCCTCTGCCCACCTCCTGCCCCCATACCACCTCCGTGTGCTGCTCTTCATGGCACGCCCTCCCTCCACAGGCACGCTTCACCCCGTGCGCGCCCGGCGGAGTGGTCTCGTCTCCGTCTCCTTCTCCTCTTCCTCCTCCTCCTCCTCCTCCGCCTCCTCCTCCTCCTCCTCCTCCTCCTCCTCCTCCTCCTCCAGGCGAAATCTCTGGCGATCGGGCATCGCCTCCAGCGTGGACTCGTGCCTGCGCGATTCCCGCGGACGCTTTTTCGGTAAGGCGTTCGCGTTATCCGCTGCGCTGGATGCCACGCCACCTGTGAGGCACATCCCGTGCACACTGGCACGTTTGACGCTCGGCTTCGCGCAGTTCGGTTTCCGTACGCATTATCGGCACCAGGTCCGTTCGGAAATCGTTGATGTGGCCCGCCATGGAGTCTGAAGATGAATATGGGAAAGCGGAATCTCAAATTTGGTCTCGAACGAACCCGACCAATTGTGATTGAATGAATGTTTGGTTCCATACGTTTCTTGAGCGATTCGTTGCTTGATGTCCAGCCATTCCAGCTCGACTCCTCTGCGAGGCACTATTCCGAGATCGAGCCGTGTGTGACATTACATTCGATCGTTTCTCTCATTCCGCCAGCCCATTCTGTATGTAGTGTTTAGAAGCGTTCGGCCATACTGGAACGTGGACAAGAGGCCTTGTTGTGAGGCTTGTAGGGGACTCCTGGGAGTTCTCTCGGGGGCCTCTTGGCGGCATTTGGGAGCCTCTTGGGGGCCTCTTCTCTCGGGGGTGTCTTGGAGACATCTTGGGGGCCTCTTGGAGGCCTCTTGCGGGTCTCTTGAGGCCTCTCGGGGGTGTCTTGGGGGCCTTTGGCGGCCTCTTGGGGGCCCCTTCGGGGCTTGCTGGCGGTCTCGGGTGCCATCTTCGGTGGGAGGGCTCCAAGTGGCAGTTCGGATTGCCCTCGTGGGGCTCTGGTTAAGGGGCCTCTGGAGCCCTCTTGGAGGCATCTTGGCCCGTCTTGGGGCCCTCTTGGGCCTTCTTGGGGCCATCCTTGGAGCCTCTTGTGCTGTCTTGGGGCGATCTTGGGGGCTTCCTGGGCCGTCTTGGACAGTCGGAAGCCCGAAAAGACGGTAACGCCCAAATCTTTCAAAAACCAAAAGAGAAAAATTGAAAGCGAGCTTCCGGGGGCTCTCATGGAGTTATCTTGAACCATCTTTAGGCTATATTGAAATCTCTTGGGGTTGTCTTCGGACCATCTTGGGGCCTGCCACTCACTGATCCTGACACTTGGGCACTCTTGGAGCTCACTTGGGGCCCCTTGTGGCGCTCCTGGAGCGCTCTGGAACGCTCTGAAAACCGCACCCCTCGAAGTACGGCATCCTTGACGGGAGTCTCCTGGAGTACTTTTCGTTTGGGACCCCAGGGGACACAACACGCGAGCGAAGTAGAAATATTGCTAAGCTGTTGCCAGAGATTTTAGCGCGCCTCTGGCCCGTTGGGCCCGCGACTTTAGTCCGTCACAAGGGAGAGCACCAATGCTGTGAGAAGGCCTAATTACGCACGCGTGGAGGATCTGTTCCAAGGGCCGATCGCGGGCTCTCTGGCTGTCCAAGATGCACACGCCGTTTCGCCCGTGTGCGGCTGCATTCGGCGCGTTTTTGGAGGCCTGGAAATGGGCACCAACACCAGCACAGGGGGTTGCCTCCACAGGGGGAAGATGATCCCAGATTTCAGCGTTAGTGGTAATCTTTCGGCCACCCTGGAAGCCATAACATCACCACCACCATCACCGAGATCGGGGTCTTCCTCCCTTCGGTGGAGGCACACCGCCGAACTTGGCGCGGGTGCCAATCCCTGGGGCCTGCGACGCCTGTCGCGCGCCCGCCTCGCTGCGGGCCCCGCACGGCCCGCGCGCCTGCAGGCCCTGGCATCGCTCGGCCGTGTGCATTTTTTTCTCGGCGAGAACCATCGAGGAGCATCCCTGATCATTTGGCGAGAAACCACGCACGAAACCGAAAAAAAAAACACTGGGAATGGACGTCCGAGCGATGGCGAGAGGCCCGCGGGGCCCGTGGGGCGCCCGCTGCCCTCGGCGAGGCCCCGCGGGGCCCGTGGACCTCTGCGCGCTCGGCGCGCGCGCGCGCTCTCGGCGGGCCGGCACGGCGAGCTCTCGGCGGGTCGGGCCGGACGCGAAAGGGGGGGATTGGGAAAGGGGGGGTTACGAAATTAGGGCGACGAGATCTATGCATATCCACTGCTCCTGGCCAGGCCCATCCTGGGCCCAGGAGCTGTGTATATGCCTCCCTGGCCAGGCCAGGAGGGCGTATACACCGCTCCTGGGCCCAGGATTGGCCTGGCCAGGAGCAGTGGATATGCATAGATCTCGTCGCCCTAGAAATCTGCTGCATGCACTGCCCTGACCTTCCAGGAGGGCTACAAAATAGCACCCGACGTAAAGGCCTATCCCAGAGCTGTTCTACGTCTTGGTTTTAGGCTGCTTCGCGCAGCTTTCCAGGTTCTTAGGTCCCCAGTGCCAAAAAAAAGCTCTCTGGAAGGTCTGGGGAAAGGGGGGGGGTACGAAATTTGCTGCATGCAGCTGGTTTCGGCCTCACCGAGGGGCCCATTCCTCGATACACAGCCCCGCCTCCGGCGCCGGGAGGCGCCGGGAAAATCAGCTACGCGAGCTGATTCTCTATCGGCCGTTTTTTCTACAGTATATCTTGCCGCATGCATCTGCGCGCGAGAATGAACCGTAACTCTGCTGGTGATATGTTTTTTTTGTTTATATATATATATATATATATATATATATATATATATATAAACAAACAAAAAAAAAAACTACGCGAGCTGATTCTCAAACCCCCCTTTTGCAATCCCCCCCCTTTCCGCCCGACCCGAGTGGGTTTGGCGGCCCGTGGCCGGGCCGGGCCCAAACTTCTGCCGGGCCCGTCCCTCTATCGGGAGGGGTACTCACAAATCATCAGGAGATAGTCTGGGGACTTACGTTGCTCCCATCGTTCTTGAGGACCACATCCCAAAAATACTGTCGAGCTCACAGAAGAGGGTCGGCAGAGTGTCGAAACAGTGTCTCCCGGGGCCCGATGCGTGAAAATCCTCGAGGTGTGCGCTCGAATTGTTTTCTGGTGATCAAGGCTAAAGTAGGTTGGAACACCATGAATGGGGACGATGTTTTGAGTATTCTGGGGCACGTTTGGGGCATGTTCTGCGTATTGTTTAAATTTGTCCTCCAAAATCCCCCTGTAGGGGGACAGGCCCGACCTAAACCTAGACGCTGTTTTGCTGGACTTCGGCTGTGTTCTGTTTTTCGTCTTGGAAAGGGGAGTGCAGGGAAACGGGCAGAGCAAACGAGAACGAAACGAAGACAAGACGAAAAAAACATTTGGGTCCAGCCCTGACTTGTGGTGCGTGGGTTCACGCGTTGTGCGCGCATGCGCGGTCGCCAGAGGTGGGCTCGAGGTGGCAGGTACACCCGTGTGCTCAGAGGCGGCGGGAAGAAGTGACACCCCTGCGGCAGAAGGCCCTGAACAGATTCAACTCATGAGGGGAAAAACACACAGACACAATTAATCGTCGATTCCCCAGAAAATATTGGAAAGTATGGGAAGTGGGGGGGAAGACAGAAACCCAGAAAATCTGGAAAAATATTGGGAATCTTGTTATTTGTGTCTATTTATTTGTGTGTCCCAGTTTCCCTTCATTGGCACAGCTGCGATAGGGGGCCACGATGGGGGGGTCAGGATGAGGGCAGGGATGGGAACAGGGATACGGGGCCAGGGGCATAGTTCTGGATGCAGGGATGGGCATAGGGCTAGAGATCTAGGAAACTGGACAGAGATAGGGAGAAAAGGGAGAGGGATAGAGGGATTGGAAAACAGAAAAGATGGGGCTCGCGATAGGGATAGGGGTACGGATAGGGATAGATAGTGGGGAAAAATTGGAGACGATGGGAAACAATGGGAGACATTGTCGTCCCACCGATCCTGGATCCAGCAACCCACGTACTTCTCGGTTCCCCAGAAAGTGTCATCAGAAACCTTTCCAAGCAAGTTGCCTGGGGAACGAACAAGTGACAGGCGCAGTTTGCCCCCAGGGGCAATGTGAAGTTGTTGAACGTGGGTCCTGTGCTGCGTTTTGACGACCACCACCCGGTGATAATTTGGGGGCCTTGGCACCTTGTTGTGAGAAACAAAGCGGGGTACCGAGTCGGCCGCGCGCGAGATTGACAGGATTGATCGTGATAGACAGCGTATTATCATGTTCGCGTTCGATCCGATTTTAAGGGCATGTGATATCCGCCCTCTTGCGTGCAGCTGTGATGAATGCTTCAAATTCACTCTGTCATCTTCCCAAAAAGGTCACGTTGAAAGGTGTAAGGCGTTAGCCATAAGAAGTTGCACTGGTAAAGCCACCGACCCCACAAAGGAATAGATCGTGAGGATTCGGAATAAAGGGTTACACGCAACATGGCGAGCGCACCATCTGAGAGTACGCGACAGGGGGGCTGAGGGCGCAGTCATGGATGCTGTTATTGATTCCGAAGGTGGGCACCGGCGCAACGGCCAAGGTAGGGGACTTGATTGCCGTTGATTACAAGGTGAAGTGTGTGGTAAAGGAGCGCCAGGCAAGCATCGTTTCTTACGTTGTATCTGACACTGGGAAGCAGGAAATTAACATTCGATGTGACTGCACAATGTGGTGGGGGAACTGTAGAGAGGGCTGGGACTGCAGAGCGAATGCAGTGAGGAGAGGGACTGGATCATTCACGGGCGAATGTGCGAGGGAGACTAGTTCACAAGTTCGGCCGATGAATTCTGGAATTCGGATATTTTGTTTCATTGGCGGCATCTCCGCAATTTCTGGTAGAATTCGATTGTACGTACACACACACACTGGGTACGGATATGGATGCGATTTCGTTCCGACTGTCAGTTGGTGACGACCCACCGACTCGCCCATTTTGGAAGATCGAGAGGCGTGGTTAAGAGAAGACAAGTATGAAGCATGAGTTTGTCTCGATTGTCTCGCAGCACTACTGAAGGCACATGTGTGACTTAGTTGGTTACGATGGATGTGAATTTTAGTATGAATGGCGAGGTGGGTTTGGAAGCCGCATGTGCCTACTGTTGTGTCAATCCGTGGTAGTGGTAAGTTTCAGGATGCAGACAAGTAGCACGAACAAGTTAGAGTACGGTGTAGTGCGTCGATCACGGTGCCTTTGTCGCCTTCTTACCCTTGAGTACTCTTGCACGCCATGTCAGATCACGATCGAGGACACCAAGGGCACGTCTCGCGACTACCGGTTTGGTATCGGACAAATGCTCCCTGGCATGGACGAGGGCATCAGAGGGATGAGGATTGCAGAATTCGGACATCAATCAGTGCACGTGCCTTGTGATCGTTTTCTTATTCATTGTTTTGCCGATCGGCGCGGGCCCCCAACCCCCCCCTTCCCCCCCCCTATGGAATACATCTTGGCTGTTTTTTCGCGCCTGTTTCGAGCAGGTGGAGACTCCCCCGTGGGGCGCACTGTTGCAAACAGATGCACGAAGCAGAGGTCTGGAGCCAGGCCCCCCCCCTCTCCCCCCTTTCCGCCCAATGTCGAAACGCTGAATAAAAAAACGCTCACCTTTTTCTTCTTGCAGTGTGATGGAAAGCGCGGGAGGGACAGAGAGAGACCGCACGAACAATGACCAAGTCGGCGCGCGGGAGCAAGCGGCTGCAGAAGAGCAGCAGGGGGCCCAGAGTGGCCCAAATATCCTCTATAAGTTGGCCGAGCGCCCCCGGGATTTGACCTGCCCTCGCTCAGGACCTTCCTCCTCCTCTTGCTCCTCCTGTGCTCCTCCTCCTTCTCCTCCTCCTCCTCCTCCTCCTCCCCCTCCTCCTCCTCCCTCCTCCTCCTCCTCCTCCTCCTCCTCCTCCTCCTCCTCCTCCTCCTCCTGCTCCTCCGGCTCCTCCTGCTGCTCCTCCTCCTCCTCCTCCTGCCCCTCCTGCTCCTCCTCCTCCGCCTCGGAACTTTTCCCCAGTTGGGATCGGGATCTCAGGGGCAGCGTGGGGGGGGTAGGCTCAGGGGTGGGTGCGCCGATTCCCAATCGGCCATGGATCGCCGATGGGGGCCCGATAGCCCCACCCCGCCCAGGACCTTGCGGATTCGCTACCGGGGGCCTATCGCCGATTTGTCTGCGATGTGTCGCGATTCCAGGTCGATGTTTCCCCCCCCGAGCTGCCCCACCCACCCCCTGGCGTTGCTCCTCATGATCAAGAAGAGGGGGGAGGGTATGTAGTGGGTTCGGGCAAGATGCGGCCTGATTTTTCTGGGCTTGCTGGGGCAGGCGTGCCTGAGCGGGGGGGGCAGCGCAGCGGCGGCCCCTCGCGCACGCCGCACGCCAGACCAGGTGGGCAGATATTTAGTTGTTCCGCAACCCTCCCTTGAGTTGGGTCCTCGCTTTGATTTCGCAACGCCGCGCGTCTCACTCCTCTCCTCTCCCCCCCCCTTCTCCCTCCTTATCATCCTCCTCACCTGCTCTCAGTATCCTCCCCTTGCTCTGCCTTCCGCATGTCCGTTCCGGCACCCCTCACACGCTTCGTGTGCCCACAGGGCACAGGGAGCTCCACCGAAGGCCCCAGTTGCTGGGTTCACATGGTGCGCTGCCCCATTTTGACAGTTCCCTTACGCGTTTCGTGGCCTCGCAGGGAGCTCCACCGAAGGCTCCAGTTGCTGGGTTCACATAGTGACCCGCCCCCTGTGGCAGACCTCACAGGTTTCGTGGCATTTCAGGGAGCTCCATCGAAGGCCCCAGAGGTAGGGCTCGCATGGTGCCCCGCCCCCTTTCGGCACACGCCTCACATTTTTCGTGGCACCTCATGGAGCTCCACCGACGGCTCCAGTGGCTGCGTTCGCATGGTGCCTCGCCCCATTCCGGCAGACCTCTCACACACTTGGTGGCCGCATAGGGAGGTCCATCGAACGTTCCAGTGGTTGCGTTCGCATCGTTTCGCCCCATCCTAGTTCGGCACACCCCTCACACTCTTCGTGGCCCCCCCCCGTTTGCGATTTCAGCCGTGAGAGTGCGTGCGTGAATGGAGAACGCCGAGTGCGTTTTGACGTTCTTCGGCGAAGCATTCAAGGGTACTGCAAATCCGTCTGGGTGTTCTTGTGGTTCTTGTGTATTGAACGGTCTTGGTTATAATCGCCACGTGGTTAAATTGTGGGTGTCGGTCCTTCGCCAGGCTAATTGCCCACACTTTCTCGTCGGTCGTCTGTTCATGAGGCGCGTGGCTACAGATGTTCGCGCGAGCCGTTCTGTACGGTGTACGAGTGTTCTGTCGCCTTGCTTGCTCCATCACAGGTGCATAGTTTTGTTTTTGATCGGTCAGGACACTTGCATGTTCGGAAGCTACTTCAAACAGCACATCGTCGAACAATACAAGTCATGGGGCTCACCTTGTTCGCAAACAGTGCAGTGTATAAACACACATATATATATATATATGTATATATAGATATATAAGCTCAAGAGTGCCAATCGATGAGTGTCGAAAACGCATACGGCTATCCGCCGCCCCTACCTGCCCATGGAAAACAAAGTATGTGGCCAAACGTTGGGCGAAGGTTATACCAGGCTGTAGCGCAATCAATATGGTCCCCGAACTTCGGGACAAACGTGGGAAACCCTCTGGGGAACACATGGGGGCTATTGCCAGGAGGAGGAGGAGGAGGAGGAGGAAAAAGAGGCTTCTTGAGGGCTTCTTAGGGCCTCCTGCAGGATGCCTGGTAGCATCTTGAGGGCCTCTGGGGGCCTCTTGGGGATCTCTTGGGGGTCTCCTGGAGCCTCTTGGGGGTCTCTTGGGACCCCCTCTTGCCCGTCAGAGGCCTCTTGATCCTCGAAGGCCGTCTTGGGGGCATCATTGGGCAGTGTTGGAGCCCTCTTGGGACGCGTCCGGGCAGTCTTGGGACTTTCTTGGGGTGCTTTCGGGCCGTCTCGGAGGTCTCTGGGGTCCTCTTGGGGCCGCCTTGGGGGCATCTTGGGCCATCTTGGGGCCCTACTGCCCTTCCTCGGGGCCCTCGTGGGGGTTTCTTGGGCCGTCTTGGCGTTACCTTGGAGGCCTCATGGGGCCATCTTTCGGGTATAGCCAAGACCCCAGGTAAGGGGACCCGGTTAGTGGTAGGGCCCTGGAGCCCCTGAATTGGCCAGAGTCACTAAACCAGGTCTGCCGTAGCTGGTGTTTTTTCGGGTGACGGCAGTTCCGCTTAGTGGAACGCGGCGGGGGGGCGCCCCCCAGCACACATCACTAAACCAGGTCCCACTAAACCCAGTTCTGCCAACGCCCGAATCTTGAAGCCCGAAGGGGTGAGAACGCGAAACCAGTTAAACACGCAAGGTACATCATTGATTGTTGGTGTGCTGAGGGCCCCAGGAGAGTCTCAAGAGGAGCCTCCAGGGGGTGGTAGCGGTGCCCGCAGATGTTGACGGAGAAAGGACGTGGTCTCGTGAAGGTCTCTTGGGACATTCTTGGCTCGTCCTGGGGCGATTCCCCGGGGGGGGGGTCGTATCTGACCCGGGACCCCCCCCGGGACTTCCCCGGGACCCCCCCCGGGACCCCCCCCCGGGACCACCCCCCCTTGGCGGGGAAGGGATGAAAGGGAAGGGATTCCCTTTCGACTCAATGACGACGTGGTTCAATTTGTGATTACGACATTGCTCAATGTCAATTTCCTTTTGCTTTGCCTTTTGAGGGTGAGGCCTGGGAAAGGGGAAGGAGCGACGACGACGACGAAGAGGGGGCAGACAGGAAAGCCTCCGAGGGGGCAGAGCGAAAAGCCTCTTCCACACGCCGACACAGGGTGGACCTCTTGGCCTTCGGAGGCCGTCTTGTGGCCTCTCTTCGGTAGTCGTAGATCCTTATGTGGGCACTTGAGGGGCGTCTTGGAGGTCTGCGGGGCCGTCGGGGGCGCCGCTTGAGCCATCCTGTGGCCCTCTTGGGCTGTCTTGCTGGCCTCTTGGGGGCCTCCTGGGCCGTCCTGGAGCGTCGGAAACCCGAAAAGACAAAGACGCTCAAACCGTTGAAACATTTACCACAGAACCAGCAACAAAAACAACAATCAAGAGTGGTATTGGCCTCCTGGAGGTCCTCTTGAAGCCCTCTGCGAGCGTCTTGGGGGCCTTCTGGACAGTATGTGGGCCATCTTGGGACGTCTTGGTACATCTGGGCCCGTGTTAGAGACATCTTGTGGCCATCTTTGGCCCTCTCGGGACCATCTTAGCCGTCTTGAGGCATCTTGGAGGTCAACTTGGCCGTCTTGGATGCGAGTTTCTTGGTTTGGTTCCCAGCTTTTCAGGTTGCCCGAGCGATGAACCGAGATTCCATTGGGACCTTGTGAAGAAGAACTAAAACCACCCTGAAGTTTGGCACGCCGTGCACCCCTGTGGCAAGCCACAGGGGGCGGCGGATCGAAGACGCCTACGGCGAGTCACCGCCGTTGCCTTTTGAAAGCGCCCATGCGGCCAAACGTTTCGCCAAAGTCTGGCCAAGCCATGGGACTATGTGAAACTCATCCGCTGTGGAACCCCTTGGGGGCGCACCTGGGAGATGAAGAGAATGGATGAGAAGAGGGAGGGGGAGGAGGACGAGGAGGTGGAGCAGGAGGACGAAGAGGAGGCCGCTTGACGCCGTCTTGGGTCCCCCTTGGGGGTCTCCTAGGGGGCTTCCTGCGCGCATCTTGGGGGCATCTGAGTGGCCTCTTGGGGGCTTCTAAGGAACCTCTTGGACGTCTTGGAGGCCATCTCGGAGGCCGTCTTGAGCAGGAAGGCCCGCGGCCACGGGGTTTTCTAGGTTGCCGGCGGGTTGGGCCGAGACCCCACCAGAAACGCCGTGCACCCTTCGTGGCAAGCCCACAGGGGGCGACGGATCGAAGACGCCTACGGCAAGTCACCGCCGTTGCCTTTTGGAAGCGCCCACGCCTCCAGACGTTTGGCCGAAGTCTGGCCAAGCTATTGGACTATGTGATCCCCCATCCGCTGTAGAACCCCTTGGGGCACACTTGGGAGAGGGAGGAGGAGGAGGAGGAGGAGGAGGAGGAGGAGGAGGAGGAGGAGAGGAGGAGGAGGAGGAGGAGGAGGAGGAGGAGGAGGAGGAGGAGGAGGAGGAAGAAAAACAGGAGGCCGCTTGAGGCCCGCCTCCTGCGGCGTCCCGGGGGGCTTCTCAGCCATCCTGTGGTGTTGGGTCCGCGCTTTCAGGAGACAGCGCCGCGCTCCTCCTCGCCTTCCTTCCTCCTCCCCCTCCCTCGTCTGCTCCCCGCGTGCCCATTCCAGCACACCCCTCACACGCTTTGTGACCCCTATACGGAGCAGGGTTCGCATGCGGTGCCCGACTGGAGCTCCAATTCAGGCCCCAGTGGCAGAGTTCGCATGCGTTGCCCGCTTGCACTTCTTCACACTCCTGGGCCCCACAGGGAGCTCCACCGAAACCCCCTTGCTGCAGGGTTCGCATGCGGTACCTGCTTCTAGTTCGGCACTCTCCTCGCACTCGCTTCATGCCCCATTAGGAGCTCCACCGAAAACCCCCAGTGGCTGGGCTCGGATGCGGTACCCACTTCCATTTCGGCACTCTCCTCATGTTCTTCGTGGCCCCACAGGGAGCTCCAGCTAAGGCCCAGTGGCAGGGCTCGCATGCGGTATCCGCTTCCATTTCGGCACATTCCTCATCCGCTTCGTGGTCCCACAGGGAGTTCCACCAAAACCCCCCAGTTGCAGGGTTCGCTTTGGGTGCACGCCTCCATTTCGGCACTCCTCACGCGCTTCGTGGCCCCACAGGCAGCTTCACCGAAGCCCCCCAGTTGCAGGATTCGCACGCAGAACCCGCTTCCACTTTGGCACTCTCCTCGCATTCGCCTCGTGGCCCCACGAGGAGCTCCGCCGAAGGCCCCAGCGGCTGGGCTCGCATGCGGTGCCCGCCGCAGTCCCGCAGTTCCCGCACACCCCTCCTTCGTCCCATTTCCTTTTGGGTACAGTCGGACCGAGGTATACATACGATCGAGGTCGATTCGGGGAGGGTACCCTAATGTTCTTCGTGCTTGTTGGACCTTCTTTTGCATTCTGGGGGAGGGTACCCTTTGATGTTCTGAGCGTGTTGGCCGGCAGAGGACCTCATGTTCTTGAACTATCTTCTTCTGGCCCCAGTCCGACTGTACAGCCGGGGCGTTGCATAAGGAACCCTTTTCGTTTGGGAGGGACTCACTGTTCCTCAGTTGCTTTGCAGTTCGAAAACACCGATCCAAGCAATCCGCGCGGACCTCCGACTTTGGATGTTTAAAGTCGTTGTTCGTTCCTCTACATATTGACGTCGTCATAAAAGAAAATGATAGGCCCCTCAGATGGGGAGGCCAAATTTGATGGGGTCGGAGGATCATGCTGCATTGCCGATGCATCGGCGACGCGGCTCGATGTGGAGCCCGATCTTATCAATGCTGTCGTCGCCGATGCAGCGCTGACGTGGCTGGTGCATCGGCGATGCGGCGCGATCTCCCGACCGTTTCTGGTCGGACCCCATTTGGGAGGCATTACGCATTACGCCCTTTTCCACGATGGGTCTTCCTGCCGTGTCTTTCTGCCCCACCCCCTCGAATCTGCGAGCTTGGGCTTGGTGGTGGGGGGGGTGCGCAACGAATGACGACGAGTGTTCGGGCGACTGCTGCATGGGCTGGTTGACGGAGTGAAAGATTCCCTTTCTGCCTTCTTGCTCTCGCTATCTCAGTTGCTACCTTTTTCATCTTTCGCCTCCCACTGTTCCGCTGCTGTTTTCCGCGAAGGACGGGTGGCGTGAGGAAGTTGCAGATTCCAGGCAAGTTGGCATTCGGCGATAAGGCGGATGCTGCATTCAGTGATGATGAGTGAGCGTAGCGCGCTGGCTTGATGGCGTTTCGTTGCGCGTGTCCTCACAAACCCATCCCAGAAGCAGTGTCGTTGGAGCTGTGCTTGGGTACTCATGCCTCCCCCTGATGTGGTTTGGACTTGTCTGGTCTGGTCGGGTCTTGTGTGCGCTGGTCCAGTGGGGTCCAGCGTGGTCTCGTCGAGCATGGTCAGGCCTGGTAAGGTCCAGTCCGCAAATAGAGCGGCGGGGGGCCCCCTCCCTCCTCATCCTTCCTACCTCCTCCAACCTGCTGCCCCCTCCATCCTCCATACCTCCTCACTCCCACATGCTGTTGCTGCCTCTCCCCCCTTGCTTCCTCGGAGCCCACGCGCTGTGGTCGATGGAGTCCCTCTCCAGCGCAGCTCCCCACGACTTTCCGAGCTCCTTCATCTCCTCCCCCGCCCCCCCCCCTCTTCTCTCAGGGACAACGTTAGCCGGGGATGGGCTCCAGGGGCGGATGTATCGATCCCTAATCGCCCAGTCATTGCCGATGGGGGTCCGATAGCCCACCCCGCCCAGGAACATGCGGTCTCGTGATCGGGGGCACGCCGCCGATCTATCGACTAAGCATCGCCGATTCCACCTCGGTACCTCCCCCCCTGAGCTGACGTTGCCCCCCACCCCCCGGCGAGGAGGAGGAGGAGGAGGAGGATGAGGAGGAGGAGGAAGAGGAGGGAAGAGGATGGAGAAGGGGAGGAGGAGGAGGAGGAGGAGGAGGGGGAGGGGAGCATCCCCCGTGGTGGTCAGATCTTGAATTCAAGATGTCGAGCCGCGCCACTGCCCTTAGACACCCCCCCAAGCTGATTGTGATAAAGCTCACGTGTCCATCCTCCTGCACGGCGCCGCCTGTTAGACAGAGCCTCGCCCCATGCTGACCAAAACACATCCTTGGTGCTAGGCGTGCCCCTCCTCCTACACGGGCCCCCTCCGCTGGGCGGCATTCTTTGTTAGCTTCGGCCCCTCCCCTCCCCACTCCCTCCTCTATTAGACTAGGTGCTAAGCGTGTCCCTCCTCCTGCGCCCTTGGCAGACCCTCTGAGACTCACGCGTACACGCGCGTACAATGTAGCACATACAGATACGTAGGTATACACGTGTAGACAAACATTCTTACACGCACAGAATCACACGTATTTATATATAACCACCCTATGTGCACAGACGTTTATGTCTTCGACATGGTATACATATGCGATCAGTACATCACACACATAATATATACATATATAGATGTGTATCTAAACATGTATATATATACACAAACAAGTAGACGCATACATGGACACAGCCAGCGTCAAAGGGTACTCTGGGTTTCTTGATAAGCGTGGGGGGTACCCCCCCGACGGTGGTCAACCTCGCCTCGTCATCGCGCCGCGCCTTCGGCGCGCGGTGGCTGCCCGCGACGGGGGTCGATGTGGGGCTGTCGGCGGGGGCGACGCCCCCTCGACGCTTGTTAAGAAACTCGGAGGACACACACGTAGACGCATACATGGACACAGCCAGCGTCAAAGGGCACCCAATCCCGCACCTTGCGGGCCCCCCCCCCCCCAGCGCGCACCCCTCCTGGTTGTCCGCCCTGGCCCTCCCGCCGCTGCCGCGGCCGCGCCCAGGGCATCCCAGCTGCGCTCGGCCGTCCAGCCGTCCCCGCGATGACTCCGGTGCGCCCGCCCCGAGGGGTCCAGAGTCGGGGTGTCGTAGAGGAGGGATTATCCTCAAGTCGGGCCTGTCCTTCTACAGGAGGCATATTTCAAAATAGTAAAAAAATAGCCTGGGGACGATAGTTTTACTATTTTTGGCTATTGTCGAAAAGTGTTGGGGTGTTTTTAATAAACGTCCAAAATCCGCCTGACGGGGAACATGCCCGACCTAAGGTTGTCCAAAGGTGTGGTTCGGGGGCGCACCCCAGCTAGATGCTCAGGTTCCTTTCTTACACGGGGCCCTTCTCTGGCGGCTTTCCTCTGACCCCACCTCTGTACCTACCCCACCTGTGCGACCCCCCCGACCAGGGAGGCTGGGCCGCCATGAAGGCAGGCAGTCTTCAGGGAAACGCGTCCTGGAGTCGAGGAAGAGCAATCTACATGACTGCAAATTGTCGTAGGCCCGCGCGGGTTTCCTGGGTCGGCGCTTGGCCCCTGTGGCGCCGCCCCTGGCGCGCTCCGCGCGTCAGGGAGGGGGGCTCAGAGGCGATCCAAGAAATCTGCGCGGAGCTCCGAAAAAATATATTTATGCCGCTGTCGGTTCCTCGCATTTCTCGGTTTTTATAGCGTCCAAGAAGGCCCAAGAGGCCCCCAAGATCGCCACAGGACACCCAAAAGGCCCCAAGAGAGCCACAAGACGGCCCTAAGAGAACCCGAAGACGGTCCAAGAGGCGCCCAATACAGGCCCCCAAGAGCCCCCCCAGGGCTCCAAAAGAGGCCCCAGGAAGCTTCAAAATTCGCTCCAAGAGGCACCCGAGAAGCATACCATGAAGCCTCTAATTACCATGAATGCTCTGACCTACTCAGGCACGGTGGCGGTATGGGCCGAAGGCCATGGATCCGCCGCCCTGTGTCTTGCTACAGGGGTGCGCGGCGTGCTGATTGTTCGGTGGTGTTTGCCGTTCTTTTACAACTCCCATTGGGATCTCGGCCCACCCCGCTGGCCACCCGGAAAGCCCAGGAAAATATAAAATCAGTCGGTTTTCCTTTCCAAGATGGCCTCCAATACGGGTAAGGTAGCTTCTAAGACGACCAAGATGGCCCAAGAAAGCACAAGATTGCGGCCAGATGTATTCAAGACGGCCCAAGATGCTTCCAAGACCATGCCTCCAAGATCGCCCAAGAGGTCTCCAAGATGGTCCCAGGACGGCCCAAGAGGTCTCCAAGACGCCCGAGATGGTCGTCAAGACGACCCTGAAGCGCCCCAAGAGGGCCCCAATACGGCCCAGAGAGGCTCCCAAGGCGACCAGAGAGGCCCCCAAGATGCAAAGGCCCCCAAGAGGCCCGAGGAGGCCCCCAAGAGGCCCCCAGGAAACTCCCAGGAAGCTCCCAGGAGGCCCCAAAAATGACCCAAGAGGCTCCCAAGAGATCGCCTCCTGTGTCCTCCCTCTTCCCATCCTTTCTCCCGCGTGTTCCCCGAAGGGCTGCCACAACGGCTGAGGGAACGCAAAGTCCAGTAGCGTGGCCAAAGTGTGCCCAAACGTTTGGCCACATAGGCTTAAGTCGGGCCCCTCTAGTCGGGGAACGATTTCTGAGTATGTTTGACAAGTTTGGAGTATGGTTTGATCATCTTCATTTTTGCACCCAAAATCCACCTGTAGGCGGACATGCCCGACCTAAACATAGGCGTACATATCCTAAAAGGTAGGGGGCGGAGGTGATTCCCCGTCGGCGGTTTCCATGAGCAAGCGATTGGCCTGGCGACGGGCCCATCCTTGTGCAATCATGTGCAGCGCAGGCCGCGGGTCTCTCTGCATGCAGTGCGCGCCGCGAAGCACTGCGGAGAGCGGGTTGCGGCGGAGCACGCGTGCTCGGGCGCGTTGAGCCTTTTTTGGAGCACGACCCGCGTACGCTCCGAAGTGGGAGGGGGGACGCCATGCGAAGCAGCC
Source organism: Prorocentrum cordatum (assembly GCA_963575745.1). NCBI lineage: Eukaryota > Dinophyceae > Prorocentrales > Prorocentraceae > Prorocentrum > Prorocentrum cordatum. The sequence continues at coordinate 183,090 of CAUYUJ010022093.1, read as the reverse complement.
GATTGGTGCCATGGGTAGAGCCCCTTCTGGGACATGACTCACGTGACGGGTGTGTGCCCACATGGTCCTGTTTTGAGACCAGTTTAGGACGTCTTGGAGTTTCTGTGGGCCCATTTCAAGCCATCTAGAGGCGTTGAAAGGCAGAGCACTTTCTCCTGGGAGCTGAAGATGGCCCAGTTATCGCTCGAGAAGAAGCATGAACCGCAACACTACACTTCAAAAAGGACCATGAGGAACGTTATACGGCCGACGATGCCCCCCCCCCAGGTATCCCAAGATGGTTTCGAGACGCTTCAGGATGGCCATCTGACGGCCCGACAAGCCCCCAAGATTTCCAAAGGGAGTTCCAAAACGAACGTATGACTCAATACATGTCCCCCGATGCTGGACACTCTACACTACAACCAGAGCTTGCTTGGACCCAAGCGCGCGTGGTTCTAGCATACCCATACACCAATTCAGTATAGGTGCTTTGGGTCCCACCACAAATCCATACACACCAATCACAAGGCGAAGTGTCTTGATCAATGATGCATAGCAGCATGCAATCACACTCTGGAGCTTTTTGAAGGCATCTGCGGGCAATCGTGGGGCTCTGTTGCGGCCTATTGGGGCCATGTTGGAGGCCGTAGGGGCCTTTTGGGGCCATTTTGAAGGGCGTGGGGGCACTCTTGGGGCCACCGTGGAGGCCATCTGTTAAAAAGGGGGCGGGCTTGTGTCAGCCTCCACCCCCGTCGGGTCCCTGAAAACCACTTCTTGGGGCCGTGTTGGGGCCCATGTTGGGGCTCGCTGTTTTTCATCTTGGAGCCATACTGTTGCCTCAAGAGCCCATCAGAAGTGAAAAGGCAAGGAGACAAAGCACCGTGATGTTCCTCAGAGCTTGCCCATTCGGGGGGGGGTCCTTGGGAGGAGCTATTCTGGAACATTGAACCAGCTTTGGATAGATTTGGGCCATATTGGACGCTCAAACCCCTCTCAGAACGGCCCCATCCAGACCCAGCGAGAAGGGGTAAGGGCAGAGGTAAACCTCTCCCGCAAGGGGACGGAGGTTGGAAGATTTCATTCCTTAAACCACATACGCAAACATGGTTGGTGGGGTTCATGTACACATGATAGTGGACATTGTGTGTATGCACCTCAGTAGCACAACCGTTTGCGACACGTTGGCTTCGATAGAGAGAAAAGTGTGAGTGTGCGTGTGTGCGCGCGTTTACTGAAAACGTGACCCGTTGCAGTTGTTCTGTCGATTGCGACACACTGCCGCGTTGGCGAAGAAAGTGTGTGTGTGTGTGTGGGTGTGGGTGCGGGTGTGGGTGCGCGCGCGTATGTGTGCGCGTTTGTGAGTGCGTGCCAGCGTGTTCGTGTGTTTGTGTGTGGTTGTGTGTGGTGTGCGTGCGTGTGCGTGTGTTTGTCGGAGGTTGGGGGGTGAGATCGAAGTGGAACGGAGAGCCCCCCTACCGGGAAATCGATTTCGGTTTCGTGTTCGTGCGTGCCGTGCGTGCGGGCGAGGCGAAGCTGCGTGGGCGGGCGAGAGAAAGTCTCCTGTGGCTGAGGCGCGGCCGGACCAAATGATTGCCGTCCGGGCGTCTGGAGGCCCGCGGTGTCCCGCCCGGTGTCCCGCTGGGGTCCCGTGTGGCTGAGGCGCGGCCGGACCAAATGATTGCCGTCCGGGCGTCTGGGGGCCCGCGGTGTCCCGCCGCTGTCCCGCCCGTGTTCCTTCGGTGTCCCGTCGGTGTCCCGATGATGATGATGATGATGATGATGATGATGATGATGATGATGATGATGATGATGATGATGATGATGATGATGATGATGATGATGATGATGACGACGAAGATGACGATGACGATGACGATGACGATGACGATGATGATGATGGTGATGATGATGGTGATGATGATGATGGTGCTTATGATGGTGCTGAAGATGGTGCTGAAGATGATGATGGTGATGATGATGATGGTGATGGTGATGGTGGTGATGAGGGAGATCGTTTGGGAAACCGATAGTGAGATCGATAGTGAGATCGATTGTGAGATCGATGGTGAGATCTACAGTGAGACCAGCCGAGAGACATCGATGATGAGATCGATTTTGAGATCGATCGTGAGATTGATCGACTGAGATCGATTGAGTGAGATCGATAGTGAGATCGATAGTGCAAGAGGGGGCACGGGCTGCGCCAGCCTTTGCCAGCGCTCCAGTATTATGTGACCACATGCCGCCGTTGGCTGCCGTTGGGCAGGTTGGGCAGGTTCCCAGGGGGAGGGACGAATGGTACCAAGGCTCCAAAGAACGAAGGGTGATGTAAACAACTCGACACCGACGCTCCCAAGAGCGAGCGGCAACGCAACACTTTCCATTGGCATCGTCACAACAACAATCACAACTGTTGCCCATTACTGGGACCCTCCCCCCCCAACATCCTTATCACCCGCAGGGTGGTCGTATAGGTAGGTGTCGTGGTGTATGCGTGTGTGTGTGTGTGTGCGTGTGTGTGGTGTGTGTGTGTGTGTTTGTGTGTGTCTCTGTGTATGTGTTTGTTGCGTGCATGGGTGTGCGTGTGTGCGTGCTTGTGTGTGTGAACGGGTGTGCGTGCGTGGTTGTGTGTGCGCTCTGGTTCTATATGTGCATGACGTGTGCGTGTACGTGCGTGTGTGTGGTTGCTCGTGTGTGCGCGTGTTTGCGCGTGTGGTTGTGTGTTGTTCTATGTTGTTCGTCTGTGTGTGTGTGTGTGTGTGTCCATGTGTGTCTGTGTGTAGGTTTGTTTTGTGTACGTGTATGCTTGCCGTAGGCCCCCACGCTGCTTCGGTGCTGGCCCCCGCACTGCCTGCTCCCCCCTCCGCCGCTCGGTCTTTCCCCCCGCCCCGGTCTTGCTGCGCCACCCTCGTGGCGGCCTCGCGGCCTGCCACTGCCCGCCCTGGTGCGACCGAGCACCGCGCTGCCTCCACACGCTGCCTTCTGCAGGTTCCGACTCCGGCTCTGATTTTCCCTCGGAGGAGGTCCCGACTGGGCGGCGCGCACAAAGGGGGGTGGAGGGAGGAGGCGAAGGAGGAGGAGGAGGAGGAGGAGGAGGAGGAGAAGGACGAGAAGGAGGAGGAGGATGAGGAGGAGGAGGAGTTGCTCCTTTCTCATCTCTCCGCCTCCGACTCCGGCTCCGTATGGCCGTATGGGGCGCGCGCTCTCGTCCGGCAAGTGCAGCTAGCGGGCCCCAGCCCACCCGCGCTGCCCCCGAGGGGCCTGCTGGCCGACCGGCCGGCGGACTCGGCGCGTTCCTGCTCCTGCCCCTGTTCTCCTTTGTGCCCCCGCGCGGCCCCCTTCCCCAGAAGCGCCCCCGCGCGCTCGAGGGCGCCCTGCTGGCCCCCGTCCGGTGCCCCCGCTGGTCGCAGCCCCCCGGGCGTCCCCCGCGCTCGGCTGCCCCCCCCCCCCGCCCGCTGGACTCCCGGGCAGCGCCGTGCCCCTTGGAGGCTGGGCCCTGCGCGTGCCTGCTGGGCCGCCTCGGTGCCTGGTCGTGGCCGCCGCGCTGCCCCCCTCGGCGCTCGCTCGCTCTCTCTCGGCCGCTCGGCGCCTCCGCGCCGCTGCGCGCGCGGGCGCGGTGCCGAGCAGGGCGCGCTGCCGCCCCAGAGGGCCCCAAGACGGCCCCCAGGGGGGGGCCACGAACCGAAAAGTCTAGCCTCTCGCCCCAAGACGCCCCCAGGAGGCCCCGAGAGCCTCCCAAGAAGCCCCGAGAGGCCCCCAAGAGGCGTCCCAAGAGGCCACCATGCCCCCCGTCCCGTCCCTGCCCCGCTGGTCCCGCCTGCGGAGCCCGGTCGGCAGGTCGAGGGGCAAGGTGCAGACAACGCAGGCATTCGAGCTCGAGGAGCCAGTTCTCTAATGTACGTAGCATCCTGCAGTTGCGGAGAAGAGTGAGGGGGCGGGCGACGGTTGGGTCGCGGGTGGGTCGCGGGCGGGTCGCGGGCGGGTCGCGGGGTGTGGGTCGTGGGTGGGTCGCGGGTGGTTCCCGGGCGGGTCGCGGGTGGGTCGCGGGCCAGGCCACGAGTGGGACAATAACAACAGCAGCAACAACAACAATAATCAGTTTAATGTTGTTCGTTCCTATACGCTCGCGTGCCATTCAACACATATCTCCCAAACCCTCGGTACCCGCCCTCTTCGTCTTCGATCGGACCTCCTTGGGTGTATATCTCCCTTACCAGCCATGCGCATGTAGCGCAGCCCCTAAAACAGGGGAAGATATGACGGCTGGAAGGGGGAGGGAGAAGGATGGAACACGAGAGAAATAAGGGGGGGTAGGAGCAGAGAGCACGTGACAGAACTGGACGGGCAGATCGGGCGGGTAGACTTTAGCGGGCGGGTCGGGAAGGCGGACCCAGGCGGCCAGTTCGAGCAAACGGGTTGCTGAAACGTGCGTCCTGCATGAATCGCGAGAAATTCTCGAGCGATAGCGCGATTCCCAGGAAAAGAATGAGGCAGGCCAGAGCGAGGCGTGATTCATGAGTGCCGAGGCCGCGGCGTCTGAATACATTGCGAGAAAGACCCGCGCGAGAACGCGATTCTTTCACAATGTGTGAGAAAGTTCCGCGCGTGAGCGTGATTCGGGAATACATGGTGAGGACGTATCAGGCGGGTGCCGTTGTTGCTGTAATTCGGGAGCCAGGGGCCCAGCTTGAGCACGAACAGTTTCTTTGATTGGAAACAAGTTGAGTCCCTGGAGGAGCACCATCATCGAAAAACACAATGTGCAACGTTGGGGGGATCAAGAATACCTACTCTTCGAGAATGATAACTCAACAAAAAATGTTCGCTCTTACCGTACCTTATATACATGTATATACATATATTCCTTTTCTGAAGAGACAAGGGGAAGAGGGGAGGATGGAGCAAGAGAGATTGACAGGAGGACGGTCAGGAACAGGAATACAATCGGCAGAACCAGACGAGCGGTTTTGGTGGACGGACCCTAACGGGCTGGTCGGGCGGGCGGGCCCAGACGGCCTTGTCAAGCGGCGGGCCGTTGAAGCGCCAATGCAACATGAATTCCAAAGAAGTTTCGAGGTATAGTGCGATTCCTAAGTAAATTGTAAAGAAATTCGCAGCGAGAGCGTCATTCCTTAGTCTTGGGGGCTCGGCGCCGCAATAAATTGTGAGGAAGCACCACGCGAGAGCGGGATTCCTAAATAAATTGTGAGGAGGTCCCGCGCGAGAGGGCGAATTTGGAATAAATTGTGAGGAAATATTATACGGGAGTTCTTGTTGAATTCTCAGTTGTAAAACGAAGCTGTTGTTGTCCCTCCAGATAACCATTGTTTTATATATATATATATATATATATACACACATATAAAATGCCCCCCAGGTAATCATGTTTTTGTGCTGTGTATGTATCTATTTTTATATATATCTAATACCCATATATATATGTATATAGATGTATATATATATATATAACAAATGTAATGATGCTCGTCCCTTGTCTTTTACATGGGACTGCGTGGGGTGACCAAGCTGTGCCCGTGGTCCCCGGTTTACAAAAATAACGGTTCCCGCTTGATATTTCCCCACAATGTATTCCCAAATCGCGCTCTCGCGCGGGACTTCCTCAAAAATGATGCAGGAGTCGCGCTCTCGCGCGGGATTTCTTCGCAATTTATTCGACGCCGCGCCCCCCACACTCAGGAATCACGCTTTCGTTGTGGATGCCCTGACGACTTATTTGGAAATCGCGCTATCGCTCGAGACTTCCTCGCGATTGATTGCAATACTCGCGCTTCAACAATCCGCCTGCTCGACCTGGCCGCCTGGGCCCGCCTTCCCGACCCGCCCGTTGGGTTCTACCCGCCCGATCTGCCCGTTCGGTTCCGCCACATGTTTTCTGCTACTGGCCCCCCTCCTGCTACTCTCTCTCTGTCTCTCTCTCTCTCTCTCTCTCTCTCTCTTGTGTTCCATCCTCCTCCCGCCCCTTTCTTCCATTCGTCCTCTTTTTCCTTGCCTTCCGGGGCTCACGAAATACAAGTTGCAGGTAACCAAGATTTCACCCTAAGGTGGCACGGTCGAAGATGAACAGTCCGGGTATCGAGGGTATATTGGATAGACGTGGTGAATGGCACACGAGCATATAAGAGCGGGCATGATTAAAATGATTGTCGTTGTTGTTGTAAACCCGGGGCCAGGGGCGCGATTTGAGAACCAAGATTTTACCTGATGGGAAACAGGGTGCGGGTCCAGGGAGGAGCACTTGAATTGAAAAACGAAATGTGCACCGGGCAGGGGGGATCAACCGTGAAGTATTCGCAAGGGATTCGCCCCTCGCCGCCGGCCCCCTCTCCCGGACACTGTGGTATGTAAGAGCTATGTTGTGAGGCTTGGGCGCCGTCGTGAAGCAGCGTCCGAATTCCGAAGGTCAGAGCCCCGAATCATCAGGGGTAACTCGGGTCAGGGCTAACTCGGGTTCCTTTTTCGGGATTCCGAACCCGAGTTACCCCAGACCCGAGTTACCCCGGATAACTCGGGCGTCCAGAGCCCCGAATCATCAGGGGTAACTCGGGTCAGGGATAACCCGGGTTCCTTTTTCGGGAATCCAAACCCGAGTTACCCCGGACCCGAGTTACCCCGGATAACTCGGGCGCCCAAGAAGGGGGGCCACTGGAGATATGAGCGTGCCAAATCCATCAAACATGTAAAGGAAATCGCAGATGTGGCCTCTCTTGGGCCGTCTTGGGACCGTCTTGGGCACCTCGGAGCATTCTTGGGCCGTCTCGGAGGCCTCCTGTACCGTCGTGGGGGCCTTTCATGAAGAATTGTGGCCTCGAAAGCGCGAATACTGTGAACTTTGCGAGGGTTTATGATTCCGGGGTCGCGAAGAACGCGTAATTTACAAATGATCTTGGCTTCGAAGACGCAGTTATTGTTGAATGTACGAAAGAATACTTGCCTCGGGGATGCGACCAATGCGGAATGTATTAGGAATTGCGGTCTCGGGAGCGCGAACACAGCGTAATTTGCGAGGAGTTATGGCTTCGAGGACGCGAACATTGTACAATGTACTCGGGACTTTGGCCTCGGGGGCGCGAACACGGCGCACGTTACGGGGGCTGGTGGCTTCGGGGGCGCGAATATCAAGTAGTTTTGCGTGTCCCAGGACCTCCCACGGAAGCGGGGCCTTTTTCGGCTCCCCCCACTCGCGCGGACTTCATCAGTTTACAGTAGGAAGCAGAAAGCAGGACTGTAACATAGGAGACTGGAAACTGGAACTGGAGCAGGGAGCAGCAAGCCTCACCCGCGGAGCCCAGTGGCCCCACAAGGGGGCGGGCGGGTTCTTCAGAAATGAGAGTTCAATAACAAGATCAGCACCAATAGTTTTAAGCACGTAGATCCCAAACCCTCGATACCCGCCCCCTTCGTCTTTGATCGTGCCTCCCTTGGGGGTGTGTCTGCCCTACCTGCCGCGTGTAATTGGCGCAGCCCCTAAAATAGTGGAAGGAAGGGGGAAAAAAACAGACAAAGGGGAGGGAGAAGGATGGAGCACGAGAGAGATTTGCAGGACGAGGGTTAGGAGCAGGGGTAATTGCGAGCGGCAGAACCAGACGAGCGGGTCGGGCGGGCGGACCCTAACGGGCAGGTCGGTCGGGCGGGCCTTGACGGCCGGGCCGAGCGGGCGAGTCGCTGAAGGCACAATCCAACATTAATGTCAAGGAAAGGGCGATCGATAGTGCGATTCACAAGCAGATCGTGAAGATATTCAAAGCAAGAGCGTGATTCCTCAGTTTGGGGGTCACGGCGCCGCAATAGCTTGTGAGGAAGTACCACGCGAGAGCGGCGTGATTCCTCCATGAATTCTGAGGAGATCCCGCGCGAGAGGGCGATTTGAAGTAAATTACACCAGAGAAAAACCCCAATCAGTGGATGGTTTGAAAATTTGGTGTGAGTATGAGGTCGATCGTGAGATCGACAATGAGTTCCATAGTGCGATCAGTAGTGAGATCGATAGTGTGATCGATCTCACTCTATCGATCGATCGAACCCAGAACCGGGAAACCCGGGAACCCTGCGATCGGGAACGCGGAACTAGACTCTCGGGAACCAAGAACCCGGAACCGGGAACCCGGGAACCCGGAACCGGGAACTTGGGAACCCGGCGGCCCACCGAAATCGGCCGTCAATTTTCGCCAAATGTTTCAAGATCCGCTAGGACCCCTTCAGTGCAAGAATTGATTTAGTAGCTGTGAGGCGTATCAGGCGGAAGCCGCTGTTGTTGTGCTACACCAGAGAAAAATCCCAATCAGTGGATGGTTTGAGAAATAGTAATATGGATATTGAGATGAAATGTGAGATCGATCGTGGAATCGATAGTGAGGACGAGTGTAAGGTCGATGGTGAGACCGAGAGTGAAGTCGATTCACTGAGATCGATAGTGAGATCGATCGCGAGATCGCTCGCGCGATCTATAGTGAGATCGACAGTGAGGTAGAATTATGAGATCGATGGTGAGATCGATACAGAGGTGGGTAATGAGATCGATGGTGAGACCGATCGATAAGAAGATCGACCAGGAACCCTGGAACCCCGCCGCCCACCGAAATCGGCCCGGAGCCTGGAACCGGGAACCCGGGAACCCGGGACCGGGAACCCAGGAGATTGGCCGCCCACCGAAATCGGCTCGGAGCGTTCGCCCGATCTTTCAAGATCCGCGGGAAGCTTCTCGGTGCAAACCTTGATTGGGGAGAAGTGTGGTGTACACCGGAGGCCAGGAGCGCAGTCTGTGGATCAAGATTTTCTCTGATCAAACAGGGCGTTTTTCCCCCCCCCGTTTTCAATGTTCGTGTTGCGGTCGACCATCACAGAACAGAAACGGTAACCCAAAACAGAACGACGGCACCCGCTGGGCCCAAAACGAGCTGAACACGGCAACCTAAAACAAAAACAAAAACAGCAACCCAACACCGAAAGCAATGACCAGAAACGGAAAACATGCAGTTTGAAACAATTTCAACATTGATCGCAAAACGAACCGTAAAAGGCGAGACGGCAATCCCAAAACGGACAAAAGCAGCCCCACAAACATAACAAAACGTCGATCTTGAAAACGGGAAAACGGCCCCATAGTTTTTAATAAGAATGTCTGAGTGCGAGCCCCGGGAGGATGAATTGGAAAACGCAATTTGCACCGAAGGGGGAGATCAACAATAGTGATCTTCAGAAGTAACAGAAATAAGAGTTCAAGATTTTTCCTGAGTATTGGCCCGCGTGTCACTCAACATGAATATCTCGAACCCTAGACACCTGTTCTCTTCGTCTTCGATCGTGACCCCCTTGGGGGTATACCTTCCTTACCTGCCACGTGTAGTTGGTGCAACCCCCTAAATAAGGGAAGGAAGGGGGGAGGGAAGAAACAAGGGAGGGTGAAGGATGGAGCACGAGAGAGATTTGCAGGAGGAGGGTTCGGAGCAGGAGTACAAGCGGCAAAACCAGACGGGCACTGGCGGGAGGACCCTAACGGGCATGTCGGGCGGGAGGCCCCGGACGGCCGGGTCGTGTGGGCGGAGCGATAGCGCGATCCCCAAGTAAATCGTAAGGAAATTCCAAACGAGAGCGTGATTCCTAAGCCTTGGGGGCACAGCTCCGTAAGAAGTGGTAAGGAAGTCCCACGCGAGAGCGCGGTTTCTGCATAAATTGTGAGGAAGTCCTTTGCGACAGCGCGATTTCTCAATAAATTGAGGATGTATCAGGCGGGAGCCACTGTTGTTGTAAGTCAAGGGCCAGGGGCACTTGGTGACCCCACACTTTCCTTTGTAAAAAAAGGTGCTAGCCCCGGGAGGAGCAGTTCAATTGAAAAACACAGTGGTCACCGGGCAACAGCAGCAACAACAATCATTTCAAGATTGCTCGCTCTGACCGGCTCGCGTGCCATTCAACACGCATGTCCCAGACCCTCGATCTGCGCCTTTTTCGTCTCCGATCGTACCCCCTTGGAGTATATCTTCCTTACCCGCCGCGTGTAATTGGCGCAGCCCCTAGGACAGTGGAAGAGGGGACGGATGGAATGGGGAGGGAGAAGGATGGAGCTCGGGACTAGCAGGAGGGGGGCCAGGAGCAGAAAACACGTGGCAGAACCAGACGGGCTGATCGAGCGGGTAGACCCCAACGGGTGGGTCGGGACGGTGGGCCCAAGTGGCCACGTCGAGCAGGCGGGTTGCTGAAGCGTGAGTATTGCATGAATGGCGAGGTCTCGAGCGATAGCGGGCTTCCCACATGAATCGCAAGACAAACCAGAGCGAGAGCGCGATTCGTGAGCGTCGAGGGCGCGGCGCTTGAATAAGTTACGGGGAATTCCAATGCGAGGGTGCGGTTCCTGCATAAAATGTGAAGAAGTCCCGCGCGAGAGCGTGATTGTTATATAAATTGCGAGGGTGTATCAGACGGGAGCCGTTGTTATTGAGGTTGGTATTGTTGTAGTAGTTCGGGGCCCAACGGCGTAGTTGGTGGCCCCACATTTTCCTTTGTATAAAGCAAGGCGCGAGCCCCAGGAGGAACACTTAAGTTGAAAAACACTGGTCACCGGGCAGGGAGGATCAACAACAATTCTTATCTGAACGTGAGAATTCAACATCTCAACCACAGTCCGCACCTCGGAACCCAACTTCAGCCACGCACCCAGGGACAGTGAATGACCTTTTGGCCCCCCCATTCTGATGAGGTCGTCCGACCTGGGGCGATATTGAGCTTGATTTGGGAGAACGGAGGGGCTGATGGACAGGTCGCACCCTCTCTATCATCCTCCACGTACAGGGCACTAGTTGGGGTTCTCCCCAAGCAAAGAGTTGTTCCCCATAGACATATCCTTCAAGCACGCAGGACTTTCAATGGTGGTTTGCCCGCTCGTAGACCTGGAGGCGTGGTCATTGATCCTCTCTGCAGCTGGCTTGCTCAGTCGCCTCCCTCGCGTGGCCTCTGCTACACAGCCTTGCCGAGACCAGCGCGACGCCGAGCGCACGGTCGACGAGGGAAGAGCGTGCGTTTCCCCAACGGACAGGCTTGCGCCCAGACCAGATCCCAAGCGAGGTTGCGCGTGGTCCCACCTTCTCCCTGGCGGGTGGCCGCGTTGGCGGCTGGAGGGCGCGTGCAGCAGGTGACCCTTACCATCGCACCTTGGTCAAAACCCAAGCAAATGCCGGCAGTGTCGGGGCCGTCGCATTGGTGCAAAAAGTCCGGATCGCATTGCTCGTTATCCGTCGTTACACTTCGTTCTCCCTGGCGAGCTGTGGCATGGCACGCTTGGAGCGAGGGGGGCGAACCCCTGGCCCGCCAGCGTGCCCCAGAGTGTTGCGATCCCGCCTCAGCTCCCGGGCGTCCAAAGTCCACTCTAGCAGGGCTTGTCTTCTTTGAATACCAAAGAGGCATAAACTTACCATCCCGGAGGTCTGCGCGGCGTTATTGGATCGGCGTGGGGCCCCTCTGGCGGCGCCTCCGGCGCCGCCCCCGGTGCGCTCCGCGCGCTAGGAAGGGGGGACCAGCGCAGATCCAAGAACTCCGCGCGGACCTCCGAGAGTTTCTGTCTGTGCCCTTGTCGGCTTCTCCACACGAAGCAGAGAAGTGGGTCTTGGAGGTCATTAGCCGCTGTCCGGCTCCTGGGGCCGCTGAGGGGACCCTGGCCTCCTCCTCCTCCTCTTCCTCCTCCTTTTCCTCCTCCTCCTCCTCCTTGGTAGAAGCCCCAGGGTGCAAGAGTTGTTTTCAAGTTTTGTTTTTCTTTCGTGGCCAGTGCGGGATCCAAGAAATCATCCGCGTGGAGCTCCGAGAGAGTATGTTTGTGCAGTGCATTGTTCCTCCATTTTCAGTTTCAAAAAATATCGTCTGCGGTTACCCCTCCCCGAGAGTCAGCACTTGCGCGCGCAGCCTGCTTGGCTCAGGCGCGCGTGCTCGCCTGGCCCAGGCTCTCGGTTCCCTTGCCTCCGAAGTCCATTCTGGGAGGCTTTGTCCTGCGCCTCTCAGCCGTTCGCGGCCACGGTCGGACCGAGGTAGAAGATCGAGGTCGGTTCGGGGAGGGTGCCTTGATGTTCCTCGTCTCCCTTGGATCTGCTTTTGCATCCTGGGGGAGGGGGACCTCGAATGTTCTTCAGTCTGGCCAGCGAGGGGTCTCATGTTCTTGGAGGATTCTAGGCCTCCCAGATGGGGTCGGAGTAGATGGGGTCGGAGGATCGCGCCATCGCCAATGCATCGGCGATGCGGCTCGATGTGGAGCCCGATTTTCTCCACGCCGACGTCGCCGATGCATCGCCGACGTCGGCAATGCATCGACGATGGGGCGCGATCCTTCGAACCCATCTACTCGGACCCTATCTGTGAGGCCTCTAAGGATGTGCTTCTGTCCGAGGTCTGGCAGGACGCCTCCCAGGCAGTGTGCACGCTGGCGCATGCAGCCCGCGTGGCTCGGGGGTAGTGACCACACCGTGTGATGAGCGTTTTTTATTCATGCTTTTGCCGATCGGTGCCGCCCCCCAAACCCCCCCTCCCCCCAAGACCTCACCGCACGGTCCGTCACCACACGGTTTTGGGACCCCGAGTTATTCCAGCAGGCGGTGTATTTCGGAAGCCGGGCCAGGGATGCTAAATCCGTGGCTGCTAAAATCGACCTCCGGGAAGTTGTCTTCGTCCTTCTGGGAAGAGCCCGTTGATTGTTTCGCGTGCCGCGCCTCATTCCGGGAAGTTGTTTTTTCCTTCCGGGAGGGCCGTTTTAGCAGCCACGGTTTTAGCAGCCCTCGCCCAGCTTCCGAGTATTGCGCTTCCTCCTCCCGCGACCAACTCGCGGTGACTCGCACCGCGGCTGGCACGTGTGGGGCCTAATTGGTACGCTGTGGCATCGCACTAGAATGGAGGGGAAAGCACGGGGTGGAGATAGGCGGGCTGCAGCGGAGTCACGCGAGGTGGAAGTCGAGGTCACGTTGAACTTCATCCCGGGCAGGGACGAGGTCTACGAGTACGGAGAGGAAGGGGGCAGCTTCGGCGACAAGTTCTGACCCCGTTGACCGTCAAAAGACTGCACTGTACAGCCAGATGGTCGTGAGTTTCTCCGAGGGCAGGAGTCTGTACTGACCCCGCCAGTCACTGCCGCGCAGGCGGACAGGCGAGCGGGGCACAGTGCACAAGCCAAGGAGGAGCCGAGGGAAAGGTTTCAGAGGAAGAGGTCCAGTAGCAGCGTATGTAACAGTAATGAGACCAAGGATTGGGAGGATGTGGAGATGGAGCGGAATTTTGACAATACACTGAGCAGAAGAGGAGGAGCAAGAAGAGGATGAGAAGAAGAGAGAAGAAGAGGACGGCAGGGCTTCAGCGGATGCCTCAGCGGCGGCGCGTCCACACAGTGGAGCATACGTCTGGGCTGGATGCCCGTCTGCCAAATGTTTTGATTCAAGAGGCTTCCGCTATGCCGCCGAGCCCCAGCAGAGGGACGAGGTCCACGGGTGAGGCCGTCGGGGGCATCTTGTGGAGCTTTTGGGGGCCCCTTTGGGGCTTCTCAGGGGGGCTCTTCGGGCCTCGTGGGAGGTTTTTGGGGGCACCTGCTGGCAGTCTCGGGGATCCTCGTTGGGCGGAGGGCTCGAAATGCGTCTTTGGGGGCCCCTCTTGGGGCCCTGTTGGGGCGCTCTTGGGCCATCTTGGGCGCCTGTTGGGCAGCCTTGGAACCCTCTTCGGCCGTCTTGGGCCCCATTGGGGGCTTCTTGGGCCGTCTTGGAGCGATCTTTGGGGCCGCTTGCGCATTCTTGGACGCTGTCAAGGCCACAAATGCAAATATGCTCCAAGGATGTTGCTTCTTGGGGCCATCTCGGGGGTCATCTTCGAGCCCTCTTGGGGGCGTCTTCGGGGCCCCTTGGGCAGTCTTGAGGCCATCTTGGTCGTCTTTGCGGGCTCCTCGGCGCGCTGGAGCCCAGCTTGAGCCAGCTAAGGTGATCGCTCGGACGTGTGCATTTTTTCTCGGCGAGAACCATCGAGGACCATCCTGGACCATCGAGCCAAAAAAAACACGCACGTAAACGAAAAATGCACGGGAAATGGACGTCCGAGCGACAGCAAGCTGAGGTGGCATCTCTCAAGGGCGTTAGAAACGCCCCTGCCCTGGTTTACAAAGCGCTGTGCGCCGAATCTCCCGTGGGCTGACGGGGTAATGTCCTGCACATCGCGCGTGTCGCGCGGCGTCCCGGCGGCTCTCTGGTCTTTGGGAATTTCCAGGAGGTTTATTGACCACGCAGTTGTAACCCAGGGGAGGGGCGTCTTTGCATCCCTCAGATCTTGGGCATCCTGGAGGCCACAGAGCGTAGGCCTGGAGGCTCCAGAGGCCCCAGGGGTGCGTCGGCGAGCTCGTCCCCATCCCCCCCCCCTCCCTGGTCGAATTTCAGACCCCAGGGGAAAGGGGGGCAAGGGGAGAGGGGGGGGGGTGGTCCGCGAGCGGAGGATGCCCAGCGTGACCAGCCCCATCCCTCTGACCATCGGTCGTCAAGCATCCCTGAAGCAAGCTCAAAGAATCGACACGGCATGATGCGTTTGCCAGCGCTGTGCCAGTGACATCCGTTCGACAGTAATTGCCGACGCTTCGCGTATCCCCACCAGTCCGTGAGTGGGCCGGCCGGCTAGTGCGCCTCTTGTAGCTAATTAGGCTTGCCCGTTGGCCCGGACACCCTGCCCGCCACCTGCCTCTTCGGTCGCGGCCGCGACCGAAAAAGTATCCCCACCAGCCCATCCAGAAACGATGCCCAGGGGAGTTGAGGTGATCCGGGAAGTGGGGGAGCATGCAGAAGAACAATGGGCGGGGGAAGCCGTCCGATACCCCAAGAGCGGGAGGATGGTGGAGGAGAAGAGGAGGAGGAGGAAGAGGGCGAAGAGGAGGAAGAAGAGACAGTGGACAAGGAGGAGGAGGAGGAGGAGGAGGAGGAGAAGGGGCATCTTGGCGAGCCCAGGACCGTCTTTCAGCGTCTTGGGTGCCTCGGGCATCCTCTTCAGGCTTCTTGGGGGTCTCTTGGGAGCTTCTTGGAGGCTTCCTGAACCTCTTGCGGGCGTCTGGGCGCCTCTTGGGGCCCTCTTGGGGCGTTCTTGGGAGCTTGAGAGGCGCTCTCGAAGCCATCGTGGAGGACATCGATCAAAAAAGAGGGGAGCTTCAATTAGCATCCCCCCTCGGGAGCCCCACAAGTCGCCTCCTGGTGCGCTCTTGGGGCGCTCTTGGAGCGCTCTTGGGCGCTCTAGGGGCCGTCTTGGGGCTCTCTTGGCCCTCTCCTGGAGCCCTCTTGGGCCGTCTTGGGGCCATACTGAGGCCTCGGATGGCTACCGGAAGCGAAAAGGCGAGAGCAAACATCATTGATGTGCTTTGTCTTTTTGAAGGATTGTGGCCTCTTGGGGAAATTCCTTGGAGGCATCGGATGCTTCTGGGAGCCGTCTTGGAGCTTTCTTGGGGCTTCTTGAGCCATTTTGAAGCATCATGCGCTATCTTGAGCTATCTTGGAGGTCATCTTGGGCTTTCCGAGGCCCTCTTGGAGCCGTATTGGGCCATCCTGGACGCTCCAACTACCCGCGCCCCCCCCCGTCCAGGTCCAGGGGAGGGGGTAGGGGGGAGGGGGAAAAACCCATCCCCGAAAGGGAAAAAGGGGGTTGGACTCCCTAGACCACCTACGCCCAGAGGGCTAGTGGGATGAATTGCCAGGTAGGCCGATCTTCGCGAACAGCGATGCATTATTTCTGTATGTAGATATAGAGATGCACACATACGTATGTACGGTGAAATCTCCGTAACATCAATATACATACAACACATCGGGAATACATCGCCGTGACGAAAGTTTCTTTCAATGTGCCTTTTGGAATGATGCGCTCGTGCAGAGTAGTTCGGAGTAGTTTTACGAAAACTACTCCGCGCGCAATCGCACCCCGCTCGATAATCTATATGGCTTGGCGCGGAGTAATTTCCAATCCCGTTTTGGGGTAACAGAGTTATTAACGTCTCCGGGGTCGGAAACTACTCCGCCGAATGATCCCAGCACCATGTCACGTTAGGAATCTTGAGAGGGATGGGAGAGATCTTCATCATAGCAAATTGAAGAAACTTTTGTCATGGCTGTGTACATGGCAGCGTGCACTTGTATTCCACGATATCCTCTCGTGAAACTGCCTTGAACATTGAATCATCCCAGTCAGCCATAATCATCCTCTGTCTTGCGGTAGAGAGTTACTGTGGCTCAGGTACTTCCCCCGTGAGTGTGAGAAGGTTTTGAATGCAGTGCACCTCCACTGATTTTGGACGGGGTCACGACCCTGGGAGAACCCCCCCGGGACCCTTCCCGGGACCCCCCACCCCGGCGGGGAAGGGACAGAGGGAAGGGGCTTCCTTCCCTTCAACATATTTACTATATTGTAAGATCCCCCCTGTTTGTTCAATCTCCCTTAACGACGACGACGACGACGACGACGACGACGACGACGACGACGACCACGACGACCACGACGACGATGACAACGACGACGACTCAAAGGAGGCTGGCGGGTCGGGATGCCCTCGCGCCGAAGGGCCTATCACACGCGGTGGCTGGCTCGGCAGATTTTACTTTTGCGGTGCAAATCCGCCTTTCGCTTCCGGCATACCGATTGGCCACAGAGGAACACCCTCACCATGGCGGATCCCAGCTCGCGATGGTCGGGCGACCTCGGGTACCCAGCCGCCCGCCGCACCCAACCTCGCACGCGCAGACGGGGCAAGTCGGGCGGACGCAGGACCCGGATATGTCGCCGCAGCACGCTCTAAGAGCGTTCTTGAGCGCTTCGCAACGGCCGCGGCGCCCAGCAGATCTTCCAGGGCCGCCACATTCCAGAGATCCCCGATGTGTCCTGGGCCGATGTTGCCCTTGTCTTGACTTCGTCAGAGCATGAACGTCACGCCGCAGCGCGTCGTTGACATACGCCGAATGGCATCAGATTTCGACGTGCTATGACAGGGAATCGCGGCTCAGCTCAAGGTCTCTCCGCAGGGGCACGAAGACATCGCATTCCGCGACCTTGGCCCGAGGGTTGCCCATCCCCCAGGCGGTGCGGGGGCACGACAGAGGCGCACATCGCTTGGCGCGAGTCTCGAAGTCAGGCGGAGGAATCTGAGAAGCAGGTGGAGGAGCGATCGCGTCACGAGGCTGGTCTCGCGGATTGGAGGGTCATGTTCATGGACGCGGTTGGGCGCGAACGTCCTTTCTGGGTTCCCTAGGAGAGGGAGTGGGGGTAAGTGAGGAGGGGAGCGCAGGGAGGAGAAGGGGCAGGTGGAGGAGGAGCAGGAGCAGGCGGAGGAGGAGGAGGAGCAGGTCGAGCGATACCTACGCCACGCCTTCTGAATTCCCCCAATCAGACAGTGAGCGAGGGGAGCGAGGGTCAGTGAGGGGAGCGCAGGGGAGGAGAAGGAGCAGGTGGAGGAGGAGCAGGCGCAGGCGGCGGAGGAGCAGGAGCAGGCCGGGCGGCAATTGCGCCACGCCTTTTGAACTCTCCCTGGAGCGGCAGGCAGCGCCTGCCGCACAGCGGGGGGCAGGTTTTCGCGCTCCCTATTGGCCGGGTGCTTCGGGAGGCTCTGCGCCGCTCTCGCCCCTCTGATTTTCGGTCGGGCGTGTCCCTTCACAGGGGGGGTACTCCAAAGTCGTCAAAGCATAATATTTGGGACGATTTGTTGTCTATGTTTGACCATTTGGGAGTATTTGTTGACTATTGCTTCTTTTTCGTCCGAGATCCGCCTCTAGGGGGACACGCCCAACCTAGTTCTAGTTCTGACCATTCCCCTTGGCTCCTCGTCGATTGCCCAATCGGTGCTTGCACTGAAGGGGTCCCTGGCGGAGGTTGGCAGATTTGGCGAAAGTGGCTGGCCGACTTCGGTACTCGGGTTTCCCATTCCCAGGTTCCCGGATCCTGGTTGTTGGTTCCGGACCGATTTCGATGGGCGGTGGGGTTCCCAGGGTTCCAGTTACCCAATCGGTCTGACAATCGACCTTACCATCGATCACACGACCGGTCTCACGGTTGTTCTCACGATTGATTTCTCGATCGATCTCATCAATCGATCTCATTGTCGATCTCGTTATCGCACTCACTATCGATCTCATGATCGATCAAACCATACGTCTCACGCAATCTGTCTCACGCAATCGACCTCATTACCAATCGAATTCATCGATCTCATTCTCGATCGAACCATCCATCTCACGCAGTCGATCTCACTGCCGATCTCACTATCGATCTCACGATTGACCTCACGATCGATCTCACTACCGGTCTCGCTCAATCGAACTCACTATCTCACTATCGATCTCACTATCGATCTCACTGTCGATCTCACTGTCGATATCGCTATCGATCTCACTATCGATCTCACGATCGATCTCACTCAATCGACCCCAGCACCAAGCCTACTGCCGATCTGACTATCAATCTCACGGTCGATCTCGCTGAGTGGATCTCATTATCGATCTCACTATCGCTGGCACGACACGGAGCACTCCCGCGCCACGGGACAGCATCCGGGCCACCGCAGGGCCACCGCCGGCCGACCCGGGGGACGGCAGCTGCTGGCTCGGCCTCGCCCCGGCAGCGGCGGGGTCGTTCCTCCCGCCCGCCCACGCAGCTTCGCCTGGCACGCACGACGCGACACGAACACGACACCGACACCGAGGTCCCGCCCGGGGGGGGGATCTCCGTCTCACTGCGATCTCGCGCCCCAACCTCCGACACTGAGAGAGTGGGAGGAAGAAAAAACAGAACCAGCAACAACAAAAACAACAACGACAGAGCACGTGATAGAGATGGAATGACAGAGGCGGAGTAGAGAGAGAGAGAGAGAGCGAGAATGAGAAAGTGCGTATATGAATACATAAATGCACAGAGAAGGTGTATACATATGTTTAAGAAACGAGGGAGAGAGAGAGAGAGGAAAAATATAAAAAGAAAGGGAGAGGGGAGGGAGAGAGAGGAACATAGAATAATTAGACTGGACCATATGCGAACTAGACAAGGGCGGGAGTAAGGCCGATCGAGGTACGGGCGAAAGGTTCAGAAATCTACTGATTTTCTTTGTTCTGGCAAAATCGGATGCAGTTCATGGGATGTTAAATGCATCATCGGCGGTGGTCCGTGGTCGAAAACCGGCCCAATCCAGCAAAATCCCATGCAACCCGGCTTGATCCCGCTGAGTTTGGCTATCTCGCGGGCTCCATCGGGGCTAATCCTCGGTATCGTTGAACCGATCCCCATCCCCATCCTCATCCCCTTCGAGACCCCACCAAATTACCACCCCAGTTGTGGATACACCCCTCGAGACCCGAAGGGAACGACCTATATCCCCATCTAGGGGGTAACTCTGCCAGTGGGGCCCAGGCCACGCCGCTGGGGATTGGGATCGGTTAAGCGATACTCAATCCAGCCCTTAATCATACTGACAAAGGCCTCCCAGAAGTTGCCTCCTAACTTTCGGGAGGGGGAACGGGGAGAGGAAGGGGGAGCGCAGGAGAGGGCAGGGTGGAAGGAGACGGTGTGGAGGGCGAGGGAGACCAGGAGCGAACGCAGGACGTACACTTAAGTCGGGCGTGTCCCTCTACAGGAGGAATATAAAACAATTGTAAAAGCTTAGTCTGGGGACGATTTTCCTATTATTTCCTGCGTACTTTTGAGCATTTGTTTGATTATTATTTATTTTTCGTCCAAAATCCCCCTGTAGGGGGACACGCCCGACTTGAACACACACGTACACGAATCCACGAATCCACGCTGGTTTCGAAAATGTGCATTTTGCGAACGTTCGCATCACGAGGTTGGTCTCGCGGACTGGGGGGTGGTGTTCGTGTACTCAGGCGATCACAAACATGGATCAAGGGGGCGTGGATTAGCGACGGGTCCCGTTTCCATGGGAAGTCGCCGATTTCCGCCGCCGAGCGAGGCGGCACCGGCCGCATTTTGGGGAGGGCACCTCCCCCGACCGATGGATTCGGCGACCGCGCGCCAGATCCGAATCGCTGATCCATGCTTGGATCAGGAGGGGAAAAAACACACAGACACAATTAATCGTCGATCCCCAGGAAAATATTGGAAAATATGGGAAGTGGGGGGGAAGACAAAAACCCAGAAAATATTGGAAAACATGGGGAATCTTTTTATCTGTGTGTATTTATTTGTGTGTCCTGGGGCCCCTTCACTGGAAACCCTCCACGGGGCCCCACGTGACGCGAGGAGGTCTCGGGCGAAACGCCCGGCCCCGCTCTGCCGTCACGTCTTGGAGCCAGTAACAGGGAGAGGCGTGGGGGAGCAGGCTGCCCGCCCGTCTCGGGCCGGACAACATCAGGAGGGAAAGAGCACACAGACACCACTAAGCGTCGATTCCCCAGAAACTACGGGAAAATATATGAATTTTGGAGGGGAAGGCGAAGACTCCAGAAGTATGCGAAAATTTGGGGAATCTTGGGACTTGTGTGTGTATTTATTTGAGTGTCCCTTGGGCCCCCTCACAACAGGGGGGGGGTAGGATAGGGGAAGGGGGGGATACGCACTCTGTTCCGTGCAGCCGGTTTCGGCCCCGCCGCCAGGCGCGTTCCAGTCGATGCGCTGGCGCATCCAGCGCTGGGGAGGCGCCGGGGAACTCAGCCACGTGAGCTGGTTCGCGAACTCCCCCTAAGACCCCTGACCTTCCAGGAGGGCTGAGAAATAGCACCCGACGTAAAAACCTATCCCAGAGCTATTCTACGTCGTGGTTTTAGGCTGTTTCGCTCAGCTTTTTAGGTTTTTAGGTCCCCAGTGCTAAAAATAGCTCTCTGGAAGGTCTGGGACTAAACCCCCCTTTTCGTCCGACCGGCCTCCGGCCCCTTCACCCTCGGCATCGCTCGGCCGTGTGCATTGTTCTCGGCGGCGCCAGCGCCAGATCCTCCGGACCATTTCGGAGTGTCTTGGCTCCTCCCGAAAAAAAAAAATTAGAGGGGAAAAAACACACAGACACAATTGATCGTCGATTCCCCAGAAACTACGGGAAAATTGGGGAAGTGGAGGGGGGAGACAGAAACCCAGAAGATATGGGAAAATATAGGGGAATCCGGTTATTTGTGTGCATTTATCTGCGTGTGTCCCAAGGCCCCTCCAAAAAAGCACGCACGAAGCCGCACCACGCACGGGAAGTGGACGCCCCAGCGGCGGCAGGCCCCCTCGGGAGGGAGTGGGCGGGCCCGGAGGGGGGGGGCACGGGCCGCCTGGGCGCGAGAAGAGCCTCCCGCGCCCGGCGTGTCCGACCTCGGCGCCGGGCACCGCTGCCGATTTTCACGGCTGTTTCCGCCTGGGCTCGCGGCGGAGCTTCACGCGGACGCCCAAAAGGTTGTTGCACGTCCGCCATTCTTCCCGTTTCCCTCCGCCATCCTTCCGCCTCCTCTTCCTCCTCCTTCTCCTCCTCTCCTCACCCTCACCCCTCCTCCTCCTCACCCGTCCTCCCTGATCAGCATCCTCTTCCTCACCCCTCCTCCATCCACCTCCTGGATGACATGTCATCCGATTCCGACTGGGGCGGGTTTGTCCGATGTGTTTCTTGGTTTAGGTTCCATAGCACAACAAATCATGATCATCTCTCGTCCTCTTCCTCATCCCCCCCAATCAAAGATTGCGCCGGGCCGCCTCTTGCGCCGAACTGACTCAAAGATTGTGCCAGACCGTTTGCAGAAATTGCTTTGGATCTTTCCAGATTGCAAGCCGTTTAAGCCAGACGGTTTGCGATCAAGAGGAAAGGAGGAGGGGCGAGAAAGGTAATGGAAACATGGTGTCTTTCTGAGTTGATATTTACACGACTCTGGTTAGATATCTCCATGGTTCCCAACATCTTGCGAAATTCCACCGACCCCCAGAGAACAAGGGAGAAGTAGGCAGAGGACGAAATGGACAACGACGATCCGCGACGACGGTGGGAGTAAGAAGGAGGAGAAGAAGGAGGACGAGGACGACGGGAAGATGTTTGATATTCTGGGAGTCTTGTCGAGGTCCCCCTCGTGAAGCCTCTTTGGGTCAAGTGAATCAAGGGGGGTCGTTGCTGGGGCATCCTGTATTCCATGTTGGTCGGGGCGGGTTCCTGCGGGAGGGGGGGGCGGGAGGGAGCCAGCCCACTACCTTGACGTATAATTACAGGCCCATGTCTTGGATGCCTTTCGGGAGCCTCTCGGGGGCCTCTTGGAACGTCATTTGGGTCTCTCGGGTGCCGTCCTGGGGCTTATGGGGCGCCTTTCGGGGGCCTCGTAGCAGTATTGGGAGGGCATCTTGGGGCTGAGGGCTCCAGTTCGTGGTCCCCCTCTTGAGGCTGTCTTGATGGCCTCTTGGGGGCCTCTTGGATCGTATTGGGGCCACCTTGAGCCGTGCAGGGGCCCTATCGGGAAGCCTTTTGGGCAGTCCTGCATCGTCGGAAGCCCCAAAAAAACAGCTACGCTAGAATCCATCAAAACTGAATGAAAAACAATAAATGGTTAGGGTCTTCTGGGGGGCCTCTTGGAGCGCTCTTGGGGTGTTGTGGGTGGGTGAAGACCTGCTGTGCCGTCTGGGGGACATCTTGGGCGTCTTGGAACGCTCCAGGGCCGCCTCAGAGCCTTCGCCCGTCATGAGCCCTCTTGGGGTCCGTTTTGGGGCCCCCTTCCCTCTCCGAGGGCCCCCGAAGGCTCCTCCTCATCCTCCTCCTCCGTAGCCATGTTGGCTCAAGCCGTGTCTTCCCGCTTTCCGCTATTGCCATTTCCGGACGATGGCGCCCCGGGCGGACGTCGTGGCGATGGGGGGCGGCCAGGGTCGATGGCTGCCCAGCCAGTTGCGCGCCTCCGAAGCCAGCGCCCTCGGCGCCTCCGCCGCCCGCCGGGCCGCCTGCCGCAGGAGGCAGGAGGCGTGCGAGGCGGGACTTCGAGATGCCGTTCGCGGTGGTGGCCTGGGCAGGTGGCAGGACCGCGAGCGGGCGTCCAGGCCCGCCCTTCAGCGGCTTGCCTCAGGCGAGCGCGTCCCCGGGGCGTGGCGGAGGAGGCGCAACGCTTCTTGGCACTCCCAGCGGGTGCTCCCTGACGGGTTTGCCAGCGCATCCGTCCACGACATCGAGTGGGCAGCCGCTGGACCGCGGCTGGGCATGGCCCACACGGTGCGGGCCGCGCAGCAGGCGCAGCAGGATGTGCCGCTTGCCGGCGAGCCGCCGCGCGCACCGCTCGCAGAATGGTTGGCGCCAGGGTTTGGCGGCGGGCTGGAGGCTCGCCAATCGCCAGGTGCAGAAGGTGCAGTTGGAGACGGCGACGCTGAGCGACGACGTCGGCAACGACGTGGTGAACGTGACCGTGCGTCACAACGGCACCGAGCACATCCGGAAGGTCACTTCGACACCATCGAGGGCCAGAGCCTGGGGACCGAGACGGTCCCGCAGGCGCCGCTGGCCGATGAGATGGCGGCGCTGGAGCCGCTGGATATCAAGGACGGGGTCGCCGAGCTGGAGGGCCCCCTCCTTGGCGCCACCGAGCGTCTGAACACGGCAGACCACTTGGAGAAGGCGTGCGCGTCCAACGACGGAGGCGGCGGGCGAGTACTTCGCGGCTGGCGACACCGTCGTCAATTGCATCGCGGAGTGCGCCCGATTGCGAGCGGCACATCTGCATCGACTGCCGGGCCAAGCACGGCCCGACGGCGCACCTGAAGGCCATCGACTACAAGGTGTGCGTGGGCTGAGCCTGGGATTCAACCCAGGTTCCAGCCCACGCTAAGAGAAGGTTGCCCCGCGTAGTGCCCTGAGCGCGGTGCGGCGGCGGCCGTGACGGGACATTGCGTCCCTCGGCCTCCGTCCTCCTCCTCCTCCTCATTATTTTCCTCTTCCTCCTCCTCGTTGACGAGCTTCACCCCCCCCCCTCAAACGCGGCGTGGACCCCGAGGGAGAGGGAAAGGGGAGAGGGGGCCAGAATAATGTCTCACCAGCCTCATCACCGCCGGCCAGCGGGCGCTGGTGGATGCAAGGTTAAAACCGCGATTCCGCGTCATGCTAATATTCCCGGTTTTGGTTCCATACAGCCGTTTGCGACTTATTCTCCGATTCCGAATGTTTCCGGTCGCGCCCCCTACGGCTTGCACTGCGTTGTCGGAAGTAACCAGCCGCAAACACAACATGAGATATTGACGTTCGAAGTCGTTGCGAAGGTCGCACCCGTATACATTTTCATGTTCGTAGTGTCGCAGCCAAGTGCCGATTTGTTTGAATGAAGTTATGGCGCGCAACGCGATGGTATTGCATCGCGTTCGGGCGCGGGTGTTTGCGGATGTTTTTACCAGCAATGTTGGCGGCGATGCCGAGATTCATTGAATGGATTTCGACAATTGTACGTGAATATACAGAAGAAAATTTCACCAGGTCGGTTCCCTCCGCCTGTACAATATTGGTCGCATGGCGCCCTTGGGGCGCGCCGCCACTGGTAGTCGCCAGCACCGCGGTACGCCTCGGCAATGAAGCCCACGGGGTACACAAGGCTGATAGGACCCATGGGTTCCTCTAGGCCAGAGGTCTGAAGAGCTTTCTGCCGCCATGGGGGCCCAAAGCCGGAGCGAGAATGTAGAAATGAATTTCGGGCAGCGCGGCTCTTGGAGATCATGAAGTCCCGACAGCCCGCAAACGTACTTGAGTTCAGAAGGTTCTTCGGGTTGAGCCAATTGGGCGTGGAGGTCCGCAGGGCGTTTGGACTCACAGAAGCCACTGCCTTTGGGCCTCACAAAACAGGAGGAGGAGGAAGAGGAGGAGGAGGAGGCTACACGACCTCTAGATCAATAGTCGGTGGTGCACGTTCGAATTGCCTTTCGGGAATCAGCTTCGGGGGCTCGAATCAGAGATCGAACATTGAATCACAGACCGCGCGCGGAATCGCAGACACCGCCCGCTGAATCACACAGACTCGCCCCCTCCTGAACCAGAAACTCCGTTCGCCGAGTCAGAGGCTCCGCCCGCCGAACCCCGCCCGCCGACTCAGAGACCCCGCCCGCTGAATCAAAGACTCCGCCTGCCGAGTCAGAGATTCCACCTTCCTCTCCATTTCATTGGGGGGCGGTTTTTTTTCGTAGGTATTTGTTTTTTTGTTGTTGTTTTTTGTTCGGCGGCTTCTTCATTGCCGTATTCCGCCCCATATCACTCTGAAATCATATTCCGCGCGGCAGCGAGCGCTTGCGTGTCCCCTATCGCCAACGCACGCACGCATGAATATATATATATATATATATATATATACATATATAATTGTTTATATACATATATATATACATATATATATTATATATGAATATCAAGAGAGGGAAGGGGGCCTAGGAACACGAATGACGCATTCGACGGCGCGCAACGGGGCACCACTGAATTGATAGCATGTTCCTTGTGTGTTGGTTTGTTTCGCGGACTGTCCGAATTGAAATTCGTCGCTTGCCGCTGGAGTTCGTCGTGGCACTTCTGCGCATTGCTCAAAGAATGACGCAAGCATGTGCAACACCAATTCCGCGTTTCCGGTCATGTTGGTGATTCCGAAATTTCTCAGCAAGGCTCTATTGGAAGAAAGCATACGGTAAACAAACACATGGAAGTCCATCTCGTCGATTCTCTATGTGTCCTTGGGGAAACGGTCCATCATGTGTTGGTTGAACAGATTCCCTTCTGCTGCCAGCTTCAGACGGGGCCCAGAAAAGGACGGGGACGTGGACGAGGTAAAAAAGGATAGTGGGACAAAGGGGAAGAACGAGGAGAAGAAGGTGACGGAACGAGGATTGGAATAGCCACAATGCGTGTGCAATTTATCTTGTGCAGATTTTACTTGTGGCATCGGGGAAAGGGATGTTTAAGACGATAAGGCGTTTTTCATATTTAAGTGTCGCAGGCCGTGCCGGAAAGGCGTTGCAGTAAAAGCAAACGTTACGCTTACCATAGTACGGATCGATGTGTGAATTTAGATTGCGTGCGTCGGTTTGCAGAAAAAGAAGTGGCAGCCGAATAGATCGTGATCATGTCTGCAATGGTGGTGATTCGTTTGTTTGTTTTTTTTTTTCGGAGGAGGCAGAACAAGAAAAAAAGAAAAACAGAAAAACAAACGAACAGACGAATGACCATCATTACAGGACATTTCGTAGCAGTCTCGTTTGATAAGATCATTGTCATTTTCTGTTCCAGGAGTATTTCATACGGTGATCTTCGAAAACGCATCTCAGCCACTTCTGAGTGCGTTACTGTTGATGAGTTAGACTATTCCATGACATTTGCGCACTGCTTTTTGGAGGATTTGCTTAGGATGCATGCTAAGTTCGCGTGAGCCCAAAAAATGGAGGCCCAATCTAATAATGAGCAATTCCCCCCCCCCCGCCCAAAGCCAGGACGCATTTGTTATGCCACATAAGATTTTGGTACGCATTTGGCGCGTCAATGTTTCTGTGTACCCCCTGAGATTCGACGTGTTTGCCAACGCGCACTACGAAATTCACAGAGATTTCATATGCCGATGCGCCGTTTACCAAATTTCTGTGTGTTTGTTACTCGTGCGCGGGTATCAGCAAAAACTGACCCCACTTAGGATGAATGCCAACTGTTTTTTTTGAGCGCCGTGTTGATTGAAAAAAAGATCGTGTATATATTTGTTTGTTGTTTGCGTGCGTACGCGCTCGTTTGTTCAATCCGAATATCCCAATTGAGTCTGATGGGGTCCGAAAGTGTGGGGGAGGGGCACGAACGTTTGAAACGCGGGCACGCGTTTGTTTTCACGTGAGCCGACGCAAAAAGAATGATTGATGTTTTTAAAAATTGTTATATTGTTTTGATATTCAATGTTCGATCCCTTTTCCTTGTCCATCTTCCGTGTTGATCCGCGTCCTCCCATCGCTCTTGGATCTTTGATGCGCTTCTTTTACTTTCTCCTCCCCGGGTCTTCGATTTGTTGTTTCTTGTGTTGGTCTTGTTTGGTTGTTGTTCCTTTTCTTGGTCCTCTTGCCCCTCATCGATGTTCGATCGTCGGTCTGCGGGGGAGGAAGATGTAAGAGGACGACCGAAGACGAAAAAGATCGAGAATAGGTGATGATACAGAAAATCATTATGAGAACAGGCGAGAGTCGAAGACGGAGATCAGAGAGAAGGGGGGATTCGCGAGGATCGAACAGAATTCCGACCTTAGCCGTTGAATGTTTCTTTATCGGCGATTATATTCAGCATAATTTCCCATACGACCACCCTTCGGGTGATAAGGAGATTGTGGGGTGGGGAGAGGAGGGGAACCAACATCTGACTCTATCGACCCTACTATCGATCTCACTCAACAGGACACCACGGAACACCTCGGGACACCACGGAACATTTGTCGATCTCATTATCGATCCCATTCAACGGGACACCACGGGACACCTCTCGATATTTTTGTCGGTCTCATTATCGATCTAATTCAACGGGGCACCGTAGGACATTACGGGACACCTCGGGACACCACGTTGATCTCATTATCGATCTCATTCAACGGGACACCACGGGACACATGTCGATCTCATTATCGATCTCATTATCGATCTCATTTTTTGGGACACCACGGGACACCTTGGGGCACCACATCGATCTGAGTATCGATCACATTATCGATCTCAATATCGATCTCACTCAACGGGACACCACGGGACGCCACGGGCCACCACGGGACATTGCGGGATATTTCTCGGTCTCATTATCGATCTCATTATCGATCTCATTGAACGGGACACCATAGGACAGCACGGGACATCACATCGATCTCATTATCGATCTCATTCAATGGGACACCACGGGACATCTGTCGATTTCATTATCGATCTCACCATCGATCTCATTCAACGGGACACCACGGGACACCTCTCGATCTCATTATCGGTCTCATTATATTATTTTGGGGGGGGGACACCATGGGACACCTCCGGGCACCACATCGATCTCATCAATCTTTCTATCGGTCTCATTATCGATCTCACTCAGCGGGACACCACGGGACACCTGTCGATCTCATTATCGATCTCATTCAACGGGACACCACGGGATACTTCGGGGCACTACATTGATCTCAGTATCGATCTCATTATCGATATCATTCAACGTGACACCACGGGACACCGCGGGACACCGCGGGTCATTACTGGACGGGCGGGAGTGGGAATCATTTGTTTCGAGTTCGCCTTAGCAACGGCGGGTTCATTCCTCTCGTGCGCCTACGAAGTTTCGCCTCGCTCGCACGCACGACACGAAACGAAAGGATTTCTCGGTTGGAGTTCTCCGTCCCACTGCGATCTCACCCCCCAACCTCCGATTGCAAAATTTGTCGTGTATTGGTTGAAAAAAACGTTCTCACGTGTTTGAACGAGTTTTGGGCGAATGCCTCACATTCTGAGCATCAAATTCCATCGGATTTTTTTGTAATTTCTGTAAATACCTCACGAAGCCACATCGTGCCTTACGGGGTAACAAACTCAAACATATTTTAGTAGTTCCCCGTACGCTTTGAAATGTGTTTGTCGTTGTAGAAAACGCATATCCAAAGGCATTTTGTCGTCGTGCACGTCATCGCCGAATGTTGAATAATATTTCGAGAAGACGAAATCCAGAAATATTCAGGACCGCTTTACTACAAAAATTGAAAATTGTTTCTGGCGGTGTCTGATCCTATCGTCTTTATTATTGATTCCGTCTTGTGAGGTTTGCGATTCAATATTTGGTTTTTATTTTGGTGCATGCGGTTTATATTCCGCGCAGTCCGTAATTCGTAGCGCCCTGTCTATCATTCAAGAATTGGCGTCTGATTCGCATGCCCAGCAAAAAGATCCATCTTAGAGTTGACTGGAATTCACCCCATCTGAATATTTCAGCATCAAAGCATGGTATAAAACCAAATCTTATCTCCAACCTTGTATAATTACCCCACGCCAGCAGCGTCACCTTTCTCCTCGTGCTTTTTCCCGTCCGCGTTCTTTTTTCCCTCCCCCCTCCCTCGGTCGGTCGATCGAGTCATACGCCGGAGCGCGTGGGCAGAAAGGCGAGACAGTGCGTTTGTTCCTTCCGCCTTGCGGGAGCGGCGACGTGCCGACAATTATTGATTCACATCGTTTGTTTCTGGCCGGGGAGGGGGGAGAAGAAGAGAGGGTGGGGGAGGCGGAGGAAGGGTAGGAGGAGGGAGGGAGACGAAATTCAATGCAAATTTGTGCCAAGCAATTGGCTCACTAACACATTGCATTACAGCGTCCTCAGTGGGAAAATGCGGCACGATAGCGTCATGAACATTTTGCATATTCATGCTTGGGTTTGCCTACAGTTTTGGTGCATGTGTCAGTGGCTGGTTGGATAGAGGTCAGAGTTCGCTTGAAAGCCACTTAGCAATCGACGGTTGATGTTGTTAATCCATGCCGAATTCAATAAGTACATGACCTCACTAGGGCCTGAAAAATTTAGATTTTCCTAGCGGTGTTAATGGCTGTGGTTCCAGGCACGGTTCCGTCGACAAAATTCGCCATACGTTACAGCTAATATTTTTCCCAATTCTCCGTGAACTTGCCCAGTGGTCGAAAGCGTAGCTCCCAAAGATGCTCTGGAATTTTCAGATATAATTGATGTCCCAGACCGCGTTAGGAGGTTGATATCACACTTGACCGGCATGAATTGGAATTTATTCCAATGCAATTCCAGACCAAGCATTCCCCCGGGGCTACATTTTTTATTATTTTTAATTTTGTAGAAGAATGAAGAGAATTGATTAAAATGACCAGTGCCATAATGGATGATTTTTGGCCTTTGAGCATTTGTTGCTGCCGTTCGTTAGGTGTGCGTCCGGGAGCCATGGGTCGCAAGCGCAAGCATTTAACGTTTGGGATCTCCAATTGAAGATGGCGGCTCACGTGCTGCTGGGGCAATTTTGCTTTTTATTTTTGATTGAAGGTTGAATGGCCCGTGGCGTTATAGTTACCTGGCCCCCCTGCTTTCATTCCCCAATACATTCCAGGCATTGCCGCCGTGGGTATGGCAAGTGGCGGTGTTACATAAAATTCTTAAGTCATTTTGTTACGGCGAAGGATTCAATATTTAAACATCGATTTCGTATTCAAAGAAATTGTTCTGTATCCGCTTTTGCCGTTTATGTATATATATATATATTATCCGTTTCCCTATCCATGTTCATCGGTTTTGGTATTTATATTCATATATGTCCGTTTGCATTCTTATCGGTTTTCTTATCTATCTTCATTGGTTTTTGATATCCATTCACGTGGGCTTCCGTATTCTACCTATACGACCACCCTGCGGGTGATAAGGACGTTGGGGGGGGAGGGGCCCAGCAATGGGCAACAGTGGTGAATGTTGTGACAGTGCCAGTGGAGATAGTTGCGTTGCCGCTCGCTCTTGGGAGCGTTGGTGTCGAGTTGTTTACGTCACCCTTTGCTCTTTGGCGCCTTCGTACCATTCGGCCCTCCCCGTGGGAACCTGCCCAACTTGCGCAACGGCAGCTAACGGCGCCATTTGGCCACAGAAGACTGAAGCGCCGGCAAAGCTTGGCGCAGCCCGCGCCCCCTCTTGCACTATCGATCTCACTATCGATCTCTTTATCGGTCTCACTCATCGATCTCACTCGATCAATCTCACCATCGATCTCACAATCGATCTCATCATCGATCTCTCTCGGCCGGTCTCACTATCTCCCACACGATCCCACCATGCCGCTCGACACACATGCCGCTCTCTCCGCGTCTCCGCCCATGCCAGTCGGCACGAAGACTCGCTGCGCAAAATCGGCAGCACGGCCGCCCCGCTCACTGTCAACGGCGACATCATCATCATTATCGACATCACCATCAACATCATCATCAGCATCATCATCATCGTATTCATCATGATCAGCAGCATCACCATCATCATCATCATCATCACCCATGTCGTCATCATAATCACAGACATCAACACCATGAAGGCCATCATCACCATCAGCATCGCACAATCGATCTCACATTCGGTCTCACTACCGATATCACAATCGATCTCGCAATCGACGTCATCATCATCATCATCAGCCAACATCAACATCATCATCATCATCGCCATCATCAAAATCATCATCATTATCACCATCATCATCACCATCATCATCAGAATCATCATCCTAATCATCATCAACATCATCATCGGGACACCGACGGGACACCGGCGGAACACCGGCGGGACACCGCGCCTCCCCGGCCGCCCGGAAGGGAGTCATTTCGTCCGGCCGCGCCTCAGCCACACGGGACACCGGCGGGACACCGCGGGCCACCGGCCGCCCGGAAGGGAGTCATTTGGTCCGGGCGCGCCTCAGCCACACGGGACACCAGCGGGACACCGGCGGGACACCGCGGGCCACCGGCCGCCCGGAAGAGAGTCATTTGGTCCGGCCGCGCCTCAGCCACAGGAGACTTTCTCTCGCCCGCCCACGCAGCTTCGCTTCGCCCGCACGGCACGCACGAACACGAAACCAAAATCGATTTCCCGGTAGGGGGGCTCTCCGTTCCACCTCGATCTCACCCCGCAACCTCCGATTACACCATGATCCGGTTCCGCATCCACACATACGAGTTTCGGTTTTCATTCATTGATTGGTGAGGCAATTCCAAAATGCGCATGAACCAAATCATATTTTATCTTGTAGAACCGGATGCGATCAGCAAAAGATTGTTGCATGTTTTTGACAATTTTGGTGCCGTTTTTTGTTCTTGTCGTTTCCTGTTTGTGTTCATTATACTTTTTCAACGCATATATTTACCCAGTATCTTCCGTTCCGGTACAAAAGAGATAGCAGATTGCATCGACACAGAAAAATCCCAGCAGCCCTTTAGGGAGTAGATCGTCTAAAGCGTTTCTGCTGCTAACCCTTTTTCTTTCCCTTCGGGGGGGATTACCTTTTCACCTACCCCTCCCCGCCAACTTGGACGAGGGGTTGCGCGGGCCGTTAGAACGTCCAAGATGGCCTAAGACGGCCCTAAAGCGAAAAAGCACAAAGCATTGATATCCCTTTTGTTTTTGAAGGATTATGATTTCTTCTCGTCCTCGCAATCGTTCATGTCCTCCTCCTCCTCATCCTCTTCCCCCTCGAACTCTTCTTCATCCTTTTTTCTTTCTACTCCGACGACGACGACGGTTGCTCCTCCATGCTCCCCCTCTTTGGGCGTATGGCGGCTGTCCCTGCCTTTTGTTATACTGCATGTTCCCCCGCTTCCCTTATAACCCCCATTTCCTTATATACATTTACACATATAATATATAATACATATATATATATATATATATATACACATACATACATACAAACAAAAAATAACCTTACTTACGTGTGCTGTGGACTGACGCATTCAACGAAAATTATTTGACAACAAAATAATCCTCTTCTCGGTTTGCACCCGTTTTCACTCCAATCCCCCGCGCAAGGTCTCAGTCGCAAACGCAATTCCAATTCAAATCCCGCATGCACATTTTTAAATGTGAAACCCACAATTTCATTATGCGTGTATTTCCAAATGCGTTAGAACTAATTCAACTTAAGATAAAGAAATACTTCCACATATTAGAAAAGTTGACGTGGTTGGCAGTGCTATATCAAAAGGTTTTGTATACATTGAATAATGTTGTGGTTGGGTAATTCTCGTGTTTTGCATATGCCCGTAGCCATTGAGGCTCAAGTTCCAACGTGGCCCCCGCCGTTGGAGCTCGATTGCAGCAAAGGGGGCGGCTCAAGGCCCCCTTGCTTTCAGGCTTTCAGTGAGCCCTTGGAGGAGCACCTCGCGCCCTTCGGCGCATTGAGGGTACCGACCGCAGACTCACAGCGGTCTCCATGGATGGATGGGACGTGGTCCGCGGGCCCAAGACGCCGTTTTGGGCGTGCCAGGGCTGCGGGCTCACCAGCAATTGGGCGCGCAGGCTGCGGTGCCGCTGCGGAGCGAGAGCGCCCTCCTACGCACTGCAGCGCGCCAAGGCGCTCGGCGCTGGCGGTGGGCGCCGCGATCGCGCTGATCCTCCTGAAGGGCGACTGCCCGCTGCAGGATCCAAGCGCGATGCCAAGTTGGTGTCCCAGATCGCTGCAATGCAGAAGCGGATCGGCCAGCTCATGGGCGACGGCAAGCAACACCGCGCGGCCGGCACCCAGGGGGGCGGCACAGCACCACGCAGCCACTCAAACGGTGGAGGCAGAGATGAACAGGATGGCCTACAGGCGAGGGCCCAGGAGGTCGAGCTGGCAATCAAAGGATGCGGCAAAGGCGAGGGCACCGCAGAGGCGCGCACGGTGCTGGAGGGGAAGCTCAAGATGGCGCGCGCCGAGATCGAGAGCAGGAAGCCGAGCATCACCCAGCACACCAATGTGGGCCACAGGTTGGCGCGTGCGTCGGCGAAGCTCGAGAAGGTCAAGGGGGGGCTGGAGGAGCATGTCAAACTGCTCGCGGAGCTCAACGCCAAGACAGATGAGATCAAGTCGTGGCAGGCCGCAGCCGAGGCAGAGGTGGCAGAACTTCAACGTCAGCATGTACAGTCCTTTCCTGGTGCTGCTGCTGCTGAAGAGAAGGTTCCGCCGCTGGAGCTCAACCTGCCTGAGGAGTTGCTCGAAGGCAAGGATGAGCTCAAGGCCATGCTGGCCTCGAGTGAGTTCCAGGAGTTCGCGAAGTTGTTCATGTCGCACTACGCTGCTGCTGGCGCTCGTACTCAGTCAGGTTCTAGCAGTCCCGCAAATGGGGGAGCCGACGCCCCCACCCCACCTGATGCGGAGATGGGCGACGCCTTCTCTGACGAGGCCGCTGCGGAGGCCTTCTGGGGAAGCACAGAGGTGACGCGCGTGCCTTCACCCAGGCCCTCATGGGGCTAAGCTCAAGAAGCCCAAGACGTCGTCCCTTTGACGCTCGCCCATCGTGGGCAGCAGGGACATGGCCCACAACCAATGACATGGGCAACTCGCCCACATGTTTTATCGGAAGCGATGAAGATAAACAGCCTGGAGTAGTCACGACACAACCAGAACCGTGTGGCGCTGCGACGACGACGGGCTCGCGACGCAGCAGTGCTGGGATTTGAAGGTGGCGCGGTACTTGCCAGATGCGCCAGCGCATGGTCAAGGAGGCGGCTTTGGCGAGCGCGAGCTCGCGAGCGAGGCCGGACCACCTCAGCGAATCTAAGTTTTTGGGCCGTCCAGGCCATTTGGTTGTGAGCGTGTAGTAAGGTCTGAGCCAGGACCTAAGTGCACGGGGTTGCGCGTTTCTGCCCCGGAGTTGGCTTTCCGCCAAAGTCCGCCGCCCCAGCCGACTTTGACGGTCAGGCTCATGCGTTTGAAACGTATAATGGCAACAGCTGGGGCACTCTCAAGAAGAGATTAGCGAGTACACAGGCGCTCGTGGCGTTCGCTCAAGAAGTGGGTATTGTCGATGAAGATCTTGCTGTACGCACATCTACGGCCAAGAGTTTGGGGTGGAATATGCTGTGCACGCCGTCAGTTAAGTGTGCTGGTGGGCAAACGTCTGGGGGAGTGGCGATCCTGGCCCGTGCCGCGATAGGTCTTCGACGGCCTAAACAGCTACTCAGGGGGGTCCTGGTTCCGCACCGTCTCACGTTTGCCACGATCGACATCTTTGGATGGCCAGAACTTCTTGCAGGATGCGCGCCCATGTACACCAGCGAGGGCCTCAGCAAGAGGAACCTCCACATTTTAAAGCATGCAGGTGCGACGCTGGAAGGCGTGAATCTATCGGTGTTCGCTGCAGGTTGGAACTTTTCGGCAGCGGTGGCGGAGGCGCCGGGCACGCCACGAAAAGCATCCATGGTCATCATGCAGCCTCAGATAGCGACATGTGCTACACAAAGCGAACACCAAGATTGATTATTTCCTGGCGTCGGCGGCCTTCTGCAAGCTCCGTGGAGGCTACGGAGGTCGACGGCGCATGGCCCAAGAAGCCCCATCGGCCTGTTCAACTTTGTTTTAGGCCTGGGGTTGCGAAGCCTAGGCAACTAGTTTATCATGCCCACCAGAAATTGCCAGTTGAGTTGCCCATGGAACCCACCCCTTCCCCCGATTGATTGGTCCGTGGCTCGCGCGGTGGCTGATGAGGCCAACCGTAGAACTGATTACGATGAGATTGCGGTCAGTTGGGATCCTGGATCAGGCCCGGAGAATTTTCTTGGACACTATGGAGTTAGAGCTGGAAAGCCGAATGGGGGTCACCGTTAAGCGTAAAGGTTTGAAAGGTAAACAGTTACAGGCTAAATGGGCGCCCGCTCTCACCCCCCCGAGATGCAAGGAGGGGGATGAAGTGCGCATTGGGGAGGGATGGGTGTGGCTGCAGCAAGGAATGGCTGATCTTCGCATTACCAGCCTGCGATTGTTGACGCAAGGCGATCACTTCGTGGATCATTCCGAGGTCGAAGCTGCTGCGAATCTGGTGCGCATCATGTCCCAGCCGTTTGAAGCTGAAGGCCTGTCGCCGAGGCTTGACCCCACTGTCCGCAAGGCGCGAGAACTCGCGGCGGCGTGGCCGCAGGATCTTGTTGCGCTTGCTGGGTGGACGGAACGCTGCTCGGAGACTCTGGAAGACTGCTGGGCCGAAGATTTGCAGGGGGCCCGTGACGGGCTCGACCGTAAATCCAAACAAAGTTGGGACCGGTGGCAGACGGAAGCTTTGTCGGGCTCGGCTCGTAAGATGCACCGTTTAACCAGATTGAAGGCGCAGTGGCAACCGACGGTGATAGAGGCCAGTCCTGGGATTTTCTCGTCGGGCCCCCGTGTGATGCTGGCTCGTGAAGTTGATGTTTTAGGAGGGTTCTGGAACGCTACTAGCACCCCTCCGCCTGTGGACGTTCCCGACAGACATTGTTTCGGACGAGCGACGGCGGCGGAATTGAGAGCCGCCTCCAAGATGTTCTCGACGCACGCGGCTCAATCCCTGGACGGGGTGCACGTGCGACAGTTCGCTTGCAGATCGGAAGAGGGACTGGAGCGCCTCGCTTGCGTTTTCCAGTGCGTTGAGAAGCTGGGGCTCTTTTTTCCGAGGCCCTATGCTGGATGCTCTTCCCCCTCCTTGAGAAACCCAAAGGGGGGTTGCGCCCGATTCTGCTGCGCTCGTCCCCTGTTAGGCTTTGGGAGCGAATGTGCCGCCCCAGACTGATGTCTTTTAATGACCGCCACCCCCGACGGCACTGGGCTTTCGGAGCGGGGAAGTCGGCGGAAGGCAGCGCGTGGAACGAGGCGGTCAAAGCGGAGGCCCGAGTGGCCGAAGGCGGGGTCATTGCGGGTTTCTCTTGGGATGGGTCGAAGTACTACGAAAGCTTCGATCTCAAGGTCCTCAAGGACCGCGGGCGCCGTGCGGGGTTGGACCCTGTGATCCTCAAAGCGACGCATAACTCCTGGAGAGGGCCTATGATACTCCGCTTAGGCACGGACCATGCGCTGGCGGTGTTGCACGCCGAGAGCGGGCTGCCAGCTGGGCCAATTGTTAATGACATTTTCGCGCGAGTACATGCGCTCGAGCTCTTCGACGGATTTGCGGCGCGCAACCCCGACATCGACCTGGCATCGCACGTGGGCGACGACGCGGCGTCGTCGCACGGCCTCGAGGCCGAAGTCACCCAGCGTCTGTCGGAGGCAGCGAAGGACTTGCACCAAGTTTCCACGCAGGAGATAGGGGTGAAGCTTGCTCAAGATACGTCAATGACTTTTGGATGTTCCCCCAGCGTCGCTTGTAACCTCGGACAGCGGCTCGGAAAACTGGCGGGAGATGTTCGGACCCACATGGCGACCTTAGGATGCGACCTGGCCCCCGGGGGCGAGAGGTGCAGGAAAGGGCGCCTTAGTGAGAGAAGGGCGCGCTTTAAGAACATGATCCGCAGACGCCGTATTTTGCGTAAGTATCGCAAGTCCCTGCCTAGAGAACGTTTCCGACTAGGCAAAATACACACCGCGGGGGTCAACTTTGGGATGGCTTTTGGCGGCGCGGTCGTCGGCATGGGCGACGCCGAACTCAAGCGCGCGCGAAGTGCGATGTTGTCGCGGCAGGCCCCGAGGCATGCCGGCGTCTCCTTGAGGGCCAAAACGGCGTTGATTGGCGACCCACTCTGGCGGGGCATGATAGCTCCTGCTCTGGCGTGGGCTCATGCTGTCTGGGCGGCGGCCACGCGACCCGAGCATTCCTTTTTCTCCGCGCAGGAGTTGTGCAGCATGTTGCGGGCCGCCCCGCAAACTGGCAACTCCTGGGTTAAGAGCAAAGGGCCCATCAGTAGAACGCACTTGTCTTTGAAGCGCATCGGGTGGGAAGCGCGCACCCCGTTAGACTGGCGCGATGATAATGGCGTGGAGATCTCCTTGCTGTACACCACCCCGTCCATGGTTAGCCGCTGGCTGAGCCTGGGGGTCCAGAGGCACCACGAGCGGGTTTTAAGCAAAAAGCTCGGTTGGACCCCTGGCACCCGTGTTTGCGTGGAACCCATTAAGACAATCACCAAGGTTGGGGTCAAAAGGATCAATTTGAATACACAGGGTAAGCATTTGGTGATGGCGCGTTTCTGCGACGGCCTTTGGACGAGGATCGGGCCCAACGTTCGGGGCACATCGCCCCAGGCCTCTGCCCACTGTGCCAGGCGCCAGGCCCGGTAGGACATCGACTCTTTCGCTGCCAGCATCCGGATGTACTCGATGCGAGGCAGGCAGCAGACGTCCCCGCCAGCTTCCTCGAGCGCGCCCAGAGCAGGGGCGCGCATGTTTTCGAGGCTCTCAATCTCCAGCACCCCGCAGCCGAATGGCCAGCTCTTTCGGAGGTGCACGAGCCAGAGTTGTTCGACATGAATGGGCAAAAGGTTCCATGTGAGGATTCCGATGGGTCTCCATTCTCGCAGGCGGGGGACGGCTCGCGTGCCAGACACAGCATCCGTGAGTTCTCCCGTGCAGCGCATGCGTGGGTGTTCTTTGATGCGGAGGGGGTGCACCAATATGTAGCGAGGGGAGTCGTGTGGCCCAGCTTACCTCGCACTAGTCAAGCGGCTGAACAGTTACAGCTGGCGCTGCTCCCTATCTACGTTCCCCAGAACGGACCGACGCTGTATAGCGATTGCATGAATGCGGTCAAGTTACACAACATGAGCCCATCCAGCTAGGCGTCGGCCAAGCAACGATATTGGGGTTTGAGACGAGGGGCCTTGTTCCACATGCAGAGAAACGAGTATGCCCCAGCTGTGCACACGCCAGCCCACAGGGAGTTAGAAGATACTGAGCAGCTGCCCCTGTCTGAAAGATGGGTGGGCCAGGCCAACTGGCGAGCGGATCGAGGCAAAAGGAGCTCTCGACCTGCATCCCAGGCCGTCGCCTGCCGAGTGGCAGCAGCTTGAGGACTCGATAGAGAGCCTGGAGACGGCGGCCCGAATCGTCGCGAATGTTTGGCCTTGTTTCCCGAGGGTGCACCACCAGCGCCCGCCGAGGCGCGAGCGCCAGCGCAAGTTCTTGGCGCGAGCCACCAGTTGGCACGACTGGGAGCAGTGGCTGCGGGGCCACAGATGTATTAAGTGTTTAAGTTTCTTTGGGGGGGACCTCCAGGGTAGACCCGAGGTGGGCTGTAAAGACCTCTCTCACAATCTGCAGAGGTTGTTGTCAGAGGCCCCTGGCCACGGCCACAAGCTGGCCAGCGCCCAGGTGGGCGATGAAAAATTGCCCCTTGTCTTTTGCATGATATGCGGGAGCTACTCTCAAGAGAAGGTGCGCAACTTGGCCGTCCGATGTAATCCGAAGGAACACAGCGGGGGGGGCAACGTGCTAAGCAGGTTCAAGGGGGGCCTGCACCCCCAGCGTAATGTTCCAGTTTCTTGCGCGGCCCCAGAGCGACCTGCCTCGGGGCCGCAAATATGTGCCTTCTCTACCGCTTCGCGGGTGCACGTCATCCCCTCGAGCTCGACCTTTCTGGAGTGCTTGGCCTCACTGAGGGCTAAGATCGCTGCTAGGGAGTCTGGTGGGCGGGGGGACGTGTGGACGGCGGGGTGGGAAGGCAATGATGTCGCTCCAGGCGCGCCGAATTCGGCGCCTGGAGCGGACCTGTTTGATGATTCGTTCGGGGCCGCAGAAGATGCCTCCCGAAGGTTGCTCGAGGGCGGGGGCCCAGTTGCAGTCGCGACGGTGCCCCCTCCTGCACCCTCGGCGGCCGTGTCTGACCCCGTGCGAGGTGGCGAACTGTGTCCAACTCGCTTCGTAGCAAGGAGAATGTGGCGCCATGGGCTACGTGCCGTCACGGAGCAGAGTCGGGGTCAGACTAGTGCATGATGGACAGCCGCGTGGCTAAGGGTGCTGTGTCTTGCCGTCAGGTGGCACTCGTGGTCGCGGACTTGTCTTTCCTATGCAATAGTTCAGAGTGGCTGCCCTTGCAGCCGCTGCGTTAATTGCTTCGGTCAAATGTGACCCACAAATGTTTTGTATGTGAATTTTTATGTGAGATAGTTGGCGAATTTTAATTATTGACGTTTCGCGAATCTCCACCAGCAAGCGCGCGTCGTTCAATAGCTAATTCGGTTGGCCCGTGCCCCGCTTGCCCTTGCGACCAAAGAAAAATATCTCCACCAGCCCATCCAGCAAGGATTGACAAAAGAATGGGCGAATCAGAGGCAGCAAAACGCATGCAATCGCGCAGCCGTCTTCGGGAAAATAATGATCACACATCTTTTCTCGTATGGAATTTAAAATTCAGGCCGGTGCAATGTGGAGAGAGGTGATCGATGAGTTGTAGCGGTTGTTGCTTTGATTTGCACATTAGACTTCCATTTGTTATGTTTTCTTAAAGTTGCAGCTAATTTGGGGCTGTTTTGGGATTCTTTTGGACACCGTATTTTTTTGATAAGTGCGGCCTAAGACGGCCCCAAAAGGTCCTAGACCACTCCAGAGACCCCCAAAAGAGCTCCAAGATTTTTCAAAACAGCCCCGCTGAGAGAACCTCAAAAGAGCAATAAGAAAGACTTCCAGCAGGTCCCAACAAGGTGTTTCTACTTCGCATCGCCCCCATCAGATGCTTACAAGTGCCATATTGGACCTCTTTTCGGGCGGTTTTGATACGCCTGGGATTTTTGGGCGATATATGTTTATTTTTCGTTTTTGTGACTTGATATGTTTCTTTTGTGTGATTTGAAATGTTGTGCATGATTGTCGCGTTACAAAGATTAGGGGGAACCGTGTTCGGAACTGGAATTGGAATCCCGTGATTTCCAACATTTCGTATTCTTCAATTTCTATGGAACCCCCACGGCACGAATTACAACACGTTGTGCTCAGAAGAAGTGCGCGACTATGAATCAACAAATCTGACGAATTGAGCAGAATAACGGAAACGGACTGTCGCACAAACGTGGGCAGCAGTCTCCCAAATCAGAAAACACATGTGTTTTTGGGAGATTAGCGGTTTATGAATTTGTAACATGTAGAAAAGCCGACCAAAAATATATGGGAATCCCTTGTCCGCAATGTGTCGCCTCACGGTTGAAAGAATTCAATAGCAACTTCAATGGCCATGCAGTAATTAAACGCACACCCGGGCTTCAAGTCACAACGGACCAAACAAGGAAGAAACAAATCCATGAGAGATTACACCGTTTGGGTTCCGCCGTCGCCACAAAAGAAGGGTGGGAAAATTGAGAGGACGACAGAAAGGGGCAACCAACGTGCTATGATAAAACAATATCGCGCGTGCGTGAAACTATCTAATGCCTGAGGTGATCTATGCGTAATAATTGTGGCACGAATCCGGGGCAAGAGCCATATAAAAAGAAGACTCATCATGCTTAGGCATGGCGGCTACGCCAAAGGTGCGAACGTAGACTGCACAATGACGCTAAACCGCATCATATATATACACACACATACATGCGCACGTACATTTAATACAAATCCCGCTGTGTATGTAGGATGTGCACACAAATATGTATGTATGCATGTATGTATGTATGTATGTATGTATGCAAACACATGTAGATTTGTGCGTACGGTAGCATCCGTTTCGGTATCTCCGCTACCGTTTCGGTACTTGAACATCCGTTTCGGTATCTTTGCCAATCCGTTTCGGTACCTCGTTCGGTTCGTTTCGGTACCTCGGACGATCCGTTTCGGTACCTCAGAAAATTGGTTTCGGTACCTCGGAAAATTCGCTTCGGTACCTCAGAAAATGCGTTTCGGGACCTTGCAGCCATTGCGCGTTGTGCCCGTCGATTAAAACAAAGAGGAGGAGGGGGAGGAGGAGGGGGGGGCGCGGAGGGGGATGGGGGAGGAGGAGGAGGAGGAGGGGGAGGAGCAGGAGGAGGAGGGGGAGGAAGAGGGGGAGGAGGAGGAGCAGGAAGAGGAGCGGGGGCGGAAAACGACGACGACGACGACGAACCCCCCCCCCGGAGCGTCCCGGCGGCGCCCCGCCGGCGCCCCGCTGGCGCGACCGCCGCGGCGTTTCCTCCTCGTTTGCTCGTCGTGTGCTCGCCGCCGTCCTCCTCCTCGTTGTCTCGTCCTCGTCGTCGTGTCCTCGGCGCCGCGGCCGCTCTCGCCGCCGCCGCCGTTGCCGCCGCCGACGCCGTCGTCGTTGTCGCCGCCGCCGCCGCCCCCCCCTCAGGCCCCCCCCTCCCCCCTCCCTTAGGGCCCCTTAGAGCCCCTTAGGGCCCCTTAGGGCCCCCCAGGGCCCCGCAGGGCCCTCAGGGTTCCGCAGGACCTTTTAAGGCACCTTAGGGCCCCTTAAGGCTCCCTGGGGTTTTTTATGGCTCCCTAGGGCCCCTTAAGGTTCCCCAGGGCCCCTTAGGGCCCGTAGGGCCCCTCAAGGCACCTTAGGGCCCCTCAGGGCTCCTCAGGGTTCCTCAGGGCCCCTGGGGCCCTAAGGGGCCCTGCGGGGCCCTTGGAAACCCTGGGGGGCCGTGAGGGGCCCCGAGGGGCCCTGAGAGGTCCTGAAGGGCCCGAAGGAGCATTGAAGGGTCCCTGAGGGGCCCTGAAAGGGCCGTTAGGGGCCCGGAGGGGCCCTGAGAGGCTCTAAGGGGGCCTAGGGGGCTCTGAGGGGCCAAGGAGGCCCTAAGGGGTCCTGAGGGGCCCTAAGGGGCCTTGAGGGGCCCTGAGGGGCCTTAGGGGGCCCTGAGGGGCCCTGAGGGGCCCTAAGGGGTCCGAAAGAGCCCTGTGGGGTTTTGAGGGGGTCCTAAGGGGCCTTGACGGCTTTGGAGGGCCCTAAGGAGCCCTAAGGGCCCCCTCAGGGCCGCTCGGGGCCCTTCAATGCCCCTGAGGGCCTCTTAGGGCCCTTCAGGGCCCCTTAGGGCCCCTTAGGGCCTGTCAGGGCTTGTCCATTTCCATGCTCAAACAGTTTAAACCCCACTTCGGTTTTCGACCTTCGATGGCGACGATGTTTTTTTCTCTCACGGCTCGCGCGCGGCATTCTGCTGTATCAGCCACCAGTCCGAGCTGCCTGCACTCCGAGGCGGAGCGGCTCTGTCACCACCATATTGGGGGTGAAGAAATACCCCTTATCCAAGAGTGCCAAGTGGAAGCTCATGCACGTGCGGGCCATCCACAATGGCACGCCTAATACTTTGGCCACTTCTTGGAAAACTACGCCTGCGGAGGTGCCACGCCGTACCTGCAACGTCAAGAGGATGTCGGGGCCGTTCTGGATGACGATATCGACGTGGTCAGGGGTGCCCGCCCCCGCGTGTCTCTCCACCTCCAAATTGTACTCTGTCTCAAGGACCGCACTCTCTTGGATTTCGTCTTGGGGCGCCGTATCGAGCACAAGCTTGAAGGTAGTAGGCGCGGTAGCAACCGCTCTTGCTGTGCGACCCAGATACTCCGCAACCATATCGTAAATGATGCTCGCCTTCGTGCCTTCGGGGACGTAAACGTCCAGGAATGGCAACGGCGGTCCGGGGTCCGAATCTGCCATCTCCTCGCCGACCGCGACGTGGACGTTTTCTGCTGCGTCGGCAGTGTCGAGGTCGATTGTATCATCTGGTTCCAAAGCACTTTCAGCTGCTTCGTCCGAATCGAAGTCGCCGAACAGCTCTGTCGCCAAATCTTCATCGAGCAAGTTCGTCTCCAAACCCGCGATGTCCTCCCCGAGCGCGCGGTTAGATGAGATTTCGAACCCGGCAAGGTCACGAGCATGCAATTTCTGGAACACGCCGCCCGGCATGTCGCCCGATGCCCCCGCTGGGAGCGGGGTCGAACCGAGCCGCGGGCCTCTCCCCCGGCCCCGCCCTCGCGAGCCCCGGCCCCTCCCCTTTTTCTGTCCTGGCCTAGTCGTCGTCTTATGCTCGGGAACAGATGCCCCCCTGCGTTTCTTCTTCGGCGGCCAGCTGGGGAGATGGTCGGCGTCGCGCATGTGGTGCTGTAGTGCGAGCGCGTGCTCCGTGAGACCACCCAGCACAAAGTCGCGGCGCGAATCTTTGCGGTCGCCATCGACGTGAAGTGTCACAATACTATAGTAACGGGCGTAGTACAAAATCTTCGGGGCATCGATATCTGCGGGGCCGTCTCCGAAGCGAATGCCCAGGCAGCGCCACGCGTTGTCCCGCTCTTCCGAACCCCCCGCAGATGACATAGCTACAAGTACGTTATTGAGCAGATTTTCGTCGTAATCGTACCCATAATACTTCGGGCACACCCACGCTGCATTCCCATGGGCGTCTTGTTTCTGAAGAGCAAACTCCCCCTCGCCCATCATCTCGATGATTCCAACGGCGGTCAGCCGGCTGTGTTGTTGCTTGTCGCCCACCCGGCCCCTGCCAGAAAGGCGCCCCGATCCCTTCTATGCAATTGGATGTTTGGTTTGGACGGCGATGGGCCGTTCCACGCGCCCGCGTGCACGTCGGCGAATCTGGTTCTGACCATCCACGCTTTGATTGCCCGTTCCAGAAAATGAATTTCTCGTAACACGTCGGCATCCGGCGGCTTGTCCTTCGAACCGAGGTCAACAACTCCCCAAAAGGATTTGATGCAATTGTTAGAGTACGGGGAGAATGGGGGGAAACAGCGGTTGGGGGCAGATTGCCACGGTGCAGTGAACGTCGGAATTGTGGTCGTCATGTGTTGATTGGTAAAATAATCGACGAAATTGTTTTCCCCTTTCTCGCGTAAATCTCTGGTAATGGCACGCCAGAGTGCGTCAAATCCGCAACCGTGCCTTCGGGCACGCCCAGGCGTGGCAGGATGCCGCTTTGTT
Organism: Prorocentrum cordatum; assembly: GCA_963575745.1. NCBI lineage: Eukaryota > Dinophyceae > Prorocentrales > Prorocentraceae > Prorocentrum > Prorocentrum cordatum. The sequence continues at coordinate 138,903 of CAUYUJ010022093.1, read as the reverse complement.
GTCTGGCAGAACTCCGAGACGCCACCAAGACGGCTCAAAGGACTTTCGAGACGGCCCAAAATGCCCCGAAGCAAGCCCCAATATGGCCCACGAGCGTTCCAAGATGGCCCACGGGGGTTGCCCTTCCCCCCCCCCCCTCCTCCCCCCTCCCCCCCCCTTCCCCCTCCACCCCCCCTCTTCCCCAAGCGCCGCCACATGCGGGACGCGGGGGGGGGGGGGGGGCGATGGGGGAGGAGGAGGAGAAGAGGGGGGGGCAGGAGGAGGAGGGGGAGGAGGAGAGGAGGAGCGGGGGCGGAAACGGCGACGACGACGACGACGACGACGACGAGCCCCCCCCCCCGGAGCGTCCCGGCGGAGCCCCGCCGGCGCCCCGCTGGCGCGACCGCCACGGCGTTTCCTCGTCGTTGTCTCGTCGTGTGTTCGCCACCGTCCTCCTCCTCTTCATTGTGTCGTCCTCGTCGTCGTGTCTTCGCCGCCGTGGCCGCTCTTGCCGCCGCCGCCGCGGCCGCCGTCGCCGCCGCCGACGCCGTCGTCGTTGTCGCCGCCGCTGCCCCTTAGGGCCCCATTGGGGTCCTCTGGAGCCCCCTGGAGCCCCTTAGGGCCCTTCAAGGCCCTTCAGGGCCCTTCAGGGCCCTTCAGGACCCCTTAAGCCCCCTCAGGGCCCTTTCGGGCTCCTCAAGGCCCCTTAGGACCCCTTAGGGCTCCGCAGGGCCCCACTAGGGCATTTTAGGGGCCCTTAGGGGTCCTCAGGGCATCTTAGAGCCCCCCTTAGGGCCCCTTCAGGGCCCCTCGGCGCCCCTTCGGGATTCTCAGGGCCCCTCAATGCCTTCAGGGCCCCTTAGGGCCCCTCAGGGCTCCACGGGGCCCCTTAACGCATTTAGGGCCCCTTAAGGCATTTTCGGGCCGCTTGGGGCCCCTCAGGGCCCCTTCAGGTCCCCTCAGGGCCCTTCAGGGCCCCTTGCCCTGAGGTCTGATAACTTCAAATTACGAAGTGCATTGTTTAATTTTATTTTTTACAACGTTTCAACATGAAATGAAGTTGCAACAACTACAACTTGCCAAAATGGCGTTCACTTCAAATATGCCACATGTACACTATGTAAATAAGCGCTGTCATGGCACTTACAACATTAACATATATTTTAAACAGAACATGCAATGGTTCATATAACGTGGCGTTGGTTTTGTTTGCGTGGGCAACAAGAAAAACAACATGACACGCTACAGCCGCTCAGTCGGTGGCGGATCGATTTTCGGGCGTCCCTCGGTTGTATCGCCCGATGTAGGGGGTTACGAGAAGTGTGGGAAGTCTCTGCGGACCGACCCCCGTGTTGTTGCCCGCGTGAAGGGGCATCGGCGACTCGCCGACGTCGTTTCTGTCTTTGCCACTGGTTCGAACGGCGTCCGCCGTGGCGCCGCCCTTGCTTTCCGCGCGGCGTCCACCCTCGGCGTCGAGGGATCCGCTGCCATGGCGGCGGCAGCGGGGGCAGCGGCGGCAGCGCCCTCTTCGCCGCCGACGGCCACCACGAACGAAACGCACCTCAACCCCCTCCTCCATCCGTGCCCCCCTCCCAACCCAAGGGACGGGGGTAGGTTGGGAGCTGCCAAAACAAAGTTACCACGAAGGGGGCACGGATCGAGAAGATGGAAACCAGGAGAAGGAGGAGGAGGAGCAGGGGGAGGAGGAGGAAGGAGGAAGAAAGAACGAGGAAGGGGAGGAGGAGGAGGAGGAGGAGGAGGAAGGAGGAAGGAGGAAAGAGGAAGGAGGAAGGAAGAGGAGGAGGACGAGGAACGGAAAACCCAAAACCGACCCCAAAGGCGGCCGCGGCGCCGCGCAGCAGCAACGTCAACGACGCCGACGCGCTCTTCTCGCTCTGGCGCGCGTTCATCAGAACGCCCGACGACGTAGATTACGCCGAGACGCAGGGCGGGAAGAAGGACCCCGCCGTGATCACGGCCCACGCCTTGCTGATCAAGGCCACGAGGAGGCTCGGCGCTCCGAACGTCACCCAGACGGCGGCGAAGGCTTGATCCACCAGTAAAGCAGAGGGAGGGGGGAAGAGGAAGGAGGGGGGAGGGTGGAAGAGTTTCGCAGAGATGAGGTGGCTTTGGGATGGACGGTGGCGGAGGGAGGGCGAATGAGGGAAGGGGTGAAGGGAAAAGCAGGAGCAGAGATGCAGGGGGCAAGTTGAAGGAGAGGAGGGGAAGAGGGGTGTCGGAAGGAGGCGGAGGATCCTCTGCTCGATCCTTATTCGATTTCCGTCTTCGAACTTGACGTTTCGACCCTCCTCGAACCTCCTCCTCCTCCTCCTCCTCCTCGCCCTCCTCCTCCTCCTCCTCTTCCTGACTTGGTCCTCCTTCTTCCTCCTCCTCCTCTTCCTCTCATTCCTCCTCCTCCTCCTCCTCCTCCCCCTCCTCCTCCCCCCCCCCCCCCCCCCCCCCTCCTCCTCAACCTTCCCCTGTCAGGCGGCGCTGCTCAGAATCGCGCAGGGAAAGGAGACGTCCTGGCGCCTCGCGGAGGAGGCAGAAGCATGGAGCGAGCGCACCGCCAGAATGCTGCGCCCCATGCTCGGCCACGTGCGAGACGCGCTCAGCGTTCGGGAGGGCGCCAGGCCATCGGGGGAGGAAGAGGAGGAGATGAAGAGGACGAGGAGGAGGAGGAGGAGGAGGACCAAATGAGGAGAGGAGGTAGGGGGGGGATATGGGGGGGGACGTGAAGGAGAGGGAGGATGGGCGAAGGGGGGGAGGGGGAACAGAGGAGAGGGGAGCATTGTGTTTCAAAAACCTGTTTGGCTTCAAATGAGGCCCAATGAAATGAGATTGCATTTCATTAGGCTTTCATTGGAATCCAAGTGGGCTCGCTTCCAGAGGCCCCCGAAGTGGGCTCAGCAGTTCGCCGTCGACGAGCCTGCGCGCCAGGTGGCATCTGCCGTGGAGCAGGAGGCGTCTGCCGAGGAGCAGGACGAGGCGTCTGCCGAGGAGCAGGAGGACTCTGCCGAGGAGCAGGAGGCGTCTGCAGAGGAGCAGGAGGCGTCTGCAGAGGAGCAGGAGAACTCTGCCGAGGAGGCGGCTGCCGAGGAGGCCGGCGAGGACGCATCCGAGAGCGCGGCAGGCGACGTGGGCAAGATGGTGAACGACTCTGCCGCGAAGCACGGCTTGAGGATCTTGGCGACCCAGGGCAACTACCACCTCGGCTTCGACGAGACAATGATGTCGGCTTGGAGGCTGCCCATCACTGCCAAGGGCTCGCTGATGCCAGAGTACGCGCCAGCGAGACCGTTCCAGGGCAGACTCCAGGCCACGTGGGGATCGGGCGACGACGATGAGCTCTGCTGGATCATCCCTGGCGTGAAGGCAGCAGACTTCGAGGTCGACAGCGCGACCAAGAAGGAGAAGGGGTCCCTGCTGATCAAAGAGATTACTGGCAAGGACGATGTGAAGTGGTCTTTAGCGCACGTCGATCACGTCAGAAAGGGCCGCTGGATGGTCATCTGGAAACACGGCAAAAGCAAGACTCAGGTCATCCAGATGGTGAACTACAACGACGGCGAGGCGGCCAAAACGGTGATGATTCAGTTGTTGAAGGGCCTCTCCGCTAACAAGCTCGACAAGGCTGCGGCGGAAGAGATCAAGCGGGAGCACCTCAAGAGCAACAGGAAGGCGAAGGTGGCGTCTGAGACGGCGGTCGAGGACAGCAGGCGCAAAGCAACGGGCGATGGGGCAGGGCGTGGGAGAGGGGCTGTCGTTGGAATCTCGTTGGAAATTCACGGCGGTTCCAATGGGTTCGGGTTGGACAAGTGGATTTCCGTTGAGATTCCAAGGGGATCTTGCGCCCTCTGAGCACCACTATCCCACGCCCTCCCACCCCCCGCTGATGCAGGGCGCCCAGGCGGCGAGCGCTGCAGAGAAGAAGAAGAAGAAGAGCGCCGACGGCAGCGACAGCGGCCTTGAGGACGACGCTGAGGAACCAGCGCCAGAGACGAGTGCTGCTGGGAAGGCGAAGCCGAAGGGGAAGGCGAATCCCAAGGCGAAAGGGAAGGCGTCCACTCCAGCGACGCCAGCGACGAAGGCAGATACGGCGGAGTCACCGCCACATTCGACGCAGAAGAGGCCAGCGGCAACGGAGCCCGAGCACAAGAAGAAGGTTGCCAAGAAGGAGACGGCAGCTCGAGTGACAGAGAAGACGGAACTTGGCCCTGGGCCTCAGAAAGTTCAGAGGGTGAACGAGACGCTTGTGGAGAAGCACGTGGTCGTCGAGAACAAGGTGGTGCAGCAGCAGTCGAAGGGCGAGGAGGGGCAGTCGAACGTCGGCGGGGAGCAGCCTGGCGGCAGGACATTCGGCACCGCCTCGGAGTGCAGCATCCCGCCGTCGCTGCTGGACATGCGCTAGTTCAGCCGTGTGCTGAACAGGGGTAGGATCTATACAAGTATAGATCACATTTTACTTTCTGTAGCCTGGGCATCCTCTGACTTCAGAGCCCGGGCCACAAACAAATTTAAAAAAAAACGCCAGGTCTACTAATGATGACAATGAAACGCTTCTACTTCGCCATTCTCTTGCGGCCCCTGCGGGCACAACGCTCACCGTGCCATGCGCGTCGCGGCCAAGTCTGTCAGAGCGCTCTTCTCCAGGGGGCTAGGGGGGAAACGCGACGGGGCGCGCGAGAGCGCTAAGTTGCACGCGAGGCGTGGCGTTTCCCATGCACGCAAGCCGCGCGAAGATATCGAGCCACCTTGGCCATGGCGAGGATGAGGGTGAGTGAGGAGGGAGGGAGAGGAGAGGACTGGGAGGGTGGGGGGACGAGGAGGCGAGGAGGAACAAGGTGGGAGGGCATCCGTAGGATGGGGCTTGTGGAAAGCCAAAGGCAAAACCATATTGGCGTCGGGTCGGAGCCTGGCGCCAACCCTCGTCCGTCGCGTCGTCGTCTCAGAACCCTTCGTCACCCTCCCACAAAACCCTGTAATCTTACACCTTCCGTGTTCGGCATCCCCTTCCACTCGCCCCTCCTGAACACCACCACCGTCCATTTTTTGTCGCCACAGCTTTTCGGGCCCGAGAGATTGAAAGGCTCGGACTGGTCCCGCCACGACCCAGAAGGCGGGACTATGGCGCCGAAGTGCAGGCGCAAGAGGACTAAGCAGGATCGTCAGCGATGGAACTCGGAATCAGACACCGACGCCAGCTCGGCGACCATCCAGGATATTGCTGCGGTGCGCTCGGACACAGACTCGGCGGCAGAGGACGCTCCTGATTGGGGCAGCATCCGCGAGACCGACACTGCTGGGGCGCCTGGCGAGGATGCTCGCGTTAGAGAGGAGGCTCGCGCTGGCGAGGAGTCGGAGGGCGAGGAGTCGGAGGGCGAGGAGTCGGAGGGCGACGTGCCAGCTGAGCAGCAGTCGCCACAGAGCGAGGTGGACGCCCAGATCCTTGAGGAGAGCGTGCGCACGGCAAAGGATCGCTTGAGGGAGCATGACAGGGCTCGCGCAGCCGAAGAGGACGCGGTCAAGGAGAGCTTGCGCGCCGCTCAGGAAGCGGCAAAGATAGAGGCAGAGGAGGAGCGCCAATTTGAGGCCGCCATTAGCGCATCCCAGCGGAGCGCTGGTCGCCGCGGGCCGCCGAGCCCATCCGACGATGCCCAGCCGCCAGCTTCGACGGAGCCTTCCATGGGCAGCAGGGATCGCTACCCGCAGAAGAAGCACAAGATGAAGTCTGGGCAGGTCCAGCAGCAGCTGGCCGAATTCGAGGAGAAAGGGGATGACGCCCTGATGCACTTGGCACCTCCTGGGCAAGTTGCACCTCGACTTCCTGGGCCAGTCTCGTCTCCAGGGCAAGAGGTCGCGGAGATCATGAGCCAGACGCAGTCGCAGCAGCCGCCGCCTACCGCTGGGGAGGGCAGCAGCGGAGCTGGTGGACAGGCGACCGCGTCCTCCTCACCGTCACCCATCTCCCCCTCCACCTCCTCTCGATCCACCGTTTCCCTCCTCCTCCTCCTCATCATCCTGCTGGGGCCCCTTCTCACATTCCTCCTCCTCCTCCTCCTACCCCTCACCCTCATCCTCTCTATCACCCCCCCTCTGCCCATGGCCACCTCATCTCCATCCTCCTCTTCCACCTCCCCCTCCCCCTCCCCCCCTCCCTCTTTCGCTCCTCCTCCTCCTCCTCCTTCTCGACCTCATCCTTGTTTTTCTCCTGATCGCGCTGCCTCTTCTGCCACCCCCTCCGAGGCCAGCGAGAATGCTGCCACGTTCGCGAGCATGATGCAGCAGTTGACTGCCATGCTGGGCAGCATGCAGGCATCACTCTGCAACTCCTCCTGCTCTCCTCCTGCTCTCGTGCTGCCCCTGCCTTGCCCCTCTTTCTCCTGCTTCTCCTGCACTCCTCCTGCTCCTCCTCTCCTCCCTGCTCTCCTGCAATTTGCCCCTCGTGCTATGCTGGGCAACTCCCCTTGCTCTCCTCCTCGGATCCGTCTCCTCCTCCCCAATTTTCCAACTCTCTCCGATGCTCCCACCATTCCTGTTATCCTCCTTTTCCGTCTCCTCCTCATCATCATCCCCCTGCCCCTCCTCCTCCACCTCCTCCGCCCCCTCCTCCCTCCTTCTCCTCCTCCTCCTCTTCCTCTTCCTCCTCCTCCTCCACCTTCCCCCCCTCCTTCCTGTCGTCATCCCCCCCGCAGCACCCCCTCCTCATTCTCTCATCGCTCTCGCTTCCCCGCCGAGGTCGGCAACGAGAAGTCCCAGAGCGCCCTGGCCCTGAAGAACGCCCTGGACCTGGCCGCGCAGGCGGGCGCTGCTGCGGGCGTGGTGCCCGCGGAGCTGCAGGCGCCACCTTCTGCTCCTCCTTCTTCCTCTCCCATCTGCCCTCCCCCCGCGCCTGGCCCGGTGACCCTCGGTCGTGCGCGGACGTGGAGGTCGGCCCTTCTGGCGGTCGATGGCCCTGGCGGGGGGGGAGGGCAGACGTGGGAGGGTAGAATGGGGGCTCCAGCAGGCAGCAGCAGACGGCGAGGCGAAGCGGCCGAAGCAGCAGAAGCAGCCGAAGGAGCACAAGAAAAGCAAGGGCCGCACGATGGTGGATGATCCGAACGAGGAGACCCAAGCCTACGACGGCGACGCGGACACCGTCCCCAGCGACGGCGCACCCTTGCTGGCGGCAGCAGCAGCAGCAAAGAGGAAGAGCTCGCAGGAGGGCAACCCGCGCAAGAAGGCCAAGGGCAGCCCGCGCAAGAAGGAGCCATCCACCGCTGAGACGTCATCTTTTCCTACTGGTGACCAGATGGTGGAGGCCGCACTCGGCATGCGCGGGCCTCTTGGGAACGAGACGTTGCAGACGCCGCCGAAGAAGTCGAAGATGGCAGCGTTGAGCGAGGTCGAGCGCCTCAAGAGTGACTTCATCGGCAAGCTGTCTTCTCCAGAGCTGCAGTTCAGCGAACGCGACGAGTTCTTGCTTTCCCAGAAGGTGTGCGAGATCTTCACGGGCCCCATCTTCGAGCGCCTGCTCGAGCTCAAGGGGAAGCCGCGCGAGTCCTCGGCGTCGCGGCCGACAGGCCCGACGTCGTGGGGGCCAGAGTTCGACGCCAAGAAGCACGCTGACACTCTCAAGCCCAGCGACAAGAAGGAGTTCGACTTCTGGGCTTCACTAGCCAGCAAAGGGTTCTGGGTCAGCACCGACGGGAAGAAGGAGCCCGCCAAGGCGGGGAGGTGGCAGCGCGCGATTTCATCGAATCCCAAGCTGAAGATCGAATACGAGATGGTTCGGGGAGACCAGGCCAAGTCGGAGTTTCGGCGAAAGTGGGCGATGGAGATGCATGGCCAGAAGATGCTGAAGTACACCGAGGTCACGGAGGAGCGGAGGACCCACTGGAAGGACAGCCAGTACCTGAGCATCGGGCGGATTGCTCACCTCGAGGGCAACGGCAGAGCTGGGTGGCTGGCGGTACCTCGGTGGATCACAATTCCAATTCTGGCCCTTCCCTGGGGCGAAACCACGGCCTCCAATGAGGCTAAGTATCTGATGAGGCCTCCAATGAGGCGAAGTATCTACTGAGGTGCAGCCAACCACCCAGCGCTGGCGCTGACCAGGCAACAAAGTACATGTGGCGCTGCATGGCCATGGGGCCGCCGTGGGTGACATTCGACGAGTGGACGGAGACGGTCAAGGGGTTGTACGTGCGCTTCGGGCTGCGGGAGACGTTCAGCGAAGCCTGGCAGGAGCACTCGACGCGGGGGGTTCAGGACGTCCACGGGCACTTAAAGCCGCGAAGTGGGGAGGGGGATATGGAAGGAGAAGGGGGAAGCGGAGGAGGAGCACGGGACGACGGGGGAGGGGGAGGGGTGGATGAGGAGGAGGAGGAGGAGGAGGAAGGATGAGGACAAGGGGGAAGGAGGAGGATAAAGAGGACAGGGAGGCCAACGAGGCAAGAATGATGATAAGTTCTTTTGCGCTCCACTTGAGGACTCGGACAAGCCCGCGCTTCGTGCGCCAGCACCAGCTGCCGAGCCTGCCGCCCAGTCTGCGCTGCCAGCGCCAGAGACCCCAGCAGCAGCTGCGAGCTCGGCGGCAACTGCGGCGGCTCAGGCCACGCCGCAGCAGAACCCGAGGAGCAAGAAGGCTCACCATTGGAATAGCGCTGGAATTTCACGAAGTGGGCGTTGGAATAGCGTTGGAATCTCATTCCAACGCAATTCCAACGCAATTCCAACGCTCGCGCAATGAAATTCCAACGCTTTTCCATCGCGTCGGCAGGGTCAGAAGGGAAGCACAGACTCGATCCGGATCGATGTGGACCCTTCTGTGGAGACCCCCAAGGCGCCGAAGGAGAAGACGCCTCTCCAGCTGAAGATCCAGGATGCTCGCAAGGTGATCAGCAAGTACGCTGGCGTCTTCGCCCAAGGGACGACGATCCTCGACACCACGCAGACCGACGCGTGGTACAAGAAGTGGGCGAAGGACGACGTGACGGGCAACCTTAACAAGTACCTGTCTGATGTCAAGACGCTGGTCGCGTCGGATTGTCACCTGAGTGCAGCCCTGACTGAGAACCTCAGCAAGTACCAGAAGCGCGTCGGGGACAGCATCGCGTTAAGGGTGATGAATGACATCGTGACGATGCTGAACCCGCTGCTGGATCTCATCGAGGGAGAGGTGAACACCATCCTGGGATTCGCTGAGGTGAAGCGGCAGCAGGAGAAGCAGCAGGCCGAGAAGTGCGAGAAGGCCGCAGGTGACAGCCAGCCCGCCAAGAGGGCGCGCATCACAGGCAAGACAGGCTCGTAGTGAGCTCATCGCTCGAATTCGCTTCATCTTCAGGGGTCGTGGCTGCAACAGGGCATTGGCAGCCAGAGTTCAATGAACGCCGTTCGGGCACGCGGTCATAGTTGAGCTGAATCTGAGCGATCATCCCTAGCTCGGCGGGAGCAGGGGATGCGTGAGTGTAGCTTACGCGTAGGGGCAGAGAAGCAGGAAGTGATGGCTCGAAAGACCTGTGAGAACCAAGAATCCGTCAATATCACAAGAAATTCAGCCCAAACGCCTCAATCTCGACCTGAAACCACTCGACTGGGCCCCGAAGGACCGTTGGAATCCCGGTGGAATCCCGGTGGAATCGGGTCCGTTGGAATGCCGTTGGAATCCCATTTTCACTTGTGTTTTTTACATATAAAACTCACCCGTTGGAATGCCGTTGGAAAAAATGGCGTCGTTGGAATCCCGGTGGAACTCAGTTGGACGTGAAATCGGTGTCCTTCAGGAGGTGTCGCCCCCCCCTATGCTTACATTTTTGTGTTCGATGCGTGACATTTCGAGCACGCGGGTCTCCTGGAAATTCGCCGCAGTTCGGCCCCGAACTGTGGATTGGGAGATGCTCGCCTGGCAAGAGCATCGCTGCTCGGAGTTCATAGCTCACGAGGGCGGCTGGTTACGCATGATGCACGCGTGGCTGCAGCCAGCAGTTCTTCCCTCGTGAACCGCGCGTAGCCTCGTCGTGGTAACGCACGAAGGCTCCTAGCGTCGCCTTGAGATGTCGGAGGAGGACGTGGAGGAGGAGGAGGACGAGGAGGAGGAGGGGGATGCGGAGGCGAAGAAGGAGGATGAGACGCAAGGAGGACGAGACGGATGAGCTGGAGGAGGATGGAGGAGGAGGAGGAGGAGGAGGAGGAGGAGGGGAGGCCGAGGACAATGCACCTTTCAGCGGCGGCAGCTCACTTTTACAACCGTTCTCGAGAAAACAAAGAAAGATGGTGCGGCACCCGTCCTCGAGCATCGTGATGTCGTCGTCGTTGCACGCAGGCGTTGCATCGAGGCGTCGTCCTTGACAGGGCGCTTGTGGTGGCAAGATATGCCTGTGATGCTGCTTCCCACCTCCGACCCTGGCAGTGCCCCATCTGACTCATCATCCTGCTCCTCGCATCGTCCAGCACTGCGCCCTCCTCTCGTCGCGCGCATCGGTTTCCTTCTATTTGAATGGGTCAGTCCTATCGTGCCAGCCTCTTCCTATTCGATCGAGCCCTCCCACCGACAAAGGGGAGGGGGGCTGCAGGTGCGGGATGCAATCTTGGAATGTCTTTAGGGGGCGTCGCAAACACGCTTGGGTTAGAAGGAGACGGGGGCCTGAGAAACGATGACAAGGAAGGACGACCTAACGTGAGGATGGCACTATGCACAAAACCTAGGGGTCCAAATACAATTTGGCAAGTGACTGGCGGCAACCTCCGTTCCATACTCTCTGCCCGCCCCCATTCCCTTCCCTCGACCACGCCCCTCGCCCCGACCTTCTTCAACCCCCCCCCCTCACCCTCCTCCAGCGTAGCCATTTTGGCTCAAGACTCCGAAGCCACGCTGGCCTCTGTTCGGCATGCCTCCGCCGCGGTATCAGCATCACCAAGCCTCCGCGGCGCGACGGCTTGACGCGTCGGAGAGGGCGGCAGGCGCCGAACTGTTGACGCTATTGCTCAAGTTGTATGGTTCGACTCGTCTCACGGCTAAGAATTTTTGTCGGCTCTGCGACTTGTCCCATCAATCTGGAGTAAAAGGTGGTTGCTTTTCAAAATACGCAAAGCCTTGTGATCTGCAATCTGGGAAGTACCAGGAGCACCTAGACCGCGTGCTTCCTGCGCCACGCCACCTCTACGACGTGGCAGTGCCACAGAATGTAAACAGGAGGCCGCATCGCAGCGTTCGGCCATTGCCCGTTAAGCTGGCGCACGAGACGTTGTCCGACGAGATCACGAGCAGCGGAACGACTCGGGATATGTTGCGAGCGCCCGAGCACGAGAGGGAAGAATGCGTCTTAGACTTGCCCGTTTATAAGAACCATGTCCTCGTGAAAGCCGCCATTGAGGCTGGGCAAGAGCTGCCCGTCCCATTGGCACTTTACGTGGAAGGCGTCTCGTATTCACAACAGGCAGCTGGTCGCTCGGATTCAGTCACAGGCTGGTGGGCAGTGAACCTTTGCACCGACAAACACCACTTACTTGCGACCCTGCGTCATTCGGATGAATGCACCTGCGGGTGTAGGGGATGGCGCAGCATCCATCCAATCCTATCAACGATAGCATGGCAACTTCGTGCTCTGGCTGACGGTAAACGACCTGCGCGCACTCACACTGGGAAGCCTTGGCCAGCCAGCCAAGAACCTGAAACCTACGAGCTCGGGTTTTCTGCGTGCGTTCTCTACGTCAAGGGCGACTGGTGCGAGCATTCCAGGACGCTCGGCCTTGCAGGGCCAAACCAGCTACACAACCCTTGCCAATTTTGCCATCTTGCAAAAGACGAGTTGCACTGTTTCAACCGCCTTCTTTCAACGACTACAGGGCCAGCTTGGCCGCTCAGGGAGATTGGCGACTACGACGCAGCAATCAGAAAGTGCGAGATTGCCGTCACACTACGCTCGGCCAAGGACAAACAACAACTGCTTGCCGTCCTGCGCTGGCTGAAACCAGCAGGAAGCAAGAAGGTCTCTGGAATTCGTTCGCGCGGCATTTCGCGTGAAATCGAACTTGGGAACGCGAAGTTGATTGCGGGAGACAGGCTGGAACCTTCACACGACGTGCCAAACATTGCTGACCGGAGCAGCATCACATATCCATGCGAACTCAAGTTTTGGAGGGCTCGACTCGGCGCAGGCGGACACCCCATGGATGCGGTGAGCCACAGGAATCCAATATTCGATAGCACTCTTGGTATTTCCCCTGAGTATTCACTCGCTGTCGATAGCACGCACTGCTTATATCTCGGAGTCGTGCAGCGTTGGGTAAGCGCTGTCATCTGGCGCATATTACTCATGAGCTTGTACAACCTCCGCGGTGCCCAAAAGCACGTGGTGGAGGTGGGACTTCGGAATCTGACGGCGGACCTACGGCGCTGGCAGCAGGATAAGGGCATACCCCACGGCAACTGGGCGCGCGCTCTGACGCCCAAGATGATAGGGAAAAACCGCGGGTGCTCCCTTTAGAATCCCTACCACCCTGGAGCGCCCGTCAAGTTGAAGGCCGCGGAGTCGACACTGGCCCTTGATTTTCTCATGGATCGCATCGAGAGATTTGGCGGACACGAGGCCATGGGAGGACCAATCATTGGCGCAGGCAAATCACTCCAGCAAGTGCTTCAGGCTTGCCGCGAACATCGGTTCGTCGTTCCCGAGGCCGACAGGTTACGAATGATGGAGGCGGTCGACGTGCACATCAGGTGCTGCGATGCCGCGGGCATCGCGCTCACACCCAAGCACCACCTGATGTGCCACCTGGTGGACAGGACGGCGTGTTTTTTTCCAAACGTTCGTCCCCTATGCGTCGTTTTACTGCATCCTCTTCGTGGCCTCGCTTCCTCACCCCCTCCACTCTCCCCACTCCCTCCACCCCTTCCATCCCCTCCCCGCCTCCACCCCCTCCATCCCCTCCCCGCCTTCACCAGCTCCACCCCTCTGGCCCGCCCTTCCTGTGCCCTGATGTTTTGCTAACCCCAAGTCCACCGTTAACTCATCTGCCTCACTGACCTTTCTGCGCTGGCGGCGGGTCCTCGGGCGTCGCGGCGGCCTCGACGTCGGGCCCGGTGGCACCCGCGAGCCCGAAGCGGGCACCCAGCCCGTGAGGAGGGGGGATGGAAAGGGAGGTGGGTTGGAGGAGGATGGTGAATTGGGGGGCAGCGGTGAAATGAGTTGAGAAGATGGGTTGAGAAGGCGATAGGGTGGCGGAGGAGACAACCTACAGGGATGCACTCTCAGCGCTAATGTTTAAACATTAACGCTGAGAGTGCAATGTTTAAACATGATTAATAGAATTCTGATTTCCAATGAAAGAGATCTCCAGGGTTTCTCATCACGGCAGCCCGAAGGCCTACAACACATTCACGGACGAAACTCTCAACATCCTCCTGAGAGACATGGCCAAATACTCGCGCCGCAGCACTTTTGAGCGTCGAGTGTGGTCATTGCTTGATCTGGTGACTTTCTTGCAACTATCTCCGTTCTTACCTTTCAGGGAATGTGCATCTCTGGTGTCTGGGCATTAGTTGCGGCAGGAGTACTGACGACTGCGGTTGAATCAGCGCCAACTCCCGAGTGGGGTGCCGCCAAGACATGGGCATTGAGTCGAGTCCATCAGTTGCAGCTTCATGGCGCTACGAAGCAGCTGAAAGACGCCGCCGACAGTACAGACATGATACTGACAGCAGCGGACGAGTTCATGAGAGTTTCACTTGTTGGAATGCCTCGCTGCGTACACTTTCTCGAGCTGTTCTCTGGGAATTCAGAAATTTCCAGGGCTATCATTGATCAGTTCGACGGTCAGTCTTACTCGTTTGATCGGGAGCACTTCGCGTGCCAGGACGCGTGCAGGTTGGACGGCATGCTGTAAATTCTGTGTATCGTGTGCTGTTTGGCGGAAGGGGGTTGCATCATGATCAGCCCCCAGTGCTCCACGTGGATCAACCTCGCGAGGCATCATGCACGGATGGGGATGGGTGCAAAATTGGAGGACGACAGCTAGCTTGCAATCCCCGACCCCCCCCCCCCTCCACATCAGGGCCCCAAGAGGGGCCCAGTGGTGGAGGGGGCGCGGGCGGCATTAACAAACAGCAGGATGATCTGATAATTGAAGTCAGAAAGCCTGGGGATAACGATTGGGACGAGCGAGAGCACGGGGGCAGGTGACGCAAGGAGAGATGATGGGGAAACGGAGGAGGAAGCGCAGGGAGGTGGAGAGGGGCGGGAGGGGATAGGGGAGGGGGAGGGAAGGGGGACGGCGGATGAGTGCGTCCTTCCGAACTCGGAAGGAGATCCCTGGAGAATACCCCGGGGGACGACACCAGGCTTGACGTGGCAGAAGCCAATCACGTGGCAGCATTCGTGTCACGGGGGGACAGAAAGCCGCCCCATCTCATTGGTTCAAAACAAAAGCTACATCTTCCAGCACCCCTCAACTCACGCACAAATAACATGACCCCAACGTGTTGTCTGAGAAAATGTTTGGGGCACTCCTGGCGCCCCGAAGGTTGAGTTGGCAAATGCACCAATGGGTTTCGTCGGGGCCCTCTCAACGTCTGTGCCTGCTCCCCAGGGCTGCCTCTCCTCTGTCTCTCTCGATCTCATCCTACTCCTACTCCTCTGTCTCCTCCCTCCTCCCTCTGTCTCATCCCTCTCTCGCTCTCTCCTCCCCGTCCTCCTCCCCCACCTCTTCCTCCTCCTCGTCCTCTTCTCCACTCCCCCTCATTGTTTTCATAATGCGTGCATTTGTTATTGACCAGAACAGGTCCTACATCATTGTGATTGCGAGGAGCCGCGGCATCCACATTATGGTCGAGCAGCCGCTCAATTCCCTTTTGTACCAGCACGATGTAATCAAGACTGCGCTCAAAAGCATAGGTGCCACCCGTGTCATTACATACCTCGGCGCATTTGGAAGCGCTACTGCGAAGCCGCTTGAACTTTTCACAACGCTTCCGCTCGAGCCTGGCACGTTGGATTTGCTTAAGCGGCCCATGAGCGAAGCAAAGCGTCCCACTTCTGGCAAAGCCAAGAAGAGCATCTTTTGGGCAAGCGATGCGAAAAAGCCCAGGACCAGCAGTTGGGGCTCGCAGTGGGTGAATTTCAATAAACCTGACCTGAAGAGCACACAGGAGTATCCATCAGATTTTTGCATGCTCATTGCGAGCATCGTCGCTCACTTTGCTGGCCTTCGCCCGTTTCGCCAGACCGTGTAACTTGCGATCAGGCGGCGCGCTTCGAATGGACGTGCCTGTGTTTTAGCGTGCGTTTAACTGTGTGCAAACATCGTTTGGCAGCAGGCTCGTGCGATGATGGTCTTACCCACGCTCCTCCTCGCCTCCATCGTGTTGCCCATCTCTTAGCCCCCTGCAACCTCCTCATCCTCATGCCACCGTCATCCTCGCCACCCTCTCCATCCGCCCTCGCCCATTCCCGTGGGAGTCATGGCCCTTCCTTTCTCCAACTTCGCCTCAAGAGAGCGCGGGAGCGACCTCGCGCTGATTCCATCGCGATCCCATCGCGATTCCAACGCGTCGCCTCGTGAATTCCAACGAAATTCCATCGCAGCGCGCTTAGAACGGCGGGCTCGAGCGAGCGAGCGGGGCACCGTAGGCAAATTGCGATGGAGTCTCGGTTGAGTCCGCGAAGCGGCGCTTTGAGATCGCGTCCGGTGAACTTGCCAAGGCGCCACTCTGGTCGGGCACGGGCCCCACAAGGCCGAAGAACTCTGAATGGGGTTCCACTCCGTAGCGGTTTGACGGCCAGATGGCGCGCCGTGTGCTGCCCGTTTCGCTCACACTTTTTCGAAGCCATGGCGACGGCGGGGAAGGGGCTGGCGGGCCGAATGACGTAGCAGATGACGGAGGCGAGCTGGAGGAGGATGAAACCAAGGACGACGTGCCAGACAACGATACTGAGAAAGCTGAGGAGGACGAGGTCAGCAAAGATGACCAGCACGAGCGAGGTGCGGAACTTGGAGAGGACGCAGAGGAGGAGGCGAAGGAGGAGGACGAGGAGGAGAGAGACAACTCAGAGGACGCCGAAGGCTCAGACGGACAAGAGCAGGAGGAAGAGGCTGAGGAGGAGGAGGAAGAAGAGTGAATTCAGACAGTGGCAAGCTCGGAGGCGGTGGAAGCAGAGAGAGCGCAAAGCCCAGCACTCCTTCGAAGCGGATGAGAGGAGGAGGAAGATCAGGAATGACAAGGAGGACGAGAAGGCATTCGACCGTCTGAGAGACAACGCGCCTGGCCGTTCTAGCAGCAGCAAGCTGACGTTTACAAAATTAGCGCTTCGCCCGAGTCGGCGGCAACCGTTTCAGCTACAGATGGTTCGAGTGGCCAGGTACCCGTTGCTGCTCCTCCCACTCTTAGCCAGCAGGCCGTGCGACGCCGCTTGCAAAAGATCGCTGAACTCAAGCGTTTTTGATTGGGCTCGGTACGAGAATGTGGCATCGTTCGCGCCTTCCCCCGCCTCTCTTTGCAGTCGCTGCCACCGCCGCCATCGGAGGAGGCAAACGAATGAGACGCAGTAGAGTTGAGAGGGATGATGGAGGGAGGGAGGGCAGGATAAGAGAGGGAAGGAGGGGAATGAAGAAGGGGAGAGGGCGGAGGGGAGAGGGGGGGGGGGGCGACCGCGACGAGAAAAAACGGAGAGAGGAAAAGAGCACGAGAGAGAGAGAGAGAGAGAGAGAGAGAGAAACACATAAAAATCGATATCAGTCCAAATACAGCAGGCAACTGCATAATCACAGGCAGAAGCAAACAGAAAGACAGACACACTGAGAGTCGGACAGACGGACATGCCAAAATAATGAGAGCGAGAGAAACAAAAGCGTCGGACGGCGTCTCAGACCCCAGCCTGATGTCCCCATGGATCGTTGCTCGTGGCCTGCCCTCGGCTTCTCGTGGCTGGCGCGAGATTCTTTGCACCCTGCCACCGACGACGGCTGCAGAGGGGGGCCCACGTGGAAGGGCAGGGGGAAGAGGGGGAGGGTGGCGGGGAGGGGGAGAGGAATGGGGCTCTCGCTTTAGACCCCTTCGCGATTTCAACGAGCCGCCTGGCGCATTCCAATCTCATTCCATCGCGGCTCTCCCCGAGGGCCCCGTCGCTCGAACGAACGAGTTGGACTCGGGCCAAGGACGAACGGCGATGGAATGGCAATGGGATTTCCGAGACGGCGCGTTGGACTTGCGCCCGGTGACCCTGGTTAGTCTGGAGACGCCCGATGGATCGAACCAGGCCGACGGGAAACCACTTATATACACAGGTTGCCGCCACTCCGCTGACTCAATCTAGGCGACCTTGGGGGTCTTGGGAACTCGGGAACGTAGGGAACCTTGGGGGCTTTGGGGACTTTGATGGCCTTGGGCCTTTGGGAACCATAGTATTTAAAGCTTCTGTTGATGCAGCATGCACGCGGAACAAAACATCGACCTTAAAACTGCGTTGCACGAACTTGGCGGAAACAAAATTCATATGATCGTCCATCCTCCTCCACCTCAACATCAACATCCTCTTCCCCGCCATAACTTCCACTTCCTTCCTTCCTTCCCACCTCCGCCTCGCCGATTCCCCTCCTCCTCCCTGCGTTCGCTTACCAAATTCTGGATATGTTTGCTCATCGATGTATTTTCTGTTCGTTTCCTTCTCGCCACCTCCGCCTCCACGCTTCCTCGTCGGATCCGTTGTTTCCTTGAGACATCCTCGGCAACGAATGGCTGCTCCTGGCGCGCAGGCGTGGGCGCTGGCTATGGCGCGGGCTCATGACGGACGGAATGTGCCCGCATATTCGTTCGGGTGGTTTCATGCGCTTGGATAGTTCCATCTGGAGCGGCGCAATTTTTCGCGGCGATTCGTGGCCTTTGTCTCAAGAGCTGCGTCGGACATCTTTTCGCGGTGTCCGCGGCCTTTGTCCCGCGAGCTGCGTCCCTTGTTTTTTTGCTGTTGTCTCTGACTCGCAGTTGCGGTATGTAACGTATGCCGCAAAACTGCAAGGCTACATGGAAGGCTTCTTTCGAGACCGCGCGAAGTGCGACGGCCTTTCAAACGTTGTCGCCGAAGACCATGCTTCGCAAAACAGAAAAGGAAACCAACATCTGGTGATGCATCGCAAAATATCTAGCACAAACGAACACCAAGGAGAACGAGCCGTCTTTGAGTCAACTTGGGCCTAATCGGATGCGGCGCGCGAGCGTTTGCGTGTTTATTTGCGCGCGCGTGCACCAAACATCTCCATTCGCCAAATACACGCAACGTAACGCCTTTTATGTAGTTGATGTAACATTAAAATGAAGTTTGTTAAACCACTCACTAAGTAAAATGACGTTATAAGTGTTATGACGTTATAACTTCAAAAAAAGAAGTTGTCCGACTTCAGGGCAGGGCTCTTCAGGGCAACTTAGCGGCCCCTTAGGGCCCCTCAGGGCTTCTCAGGGCTCTCAGGGCCCCTCAGGTCCCCTCAGGGCCCCTCGGGGCCTTTTGAGGCTCTGTAGGGTAACTTAGAGCCCCCTAGGGCCCCTCAGGGCCCCTTAGGGCTCCTCAGGGCCCCATCAGGGCTCCTCAGGGCCCGTCGGGGCCCCTTAGGGCCCCTTATGGCCCCTTAGGGTTTCTTACGGCCCCTCAGGGTGGCATGGTGGCGGGAATTGCCATAGGCAGCTGGATAATGGAGGTGGTAATGTGCAGCTCCGGTGAACGCTGTCCCGGACCTCCCATCCGTAGTTCCGCGTAACCCAGCGCCAAGCATGGATGACATTCTTTTTCACGCGTTCCACGCAACGGATTTTGGTGGCATCTGGAAATAACCGTTCGAACACGTTTGACAAGGCAGGTCCACCATCAAAATGCACATTTGATGTTCTCTCAACTATGTCCAAATTGTGTGCAGTCTTGATTGTCTGGATAGCTGAAACCACCATTGCTTCCACGGATTGCACATCTTCTGCACGTGCCAATGCGAACGCAATGGGGACGAACGTGGTGCGCCATTCGCCACGTTCGTAATGCGTCCCCAGCCACCCGACTGACATAAGCTTAAACTTTTGAATGCCCATGTCGTGCGTCGCATCGCAACACAACCGAAGGCGATACTCGGGCGGTTGGGTTCGCACGAATATGGCAACCGCGTCCGTCAAGAACTTGCAGCGTAAGATGATGATCTGTTGGCTCGGCAAAGAATACAGCGGGTCTATAGTGAGACGCCGCGCAGGGTCATCGGGTTTTGGCTGCAAGGTGTTTGCTTCCTCTTCCCATTGGCTGGGGGCACTCGGCCCCGTCCCATGGGCGGCGGCCCGTTGAGCTGACCGTTCTGTGTACACGCTCGTCTCTTTGGGGAGTGTCTCGGAGTCTTTTCCACCCCAAATTTGTTGGTTAATTTGCGTGGACACTGGCAATGGGTTAGCGGCCATTGTTTTTTTTGATGGCTCGTTTATATTTTCCTTGTTGTGCCGGTGATGGTAAAGGTAAGCAAGCGCCGGATTCGAAAATTGTCACGGCCCCATCTTGTTGCGCATATTTGAATAAATTACCGCACATTCTCCCATTTGAATCGACGTGCTGTTTGCATACCACGATCACAGACTGACGTACCTTGTTGTCGCGAAGCAGCACCGTCTTGAAATTGCGCATCTGCACCGCTTTGCCGACGACGTCCTCCGCGGGCCGGGCAAGGGGGAGGGCGAAGCGGAGGGGGGGGGCAGGGGGCAGGGGCGAAAAAGCAAGCGAGCGAGGCCAGCAGGCAGTCTGTCTGTTTGTTTGTCCGTCTGTCTGTCTGCCTGTTTGTCTGTCTGTCTGTCTGTTTGGCTGTCTGTCTGTTTGTCTGTGTCAGTCTGTCTG
The DNA here is from genome assembly GCA_963575745.1 of Prorocentrum cordatum. Classification (NCBI taxonomy): domain Eukaryota; class Dinophyceae; order Prorocentrales; family Prorocentraceae; genus Prorocentrum; species Prorocentrum cordatum. The sequence goes on along the minus strand of CAUYUJ010022093.1, from coordinate 119,098 downwards.
TCTGTTTGTTTGTCTGTCAGTCTGTGTTTCTGTCTGTGCGTCTGCGCGTCTGTGTCTGCGCGTCTGTGACAGTCTGTCTGCGAGTCTGCAGCAAGATCAGCAAAAACGAGAGAAGGGCGAGGAATAGACAGACGCAGAGACAGACGCAGATGGTTGATGATTTTGCTCCCACACCAACTGCGGGAATCCCCGGAGGCCCCCCGGGGGTCGAAAATGTCCGAATCTCTCGCATGGATTTGCAGTCCAAGCGACCGAAAGCTTTCTGATCTACCTGGCGTTTTTTTGCTGTTCTTTTGGGGCGGAAACAAACAAAGCGGAGGAGCAGCAAATAAGCGAGAATGGAAGTAATAACATATCACCCAGAGGCCGGCAGGATCTTAATTTAAGATCGGGCAAGTAGCTTCTTATGTTCTACCATGTCTGATTTAACCGAATAAGACCCTTACGTGAGATCATACACATTACCTATTTTTGATATTTGTTCAGCATTCAAACTCATCACGGCCCCATCGCAACGTCCTGGACGGCCCCCTTCTAACCCCTCACGACCCATTCATAATCCCTTTCTATCCCCTCCTAACCGTTAGAGCCACCCCTGGGAGGCGGGAGACAGATGAGGGAATTGAACAGGAATATCACAACAAACGAGTGCGATAATAATGGTCAACGTTCTTATGGCGCCCGTCTTGCCAGTGCTGCCCCCATGCCGATGCTGCCTCCCATGCTGATCTTGCCCTTGATGCACCCCATGTTGATTTTTCCCTAGATGCCCCCCCTGTTGCCCTATAGTAGATGCCTCCCACGTTGATGCCGCAGATGCCCCCCATGTTTCGTATTCGTCTTCGCCTCCTCTTCTCGCTCGCCTCTGTCTCCAGATCCGCGGTGGCTCGAGGGATGAGCGGGTCGCCAGAGGGCGGCCGCCACTTCAAGGACATCCGCGAGCGGGTGGTCCGCGTCCCAATGGCGACGCGCGGGCCAACCCATCCCTGCCCCTTCTCCCTTTACTCCTCCTCCTCCTCCTCCCCCTCCTCTTCCCCCTCCTCCTCCTCCTCCTCATCCTCCTCCCTTTCCTCCTCCTCCTCCTCCTCCTCCTACGTCGCAGTCGTCGTCGTCGTCGTCGTCGTCGTCGTCGTCGTCATCCCAGTCGTCGTCGTCGTCGTCGTCGTCGCCGCAATCGTCGTCGTCGTCGTCGTCGTCGCCGTCGTCGTCGTCGTGGTATGCTGGCCTCCTCCTCATCCTCCTGCTGCCCCTCCTCCTCCTCCTCCTCCTCCTCCTCCTCCTCCTCCTCCACCTCCAAGGCAACCCTGACGGGCGTGGAGTCGCTCGTTGAGGCCCGCGGGCGCACATATAAATATGTAGTTATGTATGTGTACGCGCGATATGTATTTTAATGTGTAGCCACTTATAAATATACATAAAGTATAGTTTGATACATTCACGTATTTATGTGTGTATGTACTTATTTGTTTATTTAGTTGTATAGGGTTCACGGCGTACCGTTATACGTGTGTAGAGATGTTATAGTGCGTTTAAAAATCCATAGAACTGCGTGTGCAGGAGTAGGTTTGCCCCACGTCATTTTCATTCCGAAATCCGCCTGCAGGGGGACATGCCCGACTTGATCCCGCCGAGGTGTCGCCTTGTGGACGTGTGCGGGCGCTTCGTGGGGGCTCCGAGTGCGGGGGTGCGGGATGGGTCCGCAGAGGTTTCGCCTGGTGGGCGCCCGTGGGCGCACGTGGTGGGCGCCTTGCGCGCTGTACTGGGTGTGCCGAGTGGAGCACGCATGGGTGCAGTGTTGGGCCGATTTGGATCCGATTTGGACGCGTCCAAATCGGGCCCAAATCGAGCCCAAGTCGGATCCAGGGGTGGGGGGGATGTGGATGATGAGAACGATGATGATGACGCTGATGATGATGAGGTGGATGGCGATCCCAATGATTAGGATGATGATGATGAGGATGATGATGATGAGCATGACGGTTGCACCGCACCTCCCTCCAGCACTGCCCCCCCTAAAAAAAAACAAAAAAGGCGGCAGTCGGCGCTGTCGAGGGCTCAGACACCGAGGTCGAGTCCAAGGGCGTCGACGCCGAGGTCGAGTCCAAGGGCGTCGACACCATGGTGCAAGACGCCATGCAGGAGGCACGCGCGCGCTCCATGACGGAGCAGGCGATCCAGGTCGCGTTCGACGCCATGGATTTGGACCAGACGCTGCCATACCAGGAGGGCGCGGCTGCTGCGGTGCACCACCTGCGCGCCAAGGCGTCACCCGCCGAGGAGCAGCGCGCAGAGAAGCAGCCCGCCGAGGAGCAGCGCGCAGAGAAGCAGCCAGCCGAGGAGCAGCGCGCAGAGATGCAGCCAGCCGAGGAGCAGCGCGCAGAGATGCAGCCAGCCGAGGAGCGGCGCGCAGCGAAGATGCAGCCAGCCGAGGAGCAGCGCGCAGCGAAGATGCAGCCAGCCGAGGAGCGGCGCGCAGCGAAGATGCAGCCAGCCGAGGAGCCGAGGAGCAGCTCGCCGCCCCCGGCCGCCCCGAGTCCTGGGACGCCCCTTGGCCCGCCTCCGCCCACGCCCTCGGTGGAGCAGATCGATTCGGACGAGGACAGGAGGGCCAAACGGACAGCAACATGACCTGGTCGGGTGGTGGGCCCCTCACCCGAGGAGCCCATGACCACAGTGATTGTTGCGTTCGCTTGGTCTCCTCAGGAGCCGCTGCAAGCTATTGCCATTACTTCGCCGAGGTCGCGCCCGAGGTCAGCGAGCTGGGTACCAGCGCCAGAGACGCCGCAGCTGGCGGACACGCCATCGTACAATCCAGCGGACTCGGGCTCGCAGCTGCCGCTCGGGCTCCCGCAGCAGACTTCGGACGGGCAGGAGACGCCAGTGCTGCCATATTTCAAGCGGTCGCTGACAGAGGATGTGCAGTCGGAGACCAAGAATTCCAAGAGGTGGCAGAGTAATCGCCTCGTGAGCCCGCCATGCGCGGAGGAGCGCGTGTCAGCGCCTCCGCGCTCGCAGCGGCCGCTCATGGCGCCGCCGCAGGCGGGGGGTCCACTGGTGCCAAGCTGGCATACACATATGCTGGGAAGGCAGTGCTGATGGGGGGCATCTTCACGAAGTGGTGCAACATGACGGACTGCCTGTTCTACCTCTACGTGGAGCACTCGTTGGAGGACACGTGGCAGCAGAGCTGGACCAGCCACGAGGTCTGGATGGAGTCGGGCTGCGTCGGCGGTCAGCCACCTCCTGGCGCCGATGGCGTGGCCAGCGTGCCATGCACTCCGCTGCCGCGCCCTGGTGCCGAGGCGTCCAGCGAGGAGAAGCAGGCAGCCGCAGCAGCGACGGGCGGCCCTGGGAACGAGGCCACCAGCGGCAAAGGAGGCGAGGGCAACGGCAACGGCAACAAGAAGAAGCTCGCCGTGAAGGCGCCCGAGTGGATGAAGGACTTCCGCAAGCTGCGCACAACGTTCGCGCGGTGCACATCCCAGGCCCACGGGGGGCACCGCTTTGATGGGGGGAGAGCCAGGGCCGAGTGGCGACGGTGAGTTCGACGACGCCAGCGGCGCGATGATAACCGACGCAGCCGATGCGATGAGGATGGCGACGACAACGGGGAGTTGGGCCGAGAGGAGCGATGAGGCGGACGAGGGAAAGGTGGAGGAGGATCAGGGAGGGATGAGGAGGAGGAGCAGGAGGAGCAGGAGGAGGAGGGTGAGGAGGGGGAGGAGGAGGAGGAGGAGGAGGAGGAGGAGGAGGAGGAGGAGGAGGAGGAGGGGGGGGGGGGGAGAGGAGGAGGAGGAGGATCAGGATAACGAAATGAGATACGCGAAATGCGGTGGAGGAGCAAAGAGAGGTGGAAGATAAGTCATGTCGGAGCGGGTGGGGTGAGATGCAGGAGCAGGGCGGGATGGCAACGTGACTGGAGTTATACGAGGCAGAGGGAGAGATCGCGAGAGAGAGAGAGAGGGCTAAAGAGAGAGAGAGAGAGAGGGAGAGAGAGAGAGAGGAAGATTAAGAAAGAGAGAGACATCTATATCAACAACAATACAGAACGATAGGGACGAGGAGGCGTGAAGACGATGATGAGGAGGTGCATGGGCGAGGGCGGGGAGACGGGGAGCGAGCTGAGGGGGTGGGATGGGGCATATAGTCATGGGGCGTGGTGGTCGAGCTTGGAGTCGGGAGCGATGGGCGCGCGATGGCGAGACGGAGAGTGAGATGCGATAAGAGCGAGCATGCCAGGTGGAAGGGGAGGTGCCCACGTTGGAGGCGCTGATCAAGGCTGACGCGGATGAGGGCACGAACGAGTGGAAGTTCGCAGCAGGGGGGGAGACCAGGGGCGAGCTGGACAATGCTATCAAGCAGGTGCCCAGGGTAGGGGGGGGGGGGGGGGGGGGGGGGGGGGGGGGGGGGGGGGGGGATTCGGGGCGCGCACGGCTCCGTCTCTCCTCGCCCCCCTGCCATCAGACACCCCATCCATCCCAGAACAATACTGGCTAACGCCAGCCATGTCCTCGCCATTCCCGTTCATTTCCATCCAGACATCCAACGGCGCCCCGAGAGGGTCTATAGTCAGCCCACACGGTTTCCAAGAGGCCCCCAAGAAGAGGCCCCCAGACGCACAAGGAAGATATGGCGCCCGTTAGGAAGCCCCCACGCCATTCGAGTTTGGGCGCGCGTTCGGCTCGGCGCTGGATGCGCGCCGCGCCGAGCGCGCACGGTGGGCGGGACTTGGGCGCGTCCATGGGCGCGACTTTGGGCGCGTCCAAGCCCCATCCAAATCCAAGGCGGTGGTGTCTTTCAAAATGATTTGCAACGCGATCAAATTGTCTGCGAAATCTGCCCCCCCTCCCCCCTCCCCGCCCACCGCCGCCGCCGCGCATGGACTGACTCCGCGAAACAGCATTGTTAGCGCCATCGGCGCACTATGTGGATGGCGACTACCAACCCCGAGGCCATCGCCCCCCCCCTCCTGCCCTGCTCCACCCGTCTCACGTGCGTAGCCATTTTGGCTGTTTGCGGCTCGCCACTCCCGCGGAGCATGGCGCAGAAGCGCTCGCGGTGCAAGGGGTCCGAGGAGCTGGAGGCCGCGCTTATCAATCACTTCAAGGAGGCGGATGAGCTGGACTACCCGCATGGGCTCGCAGACGACTGCGACCTCGACGTGTTGAGCGAGTGGGAGGACATGTTCTTGGACGCCCGCAAAGCCATGTACCCTCACATGGCCATATCGCAGCCGAAGGCCATCCAACTCTCCGAGAAGGTCCCCGAGGAGAACGGTGCTGCGTGGGCCCTCGGTGACGAGGAGAAGGACTGGACGACGTCCATGGCGAAGATGCTTCGCGCCATGTTGAGGCACGTCCAACAAGCGGTGCTGAAGAACATGAAGCGCGAGGGGCGCTATCCCGACCCCTGCGCGTGGGCGCAGCCCTTCGTTGAGCAGATGAAGAAGCTCGACGCGGCGAAGGACGCACCAGCCGCCCATTTGCGTGGGCGATAGGGCGGACGGGCGCAACGCCCACGGTGGCGGGATATGGCCAGAGGGCGTGGAGACGGAAGAAACCCGCGGCCATGGTCATCGCACAGTCCGCGCATCATCGCCCATGCAGCTGCGCTCGCCAGAGGAGCCGACGTACACGTACTCTGTTGGCATGGTCACCAAGAGAGCGTACCGCCTGGACCAGAGCATTGCCAACCCAGCGCCAGAGTACGCCATGCCGTTCCAGGACGACCCCCTGGCCGCCGACCACGACGAGGTGATCGCCAAGTTCAGGGGCGGCGCCAGCGCGGTCATCGCGGGCCTTGTGTACAAGACCATCAGGGAGTGGAAGCAGTTGGACAATGGTGGCAAGTGCCAGAAAGGTAGCAATATGATCTTCGAGCTGGTCAGTGGCACGTCCAAGTTCCAGCTGAGCAAGTGGACGAGGAATGGCAGCCCCGAGATGGGGATCTGGGAGTTTCCGAAGCAGGGCAAGAAACGCAAGATCGTCAACTTCGTGCCCCACGCGGGCATGGTTGGGCACGAGGAGATGCTGGAGAAGCAGGCAAGAAGCAGGCAAGACTGCTGGCGGCTGGGAAGACCACCAAGGAGGAGATCGAGGTGATCAAGCGCGCATTCATCAAGAAATTCAAGGATGAGCAGAAGGAGACCGATACGGCGAACGTCTGCCCCATGAGACGACCAGCAGCGGCCACGGCAAAGAAGAAGAGCAGCGCCGCCAAGATGCCCAAGCAGGTCGTTGATCAGGGCCTTGATGATTTCGATGGCGACGAAGATGCCGACGAACTTGCCGATGTGGAGGGCTCACAGGACGACGACCAAGAAGATGCATCCGAGCAGGCTGACGAGTCGGCGGGGATGTCCAACGATGAGAAGAGCGACAACGCGGACGGCAGGGGCGGCAAGGGCGACGAGGCCGGCACGGGCAGCAGGGGTGGCAAGCGACACAAATTAGACTCGACCACCATCGCCGATGTCAAGGCTGGCATGCTGAAGCGACCTGCAGCATCAGGCCCCCGCTGCACAACGACGGCGCCGATGCGCGCGCCAGCTCCGCCCCGGGACATTGCTGGAGAGGAGGCGGCATCCCATGAGGCACGCGCAGATTTCGGTAGCCCGCGCCCGTCGCGTAGGCGGCGGATCAGCGCCAAATCACCTGACGTGCACGGCAGAGCTGAGTCGCCCAAGGCTGCGCCATCGGCCGATGCACCGACGCCGCCGCCACCGCCCCCGCCGCCTGCTGGCAAGACCTTGGACTCACCCCTGGCCGCGCTGGGCACCAGGGCCGCCGCGGGCGACCTGCCCCGCGGCGCCGCCGACGCCGACCCAGGCGGTGCATCCAACGATGTTGAGATGGAGATCTTCGGGTCTGGTGGTGGGCTCTTCGGCGCCATGTCGAGCTTCAGGCACTAGTGCGCGGGCGCCGCAAGAGACGGTCGGCTCAGTCAAACTAGCCACTGCGCAGCGCAGTGCGACACTCTGGCGCAAACTGGGGCGCACCTTGACCAAGAAGTCGTGACAGTCGGTCACGTTTGCCCATCGTTGGAATCCACATGTCGCTCCACCTTCCCTCTTCCCCCCCGCCCCCCTTCCAGTCGCATCGTCTCTGGGGCTCACAGCCCCATCGGCAACATTCGCGTGTTCCCATCCTGAACTCCGAGGTTAGGTCATAGTTCCCTCCTCCACTCCATGGCCCATTCACACTTGCACCAACGCCAGCTGTCTTCATTTTTCGGAGACACTCTGAGGGCCGTCTGACGAGGCGGAGGAAGCACGCGGCGAGACGGCAACATGCGAGGGGGCGAGGACAATTGGTGGAGAGGCGGGCGGGAGCATGACGAGTAGCGACGAGGAAAGGGAAAGGCGAGTCATGCGGTTGTGACACGGCGCACCCCCATTCCCTTGTTCATCTACCATTCCCCCTTACACCCGCTCGTCCCTGCATTGCCCCCGCCATCCCCTTATATCGCCATTCCGCCGTTCTCAAGATCACGCTGATCGAACTGTGACCCCCTGCCCCCCGTGGTCACCCTCCTCGTCGGGGCCCCACTGGTCAGGCCAATGGTTGTTCGCGCGAATCCCAACCAACCCATCCAGAAGCCCCGCCCACGAGAGCTGACGGGAAATGAAACGCATATACGCATATAGTGAACCAGTGCAGTCAACGAGAGGAAGGGGAATGCGTTGAGTCACGTCGGGGGGCTCATCGTTGAGCACCGAAGGTCTTCTTGGAACGGTTGGACCTTTCGGGGGCGTCGCGGAGTCCTCTCGGGGCTCTGTGGGGGGTATACGAGTGCCCCTTTGAGGCTCGTTGGGTGGCGCGCGAATTCGCATGGGGCTTTTTGTGTGCGCATGCGGGCCCTCGCCCGTCGTGGGGTTCCCGCGGTGCTCTCTCGGCGTTCTCTTCGGAGCTCTGGGGCGTCTCCTGGGGCCATCTTGGACGCCGTCGATCCACGGAGGGGGCGCCGCATGTTCGCCGCCCTGCTGGGGCCATATGGATAGCCTCTCGTGGGGATCTTGCGCGCCCGCGGGACCGTCGCGGGGGCTCACGGGCCCCACTTCGAGCTCTCTCGAGCCATCTTGGGGCTGCCTTGAAGCTTCAAAATCGCATCGGAGGCGAGAAGGAGGCGACGCCAACATCGTTGTTCCCCCCTATGGTTTTCGAATGATGCTGGCTACTCGAGGAAATCCTGCGGGGTCTCCAAAAACGGTTGGATCCGTCGCGTGGCCTTCATGGTGCCTCTTGGCGCCATGTTGGCTTTTTGTGCGATCTTGGAAGCCAAATTGGGCTCTCCCAGGCCCTCGTGGAACCGTCTTGAGCCATCTCGCACGCCCTGGCCGCTCGCGACCCTCCCCGCCCAGGTCTTTGGGCGGGCAACGGGTGCGGGGGTGCAAACGCCCCCCCAAAGGGGATGAGGGGTTTTCCTGGAAGGGGGGATGCTGGTTCGTTGGACCGCCTGTCGCGCATGAGGCTGGCGGGATATCTGCGGTCGCGCGCCCCCATGGCTGTGGACAGAGGGTGAGTGACGGGGTCAGGCAGAACGGGTTTGGGCATCGCATAGAGGGGGCGGGACAGAGTTGGAGCTCAAAGTCGCCATCAGCAGGGAGTGCATGACCACGAAGAACCTCAATGAGGTCAAGAAGCGGATGACCGACGCCGAGTTCGGGGTGCTCATCAAAAAGCTGAACCAGGATCGGGGGCGCCTCTTGCTTGCCCCCCCAGGTCGCCTCGTCCACTATCAGCCCTCCCCCCCGACCATTCACTCGTGCGGCTCACCATTATCACGTGGCCCGCCGCTCTCGGTTCCCCGAACTCCATCCGACCCTCTCAAGAACCCGCGCACCATGGTCGCCCAACATTTTCTCGTGGCGGGCCAGTGCCGCGTCCCGACCCCCCCCCCACAGGAAATCCTAGACGCTTCGCGTATCCCCGCCAGCCCACCCAGAAACGATGTCCAGGCGAGTTGAGAGGCGATCAGAAACGTGCTGGAGCAAAGAAGGGGACGGCTGGACCGCGCGGCGGAGAGAGGGGGCGAATGATACTATTAGATGGCCGGATGGATGGATGAGGGAGCATGGGGAAGGATGATGAATGTGATGAGGAGGAAGAAGTGGGGGGCGAGGAGGATGGTAAGGGATGGGAGGAGGAAGGAGGATGATGATGAGGAGGAGGAGGATGAGAGCAAGCAAAATGGCTAGATGTCTCTTGGATGCTTCTCGGAGCCTCCTGATGTATCTCTGGGGCGCCTTGGGGCGTATTGGGGGTCTCTTGGCGGTCGTTGGGGGCTCTTCGGCGTTCTGGGTGCATCGGGGGGGAGGGGGGGGAGGTGGGGGTGGGGGCGCTTGGGGTCCTCTTGGGGGCCTCCTGAGGGCCTCCCGGGGGCCTCGCGGGGCAATATTGGGACCTCTCGGTGCCTCCTGTGCGCTTCTGTGGGCCATCTCGGATGAGATCGATCAATAAGCGGGTGCATGAAATAGCGCCCCCCCCCCCCGATGCCAAACATGGCGCCAACAATAAAACACATGATGTTGGCTTCCTCGCCGAAGCCGTTTTGGACACTCCAGCGACTCGCGGACCCCCCCGTCCAGGTCCTGGGGCGGGGGTGGGGGGGGGGGGGCACGCCCCTCCCCGAAGGGTGAACATGAGGGGTGGAAGATGAGACTGCCTAAATCACATACGCGCAGAGGGTTGGTGGGATTCGCGCGCAGAATCGCCTCTCAGAGCTACCTACACCGCAGTGTACGCATGGTTTGGATGATTGGGAGCGATGGGGGGCGCGCGAGGACGTCACCCCGACGGTGGAGAGGGCCATGGCAGAAGTCGCGTCGATCTACCGCCAGAAGGCTGCCCGTGCCCCGAAGGAGACGAAGAAGAGGAAGGCCCCTGCAGCTTGAGCCTAGGTTGTAGTAAGCAGTTTTTGCTGCTGGCGCAGGCAACGCCCCAACCGACCCTCACCGAACCGCGGAATCCATGAAACTGCCAGAAAACCCTCCCCGAAACGTAAAATCTATGAAAAATAACGCCAGAACGCCGACCAAGTACCGTCCAAGTACCGTCCAAAACGGCCACCGTCCAAGTACCGTCCAAAAAGGCGAAAACCCTGTAAAAACACATGTAAAACCCATGGTCGTGCCACCACCGCACCGACCAAGTACCGTCCAAGTACCGTCCAAAAACGCTCACCCCCCCGTCCGAACCCAATTGTGGCAGCGTTCGAGCCCTCGCTGGTGGCCGGACCGTAATTTCTGGGGTTATGCTGGCATGGCCTCAGCGTTCTCAGCTGGCGAGCGGGCGCGCAAGGCGCACTGCTAATCGCCAGGCGTTGTCTCGCACCGAGGCCGCCGAGCGCAACGTGCGCGCGTGCTGTCAGCCAGCAGTTTTTTTCGTTCGGTTGCGATGCCTCCGTGACGCTGTGATGTTCGGGCGAAGGGGGGCGTGCACATCACGCGTGCATTGTTTGACGGCGTGCGAGGGCTTGTGCGCGCACGTATCACCGCGTTGCCCATCGCGTGCACGTGCTCGCATCACTGGTAGCGTCGAACACCGATCGCACGCGCGCGCATCATCGACGGCGCGCACGACTGCACGCGCAACATTCGAGAGCCAGGGGGGTCGCACGCACTGTGCGCGAATGTTACGGAGCAGGCCGCATCAGCAGCGTCACGGCATGGCAGAACGGGCGCTGGTTTGAAGAAGTTGTGCATTGCATCGCCGCGTCGCTAGCTTTTTCCCCGCCACGCAGTGGGAGTGAGATGTGCAATGCATTTGGGGAGGGGCACAGGGGCGTCGATGTGCAACCCGCAGCCCTGGCACAAAGGATACCACGCAGCACCGTTTTTCGGAACCTGCCGACACATGCCGCCCAAAAACCAGTTCAAGCGATCATGGCGTTCTTCTAGGCGTGATGTTGAGATGCGCACCGCATGGGGCTGCGCTGTTCGACCACCTGTTAGGGATCTATGTGTCTGGGAGGCATATGACGGCTAAAGACTTTGCCATCGGGTGCCACTACTGCGACATTGCAGGGGTTGGCGGTGCACATTGGAAGTGGTGGGGGATGTCTCCTGGGAAGCCGTCTGGTAGATACAAAGACCATGTGGATCGCAGACTGCCACCGATAGGGCCGATGATGAAAGTGCGCATCCCGATGGCTGTCCGTGGGCGCGCCCACTTAACTACAGCACACACGGACATCCAGCTTGTGTATGAATCGTTGTCCGAAGAGGTGCGAACCGATATCGAGTGCAAAACTATACTACAACATGGTACATACGATGCAGACTCAGTCATGATGACTCGCGCATACCAGAACCATGAACATGTACACGAATGTCTACACCAGACAGGGGATTGGCCCCTCCCCATTGCATTGTACGCCGATTCAGTTCGGTACTCACCACTTCATGCTGGGCGTACGGACAGCGTCTTGAATGTGAGCGTGGTTAACTTGCTAACGAAGCGTCGACATTACATTGGCTTTCTGCGCACACTTGACAAATGCGACTGCGGGTGTGCAGGGCGCTGTACACTATATGCATTCATGCATGTTGTCTGGTGGCAGCTCAAAGCGCTGGTCAGAGGGTGTGCTCCAGATGTGCAATACGATGGGACTCCGTGGGCCGTCGCTGGTGCTGCGGGGAAAGATCTTGGGTGTAGGGCGGTGTTAATGTACGTCAAAGGGGACTGGGCGGAATTCTCGCATTCGTTCGGTCTGTCATCTTGGTCGAGCCTGTATAACCCTTGTCCTTGCTGCACGTCGCCCTTGGATTCCATCAATGTTTGCTATCCTGGATTTGTTTGCCCCGACGAGATGGTTTTCCCACCTCGCACCCCGCAATCTTACCACGATGCATGTGATGCGTGTGAACGTATTATCAGCATTGATTCAGATATCAAACGAAATCAGATATTAAGCATGTTAACTTTCGTGGAACCAGCCGCAACACAGATGGGGGGCTTGTTGTGACACATGAAATCGACGGGGTGCCACTTCATATGGGAGATGCGTTACTTCCCTCGCCGTCGCTTCTAGACATCAGGGAAGTCTGGACCAAGCCAGTACCGTTTGACTGCGTGTTTTGGCGGGTGAGGCGGGACGGCGCGGGTGTTTCGATTGACCCAGTGACCCACCGCAGCCCCGTATTCTCTGACGATTTGAAGTCGAGCCCTGCATCTACGCTGGCGCTAGACGTGCTCCACACAGTTCATTTAGGCGTGACGCAACGACTGGGATCAGTAATACTGTGGAGGATCATACTCGCAAACGTGTATTTCAAGCGTTCAGTACAGCAGAGAGTAAAGTGCGTCGAAGCAGATATGCATGCATGGTTCCAGGAACATCACATCCCACATGAGCAGAGGCTGGGGAGGCTCACGCCAGGCATGATCGGCGCGAGGTGCAAAGTCAAGCGGGCAAGAGGGGCCCCCTTCCCAGGATGCCCGATGAAAATTAAAGGAGCAGAGATGTCGATGTTGATCGTTTTTTTTTTTTGCAAAGACCTGCTGGAGAGATATGTTGATCGTGTGCCGCACGGGGGGGCCCTCATGATGTCTGTTGGCGCTTTGCTGGAATGGACCCGTGTGACGAAAGATATGGGTGCGCAGCCTAGCCATGCCGACTACACATCTGCATTGGAGGCCGCATCGCGGGTTATGTACCACGCGCAGGTTGCGCTTGTGAGACTGACCCCCAAGTGGCACTTATTCTGTCACTTGACCCACAGGACCCATCCATATTGCGTTTTCGGGGACGGGGGAGTCGTCGTCGCAAGCGCCAATTTTCAAAGCGCCCAAACATCTGAATTATTTATGGGCCCCTCCTAACCCTCCACCTCGTCTCTGGGCGTCTGTCTTGGGCGCGCCCCCCCGTCTCGGAGTGAGTGTGATAGCGATACATGTACTTTTATATATATATATATATATGTGTATCCAGCGCGTGAGAGAGAGAGAGAGAGAGAGAGAGAGAGAGAACGAGAAACAAACAATATCTATAGAGTTGTATAATGTATATACTCAGAGAGTGAGAGAAACACTTTCACACATAACAACATAACTCCGTTCGAATGGACAAAAAGAATAGCGACGATCGGTTGCCCACGCCACCCCCCGATCCACTCGTCTAGCCAAACGCCCGCCTGGACTACCTGGGGGATTTTGGGGGTTGCGCGCGGGCGGGGTAGTGGGCGGGCGCAGTGGATCGGGGCACTCGCGCGAGCAGCTGATCATCGGAACGTCGATCGCTCTCCTAAGGATCAGCGAGTTCGGCCCGCCGCGTTTGCATTCTACCTTTACTGATGAGTCTCTGAACCTCACCGTCCGCAATCTGGCTCAGCGGTGCCACAGGTTGACTTTCTCTCGGACGCTGCACCACCACATCAGAGTTCTAGGCAGTCTTGGCCATTCTAAATATATTCACGCGTCCCCCATCAAGAAGCATGGCCGAGGTTCTGGCTTTGGGCCACGGCGTGCCAGCCTGGCTAGCAGCTAGAGTGAGACAGGGATGGCCGGACGCAAACGATCACGTTCTTGCATGCGATAATTCTGATATCCCGATGGAAGCAGCATCGGGTGAGGTTGCTCGATGGATCACGGGGGATATGCCAGTTACCTTGGTTCGCTACCTAGATTGTTTCGAATTATTCTGCGGCGCTGGTGGGGTCACCAACAAGTTGATCACCAAAGGATTGAAAGCTCGTGGTTTCGACAGGCCGCGAAGGGTTCAAAATGCACCACATTCATCAGTTCGCACGCCCCCGAAGCCGGTTCTTTTTTGCAACGTCACCGCACCGTATCTCGAATCATACAGAGTGGCATGGTCGTGACTTGGGCGCCACATGTTTACGTGTCTGAAATCCGCGCCAACCCACGCAGAAGCCCTGCCCACGAGAGCTGACGGAAAATGGAGCGCATAACGCTGATGGTAAGACATACCAGTCAAAGAGAGGAGGGGGAGGAAGGCGCTGGGCCATTTTGAGGGCTATCCTTGAGCATCAGATGCCTTATTGGAGCTAGGCAGCGTCTTGGGGTCCTCTTGGAGCTCTTTGGGGGCGCAGTGGAGCCCGCGCGGAGCCTTCGATCTGGGGACTCTATTGGAGCTCTCGCGGGGCCCTCTTGGAAGTTATTGAGCGCCTCCTGAGGCCATCTTGGGGACCATCGATCAAAGGAGGGGGGGGGTTAGAGTTTCGTCGCCCCTCCTGGGCCATCGAAATAGCGTCTTGGGGCGCTCTTGGGGCCATCTCGGGGCGATCTTGGGCGCTCTTGGGGTTGTTTCGGGCGGCGCCTCGTGCCCTTCTCGGGGCTCTCTGGGGCCCTCGCGGGGCCATCTTGAGACCTCAAACAGTGCATCGGAAGCGAAACTGCGACAATGCCAACCCATGTGCTTGCGTTGAAAGACGCCGGCTTCTCGGGGGGGGGCGGGGCGTGAGAGGTCACTGGAAGCAGCTTCATCCGTATCGCTGCTTTCTCTGGGTCTCTTTTGCTAGCTATTTTGGGAATTGAGCGGTTTGGGATGCCATCTTGGGCTCTCTGATGCCCTCTTGGAGCCATATCGGGCCATCTTGAACGAGCTGGCCGCTCGCGCCCACCCCCGTCCAGGTCCAGGGGAGGGGTGATGGAGTATATCCACTCGAAAGTGAAGATTTGCTGTTGCGGAAAAGGACACGACTACACCGTCAGACCGCATGGCACCCATAGGGCTGGTGCGATTTGGACGCAATTTGGACGCGTCCAAATTGCGTCCAAAACACGCCCACCAACGTCTAATTTGCGTCCAAATTGCGCCCGCGTCGCGTCCAAGTGGCGCCCAAATCGCGACCAAGTCGGTTTGGATGCGACTTGGACGCGTCCAAGTCGCGTTCAAGTCGCGTCCAATTAGGTATGGCGCAAGTGACGTTGTAAATGTGATGGTCTAGTGCAGGCGTACATCGCATGTATCTGAGGACGTGTGTACGCTGCAGGGGCTCCTCACATGTGCGATGTGCGTGCTGCAGATCAAGCTTGGTGGCACGCTCATGATCGAGCCCGAGTGCAGCACGTGGGTGGGCGTTGCGACGGGCCACACGATGAGGGACAGGGGCGCAAATATTCTCGGCGACGAGAGCAGGAGGGACGTTCTCGAAGCGAATTTCGTGGCAGAGATAATGCCACAGCCTTAATACACGACCGACAATCCTGGCTGTAGGGGTCGGGTGGATGATCGGGCGAGCGATTGTTGACGGACTTAGTTATGTCAGGCAGTGCGACCTCACGCAGTGTTTTGACCACGCAGGGCAGCTATTGCTCGATCGGTCGCCTCGGCAACGCGTCGATCGCGGCGAATGGTAGACTCTCGCTCCCCCCCCCCGCCACGCCATTCTGCAATGTCAACCCCGCCCCTGCAATATCACCCCCCCTGCCTCCACCGCCAGCGTGTGTCTCCCCTTCGCCGCCGCTCCCTTTCACCCGTTCGCTCCAAACGCCACCTGTCCACGTCTCCCGCCCCGCATCGGCGGAACTGTCATCGACGATCGCCCGCTCCACGCCAACCCGCCCTCCGATTGCTACCCAGGTCGTGGTTGATGATTTTGGCTGACGCTCGCGGCGTCAAGGTTATATTGGAGAACCCTTCGTGTTCCATCTTGTGGCACGTTAGCTCCATTAAGGCCAAACGCCCGCACTGCAGCTTCTCTCTCTCTCTCTCTCTCTCTCTCTCTCTCTCTCTCTCTCTCTCTCTCTCTCTATATATAGATCTCTCTCTCTCTCTTTGTCTCTCTCGCTCTCTCTTTCTCTTTCTCTCTCTCTCTCTCGCTCTCTCTCTCTCTCTCTCTCTCTCTCTCTCTCTCTCTCTCTCCCCCTCTCCCTATATCGGTCTCCCTCTCTCTCTCTCTCACTCTCTCTCTCTCTCTCTCTCCCTCGTCCGGTCGCCCGCTTTGTCTCGGTGTCTGTGCCCCGCCTTTGTTCGCCCGTTTTCTCAGTCGCTCGTCGTCTCTCTCCATATCTCGTTCCCTTGCATTCCCAAGAGAACGCTAGTGTGCGCCCCCCTGTTGCCTTTACAGAATCGCCCCCCCACCCCCGCCCCTCCGCGGTTGGCCCCGTTCCACCGTCACCTGGAGCGCAGAGACTTTTTTCTTGGGGGGGCGGCGGAGGGGCAGGGTGGGCGACGAACGGGAAATGCAACGCATTGAGGGGACACTGGCAGCTGGTGGCTTATCACATCATCCTCATCACCCGCCCTCATCGCCCATCGACGTCGAAATCTATTCACCAGCCTACTCGCCCCCCGCCGCCGACACGAAACCAGGTAGACCCAGGCTAACATTATGCCGCCGTTCTCACCGACTTCTCGCCGTAAGCCGTTCGGCTCTAGCGATCTCCGCCCACGCCCGTGCCTAGCAGCCGCCGCTGGCGCCGAGACGATCGATGGCAGAGCCAGTGGTCACCCTCGACGGTGCGAACAAGGTGATGAGGTGGTGTTGGATGGCGGATTGGCGCTGCTTCGTGCCAGTCTGGTTCCCAGTGGCGGGGGAGGGCAAGTACCCGTTGAACCCGCTCCCAAAGCAGATCAAACAGGAGTTGGTCGAGTCGTTCTCCCACCTGCGCAGCGCCTTCACCGACGACGAGGCCCGGACAGCCATCAAGCTGTTCGCGACCAAGCGCGGTGAGCGGCAGTGGCTCTACAACGAGGACCCAGACATCGGCGATGAGTTCCCTGATAACGGCTGGGTCGTCAACAAGAAGACGGCGATCGCCGTCGTCGTGGATTGGCCGACGGGCCCGCTCGCGTGCGATCAGAAGGGCGGCGACGGCGACGGCGACAAGCAGGGCAACGACCCCGCCACCGACGGCAACAAGCAGAAGGGCAACGGCTCCGCCAACGACTGGTACGACGATCAGTACGGCTACAAGAAGGAATGCGACGACTACAAGAAGCAGTACGACAGCGAGTACAAGGAGCGCTTGGACGACCTTGAGACTGCGGGGAAGACGAGCGCAGGAGGGCTTGACCCAGGGTTACGGCTCGTTGTCACCAAGAAGGCGTTCAAGACGATTTCATCGAAGATGACCGAGGATGCAGTGGAGAAGGCGCACAAGGCGGGTTTCAGGTCGGCCATCAAGATTGCCCAGGACCAGCAGCTGAACGAGAGCTCGCGTGAGTCTGGCAACTCGAGCACCTCGTGGCTCCACGCGAGCGCCAGCTGAGCTCGCGCGAAGGCGCCAGCATCAGAGTGGCAGCAGAGCGAGTGCACTCCTCGGACCAGCCTGGTCCTTTCGGCCATCTTGGCCGCGCACGCGCAGAGTTAAGAGATCAGTCGGCCTGCCTGGCCTCAAAAAAACACATGTGGCCATGGTCTTGGCGTTAGATCGCAAGTCCCAGCGTGCCATCGCGGCTGCTGGGCGCACGTCGCCAAGTTTTGCTATCGGCGTTAGATCGCAAGTCCCAGCGTGCCATCGCGGCTGGGCGCACGTCGCCAAGTTTTGCTCCAGCAAAGAGGAGGATCGATCGGAAGGGGCGGACGACGCGCGCTACCTGTTGAGGGCGGGCGCGGGTGGTGCAGGATAGTCCAATCGTTGCAGCGCTGGTTCGGGCCCGCCGCATTCTCGCGAATGGGGCGGGGCACTGGGTGGCGACCTTTCCCTGAGCACTGCCAAATGCACGTTTCTCTGCTGCTCGACAATGTCCCCTGTCTTGTCTGCGAGTCATCTACCCGTTCAACTCCTCGCCCCGCCCCCCCCCCCCCCTTGTGGAGTTCTAGACGCTTCGCGCATCCCCGCCAGCCCATCCAGAATCGACGCCAAGGCGAGATGAGGGGCGATCAGGGAAGCGCAGGAGCAAAGAGGGGGGGGCGGCCGAGCCGCGTGAAGGAGAGAGGGGGCGAATGAGAAAGTTGGATGGATGGATGAGGGAGTAGGGAGAAGGGGGGGCACATGCGATGATGAGGAGGAGGAGGCGGAGGGGGAGGATGAGGGCGAGAATGGACAGGAGGAGGAATGAAGAGGAGAGCAAGCCAAAGGGCCAGAGGTATCCTGGATGCTCCTCGGAGCCTCTTGGTGCATCTCTTGGGCGTCTTAGGACGTTTTGGGGGTCTCTGGGTGGTCGTGGGTGGGTGGTGGTGGTGGTGGTGGTGGTGTGGGGGGGGGGGGGGGGGGGGGGGGGGGGGGGGGGGGGGGGGGGGGGGGGGGGGGGGGGGGGGGGGGGGGGGGGGGGGGGGGGGGGGGGGGGGGGGGGGGGGGTGGGGGGGGGGGGGGGGGGGGGGGGGGGGGGGGGGGGGGGGGGTGGGGGGGGGGGGGGGGGGGGGGGGGGGGGGGGTCTCGGCGTCTTGGGTGCATTGGGCGGGCCTTGTGGTGCCGTTTGGGATCCTTGCGGGTGCCTCCTGGAGGTCTCTTGGGGTTATCTTGGGGCCATCTCGGGATCTCTGCACGGGGGCCCCCTGGTCCCTGCTTGGCCATTGTGGAAGAGATCGATCAAACCTGGGGCCAAAACCCAGGATGTCAAACAGGATGCCCAAATGGAGCCAAAATGTGGCCACCACCCCAGGAGCCAAAGCGCCCAGGTATAATTAAGGGTGCGGGGGCAGGGGGAGGGGTAAACCTCCCCCCGAAGGGGAAGAAGGAGGGGTGGAAGAGGAAACACCCTAAACCACCTACGCCCAGAGGGCTGGTGAGAGTTCACCTTCAGCCGCGCCTGGCCGAGAGCTTGCCGCGGGTGCCGTGACTGCCCCAAGTGGCCCGACGTTCAGCGCGATACCGATGGGGGACGCATGTACATGTGTCCCCCATCGGTATCATGGCTGGGAGATGCTGCAATGTTTCGCGTCGCCTCCTTTCAAGCATCGGCGCCCCGCCCGCCCCTGGTGCCCCCGTGATGTCGTACTCTGCCCTTCTGGCAATGTCGGTTCCCCATCTCTCTCGTTCTCTCTCACTCTTTCTCTCTCCCTATTGCTCTCTCATCTCTCCCCCTACCCGTTCCTTCTGCGCCCCGCCTCGGCCCGATCTCCGATCTTGCCCACCCCCGTCGATGCCGCCCGTTCGCAGCCGCTCCTGGCAGGCCAGCCTGAACCTGATTAACGCTGGCAAACTGACAACGTACCTCGCATTCTTCGGCTGGACAAGTTTAAAGCCGCTTGCTATTTTTACCACTCACTCTCTGTCTGCTGCTCGCATGCACATAGGTGCTTCCAAGAGGGACGCATCACGTTCTCTTTCGGCTTCGGGCCCCCACGCCCACGCCCCCCTAACGACGTTAGGCCCGCGTGTTTCAAACCGCGCTCGGGCCGGTGCAAATGGAAAGGCTGCCACGGGATGGAAGACCAGAGCTTGGGTCAAAAAGACCAAAGATCAGGCCTCGTCCAAAGAATACCCCTCGGCGTTTTGCGAAGCTGTCGCAGAGTTCATAGCGCAGACGCGCTAGACACACCGTGCACGCGGCGCTGTATGTATCTACATATATATATATATATATGTGTATACATGTGTATATATATACACAATATAACTGCAACTGACAGCACGCCAACGCACGTTACACGCACGCACACGATGTATTTCATAATAACACGCGTGTTATGACTAGCCAGCCAGCCGACGTTGCCCGCGCCCGAGCCAACCAACAGACTCGCCCAGCCAGCCATCGCTGCCACAGCCGCCTGGAAATATGAGTGCAGCGTGGACGGGATGGTGGGATTGAGGAATGGAGCTAAGATGATCAGTGCGAGGTCCGTGGTAATCGCACTGTGATGATCGAATGCGCCCACGGCGAATCACCGCCGCCCCCTGCCTATAGGATGTGCCGCGCTATTGGGCCACGTGTTTCCCCAGCCTTTGTGGAAGCCCTTCGGAGAACACATATATCCGCATTCGCGTGAATGCCAGTGCATGTGAAATCCTCATCCACCTCGCGTGCAACGCGTCTTCTTCTCGCAATCGCATCGCTGCCCCGCTGCCCCCCCCTTCCTCCAGCACTCCTACCAGTCGATCTCGTCGGCCCGAGATTCGGCGAAGCGCCGCCGATCCGATCGATGCTCGAGCTCATAATTCTCTTGCCATCAAGTGGACGCGAGGCCGTTCCACGCTCAATGCGAGGATTTGTTTTAGAATATTCTTCAGGGGCCAACAGGTGGCCCCAACTTGCTCAAACTAGCGGCCAGGAAGGCTTGCTCTGCAGATTGCTGCGCGTGTCGGGCAGCTATCTCCTTGGCCGCCAGCCCGAGAAATCGTGGGTCGCCCGCTGGCCCCTGGAGAATTCTCGAGATCCTCGCAAAGAGCGTCGAACGTCGTCGCGCGCAGTATTTCGATAGTTACAAAACATGGAAACGATCGAATATGACAACACCCTCCTAAACCAGCATGATATACTAAAACGAAATAAGAGCAAACATCACGTTCTTAAATTAAGATCATGGCGGCCCCTGGGCAACACAAATCCTTCCGGACGAACGTTTCGAACGGCTCATCGGACGCGCGTGGATCTCCGATTTGAGTCCACGTCAACCGTTCGCCGTCGTCTCCAGGATCGCCATCTCCGGGATCATCGTCTCCAGGATAATCGCCCCCCGGGGCGGCAGGTGCTCCGCCGGCGCGTTCTTCCTCTTTAACTCGCGAAGAGTTTGCGCCATGGGCAGCAGCATTGGGCGCAGACGCCCTGTGAACTGGCTGCGCGCTACTGGCAGAACCGGCACTAGGCGCAGATGCCCGCGTGGCTGGCCGCGCGCCCCCAGTGGCAGAACCGGCACTGGTGGATGTAGGTGTTTGGGACCCGGCCGCGCAGCGAATTTAGCAAGAGCCCGCGTGCCTTTGAGCGCTACCTGCTCCCACGGGGACACGCCTGTGACTTCACAGATTTTGCGCATTTCTTGATAATGTTCGTCGAGGTAAGCATCTCGAATTGCTCGACGTTCTTCGCGGCGCCTGGTTCCAAGGACGTATTGCGTGAACCTCTGTGCCGATATTTCTGCACCAGTGCCGTCTTTTTCAGGGCCTTCCGTTTTGTATCGTTGCACTTGCCGGTTCCATTCGTCTTGGTATTCAGTTTCTGAAACCATTCTGTAATTGTTTAAAAATCGCCGCATCATTTGTTGGTCGAAAGTGCCCCAAGTTGTGCCGCGCCCAAGAAACCATAGAATTGTCCACGCAAGTATGCGCGAGCACCACATTATTTGATGTGCACGGAGTAAAGAAACAAGGTTGTTGAGATGTTCGGTAGCGGAAGCGCAGATGTGGACTTGAGCCAATAAGGCTACGGAACATGCTTTGGTGTTTCTGTGTTCCCATACCGGGCATAGCAAGGTAAGAGAATTTAGTTGTTGTGTTCGTCCTGTTTTGATTTCGTATCGTCTTCCTTGTTTCGGCGTCCGCTTTTTCGTTTATTTTTGCCCGCACGGGATTATTCATTTGCTTCTGGTGCAAAATATTTGCGAAGCCCGCGCACGCGTCCAAACCAGGCTAAACCAAGAGGAAGAGCAGGAAGCGGAGAGGGAGGATCAGGAGAAATAAGGTATGATGATGAATAGTTAAAGTGTCCCCACCCGTTCCCCGGCCCCTGGAAAAAGAGCGGGGAATTATGGCAGGCAGCGGTTGTCTCGCGCCTTTGAGCAGGACTAGGGGGAGGAGAAAAAGAGGGAAGGAGATGGGAGGAGGTACGGGGGGGGAAAGGAGGGAGGAGGAAGGAGGGAGGAGGAAGGAGGAGGAAGGAGGACATACGAGGAGGACGACGAGGATAGGTGCACGGCGGAAAGAAGAAGGAAAGGCCAGGAGAGAATTAAAACAGAGGGGGGGGGGGGGAAAGGAACGACACATGTGCTGTGCGAGATCGGCGAAACATTACCACAGTCCGTGCCGCTCTTTCCCGCTTCTTCTTTCCCCCGCTCCCTCTTCCCCTCTTCTTTCTTTTCCGTTCCGCGTCTCTTTTCGACACGTCGTGCAAATCAGCCGGGGGATCTGCTGCCCGCTTAGCTGTTGGAGGACGGCCCGGCCCGGGAACGCCACGGGCGACAGCGCTCGTGGGGGCCGGCCATGGGGGCAGGGCAACCGGCGGCGCGGCCCTGCCGGCGGAACGCAAACCGTTTGCCTTCGGCATTTTTCTGCACTGCTGCTTTCGAAAGTTTCGGTGAGGCCTTTATTTCGCTGTATGGGGCGGGGAATATCGCGTTCGTCGAATTTCCGGAATGGGTTTGGAGGGCGTGTTACAAAAGAGGTGTTGGAAATACCGGAACGCATTGTTGGAAATACCGGAACGGATTGTTGGAAATACCGAAATGGAAGAATGGAAATACCAAAAGGGATTCTTGGAAAGACCGAAACGGATTGGTGGAAGTACCGAAACGAATAAATGAAGGCACCGGAACGAGTAGATAAAGGTACCGAAACGGAATCGTGGAATTACCGAAACGGGTATGAAGGTACCGAAATAGTAGCGGAATAATTTACTTACGTATGTCTATATGTAAACAAGTGTGTTTACGAACACATTCACCCAATGCAATGATATATTCCATCCAGCCTTTTTGGCCGAAAGTTCTTGAAGTTAGTGCCCGTTTGGGAGTTTACAATTCCCTCCCTCCTTTCCATGGGCTTTGTGAATGGAGCGGTTGATAACCCAATATGGCTTCCGAAATCGCACAAGATTGCCCAAACATAGAAACACCAATCAATCGGCGCCAAAAAAAAAACACAAATCTACCAGGCGATGGACACAAGCAGAGCCATGCATTCCCTCAGCTCGGCATGGTTCAACAAAGCAGAAAAACAACGATTGGACAACTTCCAAACGAAATGCTGCAGGGAAGCATTGAATATTCCCTATTCGTTCATCTAAAATACCAAACAAAAACGTTCTGGAGAGAAGCCAACAACTACCTTAGATATCGCAATTGCTGCATCAACAATTTCAATTATTTGGGAAGATTGGCCCGAGCCCTACCTCTCATGCGCTGCGTGCACCACCGGTTCAATCTGACAATCTCATGTTGGTTACGCTGTTTGCAGGAGCAACAGAATTGTTATCAATTGTTTCTTCGTTTTTCCTTTATTTCGTAGCTTTATTATGTACGCGGTACTTGGCGCGCCCAGGCCATTTGGGCACTCATTTGGCGTGTAATCGTCTGCCATTGGTCGTCCTCTCCTTCCCCATCCTTGCGTGCTCCCGGCGCGCATTTGGCGCATCCAGGCCGTTTGGAAACGCGTCTGCCGTATAATTGTCAGCTGCTGCGTGCATTTGGCGTGTCGCCCTGCTTTCTTTGCCGACCCGCATTTGGTATATGGCTGCTTCAAAGAAATTGGCAAAAAAAGCGCGCGTAACCGGCCCAGTGATGCGTGGGTCGTGGAACTCGTGTCCGCGTGCATTTCGTGTTCACGAGCAATTTTGCGAATACGAATTTTCGATTGCAAAAACGGTTATTCCACCACGGCCGGGCGGGATGGGATGTCAGAACGGCTACCGTACGAACATCGTTGTTTATCGGGCAACGTCCTCCCAAATATTACGCAAGAGTTCTTCCAAGAAGCATGTAATCGAATACTCCATCGCACACACACAATTACAAACCAAAGGTCCGAAGTGGCGACGTTGCATTGGCAAAGCAGAAACACGGATGGTAATATCACATCCACACTGCACTCTGTTTAATTATTGCGACATGTGGCATTCTCTGAAGTACGCTCGAACATGGCAATTGCAAACACAGCGACCCCTTCTCTGCAAGTTTGCTTTTTGAAACGTCCAAGAAAAACAAACATAACGACAACAACCTAGTTGTTGCAATGGATTGTCCGTCGACGACGGGTATGAATCGTAGAATTTTTGTTGAGTAACATTTTTTCCCCAAAATATGCCGGGTTTCATTCCTGAAATGTTGGTTGTTCGTTTGCTTAACCCGATCAACATGGCCATATTTCCCCAATTTGGGGTACGAATACGTGCGTGTGCCGGAAGTCTCCCAAATCAGAAAACACATGTGTTTTTGGGAGATTAGCGGTTTATGAATTTGTAACATGTAGAAACGCCGACCAAAAAATATGGAAACATCCCCTGTCCGCAATCTATCGCCTCACGGTTGAAAAAAAATTCAATAGCAACTTCAATAGCCATGCAATAATTAAACGCACACCCGGGCTTCAAATCACAAAGGGACAAATAAGGAAGAAACAAACCCATGAGAGATTACACCGTTTGGGCTCCGCCGTCGCCACAAAAGAAGGGTGGGAAAATTGAGAAGACGACAGACAGGGGCAACCAACGTGCTATGGTAAAACAATATCGCGCGTGCGTGAAACTATCTAATGCCTGAGGTGATACATGCGCAACTCTGGCACGAATCCGGGGCGTGAGCCAAATAAAAAGAAGACTCATCATGCCTAGGCATGGCGGCTACGCCAAAAGTGCGAACGTAGACTGCACAATGACGCTAAACCACATCATATATATATATATATATATATATATATATATTTATATATATATGTATAATGTATATAATGTATATACATGCGCACGTACATTTAATACGAATCCCGCTGTGTATGCAGGATGTGCACACATGTATGTATGTATGTATGTATGTATGTATGTATGTATGTATGTATGTATGCAAACACATGTAGATTTGTGCGTAAACGCTTACGCACATCTACAAACATAACGTTAGATCTACTTCTACATGACGCCATTTTATGCGTAACACGTCGCCAACATCTTGAACCACATGTGTACCGTTTTGCGTGCTTATGTGCTCTTGCCGCTGACTCTTTAGACTTTGGATGACACGAGGGTTTAGGAACCCACTCATCCAATGCAGTGACATATTCCACCCAGCCCTTTTGGCCGAAAGTTCTTGAAGTTGTTTCCCCTTTGGGAAATTACAATTCCCTCCCTCCTTTCCATGGGACTGGAAAAGGGGCGGTGCGACGCGTTAGAACGTCCACTCTAGCCCCAAGGCGATTGTATGATAACCCAATATGGCCTCCGAGATCGCACAAGGTTGCCCAAAAAGAATTACAAATCTACCAAGCGATGGTCACAAACAAAATCATGCATTCCCTCAGCTCGGCATGGTTCAACAAAGCAGAAAAACAACGATTGGACAGCTTCCAAGCGAAATGCCGCAGGAAAGCATTGAATATTCCCCATTCGTTCATTTTTGCAATACCAAACAAAAACGTTCTGGAGAGAAGCCAACAGCTACCTTACATATCGCAACTACTGCATCAACAATTTCAACTACCTGGGAAGATTGGCCGGAGCCCTAACTCTCATGCGCTGCGTGCACCACCGGTTCAACCTGACAATCTCATGTCGGTTACGCTGACTTGCAAACGTGCGCGGGAAAGACCAACAAAAAGAAAGGGCAACAGAATTGTTATCAATTGTTTCTTCTTGTTTCCCTTATTCCGTAGCTTTATTATGGACGCGGTACTTGGCACGCCCAGGCCGCTTGGCCACTCATTTGGCGTGTAATCGTCTGCCCTTGGTCGTCCTCTCCTTCCCCCTCCTTGCGTGCTCCCGGCGCGCATTTGGCGCATCCAGGCCGTTTGGAAACGCGTCTGGCGTATAATCGTCAGCTGCTGCACGCATTTGGCGTGTCGCCCCTCTTTCTTTGCCGACGCGCATTTGGCGTATGGCTGCTTCGTTCGAGCCTAAATTTCTTTGGGTCGCTTTGTGGTGTCGGTTCTGGTTGTGCGTCAGAAAAGAGATTGGCAAAAAACGCGCGCGTCGGAGGAACACGAAAATGGCCGACCGGCCCGTGGAGCTCGTGTCCGCGTGCATTTCGTGTTCACGAGCAATTTTGCGAATACGAATTTTCGATTACAGAAACGGTTCTTCCACCACGGCCGGGCGGGATGGGATGTCAGAACGGCTACCGTACGAACATCGTTGTTTATCGGGTAACGTCCTCCCAAGTATTACGCAAGAATTCTTCCAAGAAACATGTAATCTAATACTCCATCGCGCACACACAATTACAAACCAAAGGTCCGAAGTGGCGACGTTGCATTGGCAAAGCGGAAACACGGATGGTAATATCACATCCACACTGCAGTCTATTTATTTATTTATTGCAACACGTGGCATTCTCTGAAGCACGCTCGAGCATGGCAATTGCAAACACAGCGAGCGCCCCTTCTCTGCAAGTTTGCTTTTTGAAACGTCCAAGAAAAAACAAACATAACGACAGCAACCTAGTTGTTGCAATGGGCTGTCCGTCGACGTCGGGTATGAATCGTAGAACTTTTGCTGGCCTGAAAAATGGTACCAACTCTACGGTAACAATTTTTTCCAAAGCGTGCCGGGTTTCATTCCTGAAATGTTGGTTGTTCGTTTGCTTAACCCGATCAACATGGCCATGTTTCCCCAATGTCGGGTACGAATACGTGCGTGGGCCAGGGTCCAGCCCAGCAGCTGCCAAAGCAAACCTGTGTCTGAGACGCACTGGGCCCAATGCGCAGCCAAGGCGTTGCCTGGGCGATGCTTGGGGCTGCACATGTGCAAACGACGAAAACAGAACGTCTGCGCTGCGTGCTCGCGTCTCTGTGCTTGCGCTGTGACTTTTGCGCTTCCTGGCGCCCCGCCTGCGCGATCTTCTGAGCTTCTGCGGGGCGAATTCGCATTTCTCGTGCTCGAGCGCACCTGCGCGCTTTTTTTGTACGTTCAGGCGCGCCTCGAAGGCGCTGCGCACATCCGTGCAAACAAACCCGCAACTGCGCGTTTCCGCGCGTCTCTGCGCTTCCGTGTTGGCATTCGATTTCTTGGCGGACGAGCACCGGTGTTTGGAAACGATATTGTGTTTGGTGTTTTGGGTAATTGTAATTCGTTCCCTTTTTTCGGGATATATATATATATACACACAGCCTTCAAAGGGCGGCCTATTTTGATTCGCTTCGGGGGGAGGCTTGTATTCGCCCCTTTTCTCATGTTCTTGGATATACGTACGACGTGGGAAGTGGCAGGGAACCAACCCTTGGGAGAAAGAGTGCCAAATCATACTTATCTGTAACCCAATACGCGTACATATCTTTTATACATATATATATATACACACGCACAAAGAAACAATAGCATGTATAGAAGCGGGGGCAGCTGTGGTGGAACGGAAGAAGCGAATGGAGAGCAAGAAACCTACACTTGCAACAAAGTCGGCGGCGCAGGCGATGACGATTACGTTTGGGTGGTCACGATGACTTAGCAACGACGCAGACGATAAGGATTATATATGTTTTTTTGTGACTTAATATGTTCCTTTTGTGTGATTTGGTCTGTTAAACATGACTGTCGCATTACATAGATTGGGGGAAGCCGTGTTTGGAACCGGAACCAGAACTGTAATCCCGTGACTTCCAACAAGTCTTATGTCCACCTCTACGGACTCCACACGGCACGAATTGCAACAAACTGTGCTCAGACGAAACGCGCGACTATGGAAACAAACAGTTCTGACCAATTGGCCAGAACAAAGGAGACGGACTGTTGCACGAACGTGGACAGCAATATTCCACATGATAAAACACATTTGTTTTGGGAAATTGACGGTTTATGAATTTGTAACATGTAGACAGTCCGACCAACAATATGTGGAAACATCCCCTGTCTGCAATACATCGCCTCACGGTTAAAAAGGCTCAGTAGCAGTGTAAGTGGCCATGCAATGGGACCAACAACTAAATTTACACCAAAACTCCAAAACAGAAAAGGAAGGGGCTGAGGTAACGAGATGCAACAACAACAAACCCATGAGATATTACACCGTTTGGGTGCTGCCTTCACGGGAAGAGTGACAGAGGAGGGTGGGAAACTTGAGAGGACGACAGAAGGGGGAAACCAACGGGCTATAGTAAAACAAAATCGCGCGTGCATAAACCGATCTAGCAACTGAGATGGTATACGCACAATTCTCCGACGAATTTAGGGCGGATGAACCAGAGCAAACAACCTCATGCCTAAGCATGGCGGTTACGCTAAGTGTGCGAGCGTAGACTGCGCCGAAACGCTGAATCACAACATGCGTGTGTACATGTATATATATCTACATATACACATATGTATATGTTTTTATATAGTATACATATATGTATACTAATCCCTCTGTGTATGTATGATGTACTTACAATTGTATATACGTATGTATGCATCTATGCACATGTCCTTATGTGCGTTCGTAAATGCTTACGTCTGTCTACATGTGAACAAATTTATATACACACATAAACCTATAAATACTTATACACGACGCCGGTTTGTGCGTATCACGCCGCCAGAACTGCATCTTGAACCACATGTGTACCGCTTTGTGCGCTTATTTGATATTTCCGCTGACGATTTGGACTTTGGATGGCAAGGGGTTTTACGAACCCACTCATCCAATGCAGTGACATACTCCACCCAGCCCTCTGGCCAAAAGTGGTTCACGCAGTAAGTCCTTCCAACCTCCTGCTTTCCCTTTGGGGGTTTACATCTCTCCCTCCCTCCTTCCCCTGGGACTGGAAAGGGAGGCGCTGCGACGCGTTAGAACGTCCACTCTAGTCCCGACGTGATTGCATAATAGCCCAATGTGGCCTCCGAGATCGCACAAGATTGCCCAAATTAACTCAACATATCCTCCAACATGCTTCAAAGAAATCGCAATAATGCCCAACACGGTTCTTAGCGGCCACGACGCCTTCGAAAGACCCCCCCACGAAAGGCCAACATCTTTGCAGCACGTATGGGGGACGTACCGGCTTCCCAGACCATCCTGTGGTGTTGGGTCCTCATTCTGAATCCGCAGCGCCCCGCGGCCCCACCTCCCGTTGCACCATCCCTCTCCTCCCCCCCGTCCCTGCCCACGCCCTCAGCGTGCCAATTCCGGCACGCCCTCGCACACTTCGTGGCTCCGCAGGAAGCTCCACCGAAGGCCCCAGCGGCGAAGCCCGCGTGCGGCTCCGGCCCCCATGTCAGCATACCACTCGCAAGCCTCGTGGCCCCACAAGGAGCCCCGGCTGAGGCTCACATGCCAGAGGCCGCACGGCGGCGCCGCCTCGTTTCGGTGCATGCCCCACGCGTGTCGTGGCCACATGGGGCGCTCCACCGAAGGCCCCAAGGGCAAAGTCCGCACGGCGACCCCGCCCCAAGCCGGCGTACCCCTCGCGGGTTTCGTGGCCCCATGGGGAGCGGGGAGGAGGGGGAGGGGGAGGGGGAGGAGAAGGAGGAGGAGGAGGAGGAGGAGGAGGAGGCGGAGGAGGAGGAGTGGCAGACTCCGCATGGCGACCCCGCCCTGGTTCGGCGCACCCCTCACACGTGCCGTGGCGACCCAAGAGAGCCCCAAGATGGGCTCGTGAGGTGTCCAAGACGGCCCCGAGAGCGCCCAAGGGCTCCCCACGAGGGCACTGTTCAGCCTCCGAAGGGGAGAGCCGCACGGTGGGGGCATTGGATAATGACCCTCGAGTAAGGAATCCCGGGCCTGAAAGCCGGTGGAACTCCAATCGTGGATCGGCCATGGATACCACCACCGCCCCCATTGGATAAGGGGCCCCCCAGGGCCTACAGCCTCCGTAACTGAGAACACCCCCATTTTTGATTGATGGCCTGCGAGATGGCTCAAAGAGCGTCCCTGAGGCGCACAGCAGGACCCCGCGAGCCCCGCGGGCTCAAGGAGAGCTCCAAGCTCATTCCGTCCCAAGTTGCCAAGAAGTAGGCTGCCACAGGGCTGGACCTCAACGCTGTTTTTCGTTATGTTTTCGTTATGTTTTCCGTTTGATCTACCTGTTTTTCTGCACCTCCCTCCCACCAAGAAAAACAAACATACAGCCGAAGTCCAGCAACACAGCATTTAGGTTCAGCCCTGAGCTGCCATCGGCTACCATACGGTGAGGGCGCTGAATAAGGAACCATTGGATCAGGACGCCAAGATCTGGAAGCCGGTGGAAATCCAATCGTGGGTCGGCTATGGATACCACCGTCGCTCTCATCAGGTAAGGCATCCTCCAGGGTCTGACGCTTCCTGGGCACATTCCTTAACCAACGCTCCCACCGTACCGAACGATGCGCAAAAGCATTTAGTCTTGACTCCTGGGCCTGCTCAAACTGGTCCCGTTCTTCGATTCAATGGATGTCCCGCCTCTTTGTTCTATTGTTTGCTCCCACAATTCCCTTGTCAATGCAACTGGCCTGTGCATCGTTGCTGGATGGACTGGTAGAGAAACGCTTCGCGGTCAATCGTTACCATTTTCCCTGTGGATTCCTATGTGGTGTTCTAGTTTGTCCCCTAATCAATCTGCATTGCGACTTTTACTTCATGTGTGTGTGTGGATTGTCCTAGCCAGATTGAAACGGAATCGAACATCATCTATACGATCGCCATGCGCATAGAACAATTCGTGGAAACACATACCACCGCATGGCAGAGGAGTGCATGAATTCAAATTCCGTGCGAACGATTCTAAAACAACTTCGGCACAAGCAAGTCACATTACCGAATCCGTGTCATGCGCAATCGCTTTTCTAACTATTTTGGGGGGTCCCGAAACCGTGGTGACAGACCGCGCGGTGACCTCGAAACCCCAAATAACCTCACCGCACGGTCCGTCATCGCACGGCTTTGGGACCCTGGAGGCCCAAATCACCCGAGAAAGACCCAATCCCCAAACCGTGCGATTAGCCCGAAGTGCCACTGTCTCACCATGCAGCGTTGTCGCCACACAATTTCGCCTTACACTCCGACTACTATTGCCATGGCGGGTGATACCCGGCACCTGCTTTATGACATACACGGAGGAAGAATATCGTTCTTTATCTATTCTGGGTAACGCGTGTGACGGGGGGGTGTTCGGCGGGGGGTGGGGGTCACGGCAACGGCGGCCGCGGCGTGTACCCCCCAAGGCGCACCCGAAACACCTGTGCAACAATCGCTTGTGTGTACCAGAATTCCTGTGTACGCGACAACGCCTGCGTGCACCACAATGCCTGTGTACACCACAATGCCTCTGTACATCCTATCAGCCGCGTGCACCATAGCACCGCGTTGCCTGTGTACACCATAGTGCCTCTGTGCACTGCAGCAGCTGTTTGCGCAACAATGCCTGTGTACACTAGTGCTTGCGTGCACCAGATAGCTGGGTACACCACGGCGCCTGTGCACATCACAGCAACCGCATGCAACACAGTGCCTGTGTAATCCACAGTGCCTGCGTGCACAACAGCGCCCGTGCACAGCGCAATGCATGTGCACACCACAGCAGCCATGTGCAATGCAGCGTTTGTGTACACAACAATGCCTGCATGCACCGCAACGCCTGTGTATACCACAGCGCATGCGCATCACATCGCCTCAATGCCTGTGTGCACCGCAATGCCTACGCACCTTCGGAAGTCCAGTCGGTCGTCGTGGTCGTCGTCGTCATCCTCCTCTCCTTGTCCTCCTCCTCCCAGATGTGTTCATCCAAGGGTTTGCGTAACGGCAGGGGGAACACGTTGCCCAATAGCTTCCTGCTCCTCTTCATTGTTCTACTCTTCCTTATTTTCCTCCTGCTCCTCTTCCTCTTTCTCCTCCTGATCTTCCTGCTCCCCATCCTCCTCTTGCTCCCACACCTCTTTCTCCCCCCCCTCCTCGTGGATGGTTCGAAGGAATCCTGATCTGATCTGTGAGAACTGCATCGGGCCTTCACAGGGTCCGATGGAAACTGAAAGGATACACGCCTGTGGCCTGTTTCCAGGCGTAACCGTTACGAGGGGGGAAGGGGTAGCACGCGTTATCCCTGGAGGGAACCAAACTAAACAACAGTTACAAGCGTGTGCATGACGTCGGTGGGCCGGATATGAATCACACATCGGATGTTATCTTGATGTGCGTCGAGCCCGTTCCTTGCAAGTACCACGACGGGCCCCTTCGCGAGACAAAATCCGAGCCTGGTCGAACACGTCGGACATAGGCCCGGATAGGTTGGACACCACTGTGTGTACATGTCTAGGTGTATGGAGGCGTGCAATTTGAACTGGCACCCGAAGCCGGACACCACTCACCCGTGCTGGGGGGGGTCTGCAGCAAAGGTGCTATAATAATGTATTAGGAGCCATTGTGTGTATATGCCTATACGTATGGAGGCGTGTAATTCGAACTGTCACCCGAAACCGGACAACACTCACCCGTGCTGGGGGGGGGGGGGGCGGCTGCAGCAAAGGTGCCATAATGCATTGGGAGCCATTGTGTGTCTATGTCTATATGTATGGAGGCGTGCTATTCGAACTGTCACCCGAACCTGGACACCACTCACCCGTGCTGGGAGGGGGGGGCGTCTGCAGCAAGGGTGCCAGAATGCACTGGGATGGCTGGCCAGCGGCAGGCAGGCGGCAGGCGGCCCGGCTGGGCTGCCCCGGCGAGTGCAGCTCCGATGTTCCAAGACATGTAACTCTATACTTAAGTCGGGCCTGTCCCCCTACAGGGGGATTTTCGACGAAAGATGAAGAATACCCCCAAAAATAATCCAAAAATCCTCAGGGGGACTTTTTTTGCATATTTTTTGGCCTGTTTGGGGTATTTCTAGGGTATTGTTTATTTTTCGTCGAAAATCCCCCTGTAGGGGGACACGCCCGACAGAACTCTATATAATTCTATATATATATATATATATATGTGTGTGTAAATATATGTATCTACTGGAACATCGGAGGTGCACTCGCGCGGCCGACCCCGGGTGGAAGTGAACGCCGCGAGCACTGCTGACGCTGTGGCAAGACATCCTCCAGATGTGCTGCCCGGGGGGGGGGGGGGGCCAGTTTCCGAGATGCGCCCCCCCCCCCCCCCACACACGCGGCCTGTGCGGCGCCCTGGCGCGAGACGACCCCAGAGAGCAGCAAGCTGCAGCTGGGCACGCCTGGCCGCGGTACACGTTCGTCGCCCTGCGTGTCCGGCCCGTCCCTGGTTCTCACAGCGGTCCGAGAGCTTTTGCTCAGCGTGCCGCGGCGGCGGCCTCAGCGAGGCGCTGTGCCGTGCAAGCGGATGTCGGATAGCGGGATACTCAGCTCCGGTACACGGCGCGGCACTCTAAGCAAAAACACCCGACCGTGATGATTCGGCCTCCTTTCCGTTGCCACCTTCCCTGGGGATGCCATGAGGTCTTTTTTCCCACCGAGAGGACCAACGCCCGTGCATGACCTCCGCTGCCGACGAAGCCGCCAGCCCATTCAGCACGATCGGATGCAACGAGCAAGTCGCAATTGCTCCTCCACGGGGAATGTCGAGCAGGACCCGCGCCACGCTGCGGAGCGGAGTCTGCGCAGCGTCAGCTTCGCGCCAACCAGTCCTCGCGCACCGTGCCGGAACTCTGTGGCGACCATCTCCATCAGGACTAGTCCAATCTCCACGGCTTCTGGGTCATCGCCCGTCCTCCTACGTGCCCGCCGGCGCACAGGCGCCGCCACTCACTCGGATCGCCAGCTCAACCTGAGGTGCTTGCTTACCGGCGGAAGCATTGCCCAAGCTGTGCGATCCCTCGTCCTTTCCGATTGTTTCTATTCCCACTCTTCATGTGTTTTTTTTTTT
Source organism: Prorocentrum cordatum (assembly GCA_963575745.1). Lineage (NCBI taxonomy): Eukaryota > Dinophyceae > Prorocentrales > Prorocentraceae > Prorocentrum > Prorocentrum cordatum. Next base: position 85,623 of record CAUYUJ010022093.1, on the reverse strand, counting down.
TTTTTTTTTTCTCTCTCTCTCTCTCTTTCTCTCTCTTTCTCTCTCTCTCTCTTTTTTTGTTTTCTCTCTCTCTCTCTCTCTCTTATATATATACACTCATCCTCTTTGTCCGATTCTTCTTGCTCCTCCTCCGCCTCATCCTCCTCCACCTGCCTCCTCCTCCTCGTGTGCGAACTTTCAACTGATGCTGCCTTGTTCAACGCTCTCGGCTCCGTACACACGGTAGCGTCGACCCGAAAGGCGCTACCGCGCTTGCAGCGGCCAGTGTGCTTCAAGCCTTTGTACTTACTTCTTTTACCCGCCACTGTGCCGCAGACAAGACCTTGATGTATCTACTTCCATCTGGGCTTTGATTGAATGCGTTGAGGAAGGTCCCAGACACCCAACTCACGGGTCTATTGGGAGTTCCACGGCGCTCCCGTGCACTCCCAGGGCTTCTCGCGATGTCTTTCTCCGAGGACTTAAAAGCGAGGCCGAGAATCCACACCTCCAACATGCCCTGAGCTGGTCTCAGGAGCCTGTCCTGTGGCCTTAACGGGGGGCTTTTGGGCCGCCTTTAGGATCAACCCAAGAATGCAAAACTCTGAAAACAATTCCCGCTTTTCGGTCCTTAGAAAATCCAAGACGGCTCCAAAGATCATCCCGCTACTGCCCTCGTTCCCTCAAGAGAGGCCCCCAAAGATTCCCAAGGGGGGCCCAAAGGGGGAACTCGACGGAACCTCTGGGGCCCTCCTTCTCAATGTTGTCCCCGAGACTGGCAACATGGGCCGAAGGGCACTGGATAGTGCAAGTATGCCCCTGCATCGCATTTTGCGAGGCCATGGGCACCCCAGCGTTGACATCTTTTGTAGGGTCCGGCTTTCTTTCCGTCGCGTTTTGCCGAAGTTCAGCCGGTTCCGCTGGCTTCCGCGGGCATTCCGCAGGCCTCTCCCGAGGACGCCTTGTTCAGTTCTTGGAAGGGAAAGCCGAACACTCCAAACCCCAGCCAGGAGGAGGAGGCCGAGGAGGAGGAGGAGGAGGAGAAGGCCGAACACTCCAAACCCCACCCCTCCAGTCCCGTCCACCCACCCTCTCTCATCTGATTCCTGCCATCGCATCCCGTCCCATGCACGCCTCTCAACTCTCCCCCGATCCTCCACCAATCTCTCTCCTCTCCCGCTCCCCTCCCCTTCTTCTCCCCTCCCCTGCCTTCTCCAAGCAGCACAATCTGATATCACATCTCGTCTACTGCTCTCTTTCCTCTCCTGATACTGACTCATCTCCCCTCTTGTCTGTCATACCTATTCTCTTCAAATGCAGTCCCGCCAACCCTCTCTGCGAATGTAGATTCACGAATCATTCCGAACTTCTTCTTCCCCTTTGGGGGTTGTTTACCTCTCCCCGTAGACCATCTCCCTGTATCTGGAGGGGGCGCCGCGAGGGGTTAGACCCAATCTAGCCCACGATGGCTTCCAAGATCCTACGATATAACCCAAGATGGTTCAATATAGCTTCCAAAATGAATGTTTCCAAGAGACCCTCATACCATTCCAAGGCGGCTCCATGTTGCCTCCGAGCGTCCAGAGGACGCTTCCGAGAGCCGATATACAATCACAACCTATTGGACACCAGTGATGTTGACCTTCTGGCCTTTTCGCTTCCAATTGGCTTTCCAGGCCTCGACATTGTTCACAGATCGCCCAAGTGGGGCCCCCCGAGGGTCCCAAGAAGGCTCCAATACGACCCCACGAGCACACAAGAGCGCCCCAAGAGGAGTTTTTTTTCGGACTCCGACGGGGGGGGGCGTAATCAGTTCCCCTCCCTTTTTGTTTACCGATGGCCTCCAATATTGCCCCAAGGGCCCCAAGAGAGTCCCAAAGGACTTCAAAGTGGCCCCAAGATGGTGCAAGCATGCTGCCAGGAAGCGTCCGTATCGACAGATCCGCGGGCATGTATGGTTGGGCGGACTCCAGGTCTTGTTCAGGCAGGCCCAGACCTTTGAATTGACGGCTGCCCCCCTCGTTGTTCCACTGCGTGTTCCCGCACTTCCCTGATCAATGCAACTCGCCTGGGCCTCGTTGCTGGATGGCCGGTGGGGATGCGCGAAGCGTCAATCATTTATTCATACCTCCCCCCGCATACAATCGAATGGTGAGACTCGGGAAACGGCAAGTAACGTAAATAACAACTTTCGGAGGTCCGCCTGGACCTCCGACAGTTTTTGTCTACGTCTTTGTTCTTTGGGTGACCTAGAAGGGGGTCCAGCTGGTGGTGCAATAGATTTGGGTCAAGTGTATTGCAAATGCATTGCGCCGTAAAATTGTATTGCATTGTATTGCAACTAATGTATTGCGGAAATCCAGCAATACATTTGCGCCCCGGAATGTATTGCACGCCCCAGATGTACTGCAGCCCCACAAATCTATTGCACCAAATCTATTGCACCACCCCCTTGCCGCTGGACCCCCTTTTGGGTCAACCCGATGTTCGGGAGCCCACAAAAGGCGCACGCGCCCAACCACGTACATGAATACGGGCCCCCAATCCGCGAGACCAGCCCCGTGATGCGAACGCTCGCGAAATGCATATGCATTTTCGAAACAAGCGTTGGCTCCCATACGCGTACGTCCTCCTCTCGCTCCCGAGCTGATTGCTTCCCGAGGGAACGAAAGAAAAACAGCGCGGTGCCAGCCTGCCCGGGCGCCCCGGTCGAACCCCTGGAGCTCCGCGCGCAGCTCGCGCCTCGCTCTCTCGGCGGCGACGACAGGGGCGAATAGCCCAGGGGCGGGCATTACGCGTATTCGCCCGGGAGCCTTTTCGAAGACATAGATCACTGGCGCATCTGAATACGTGTATTGCTCTCCCCTGGGCTATTCGCCACTATCGTCGCCTCTGACTCTCGCGGGGGGGGGGGGCGCGGGCTGGCCGGCCGTTCCGCCGAGGCGCCGGGTCTCGCGGCGATCTCATCGTCGCCGTCGGCGGGGGCAGCGTCGCAGCGGCGGCTGGTCGTGGTCGCGGTGGCTCGGCGGCGCGCCGAGGCGGGAGGCGGGATCTTGGTTTTCCCAGGATCGTCCTCCTCCTCCTCCTCCTCCTCCTCCTCCTCCTCCTCCTCCCTCCTCCTCCTCCTCCTCCTCCTCCTCCTCCTCCTCAGAAATCCTGGGCCCCCCCCCAGACAACCTGGACAACCCGTGCTGGTTCAGGACGACAAAGCGAGCCACCCTGGACAACCCCTTGGACAACCCCGCGGGGATCCGGACAACCCCTCCGGACATCCCCCTCGGACGAGCCTCCGCGACGAGCCTCCGCGGGATTCTTCTTCCACAAGACAAAAGTGGACTCGAACACGTAGCTAGACGCAGGAACGTTGAAACTGATGAAGAGCGGCCCCGCATGTGTCATTGCACCGGCCTTGCAGACGTGCTGCAGCGGATTTCTGTGGACTTCTCTCAGTGCAATACCCCGAAATTGCGATCGAAAAGCGACGTCAAGTTCGCGCGAATTTTCTGCAGTCTTCATCCCTGGCCAAAACAAGTCCGCGCGACATCCACCTCGAAATCTGGAACGAAATTATCCGGGACGATCCTGGCCCACCCCATTGCTTTCCGAGCGAAATCCGCTCTGCGATGTTGGCGCAACGACATGTGCAGCCCGCCGCGGGGGGCACGCAAGCGGGGGCGGGGCTTCTCGGAAGGCGGCGTGCCCCCTGGGCCTTCCGAGAGAAGGCACGCCCCCGCTGTCTTGCCGCGCCTGGGCGCGCCGCCGAGTCGTCACCTTCGCGCCGTCTCGTCGCGTCCTTGTCGTGGCAGGTCGTCGTGCTGTTCGTCGTCGCCTTCGTTTTCGCCGTGTCGTCGTCGCCATCGTCGCCTTCGCCCTCTTCTCTTCTTTGTCGTAGTAATCGTCGTGCTGTTGGTCGTCGTTTTCGCTTTCGCCGTGTCGTGAGGGGGGACTCGGGGGGGATGGAGGGGGCGACGAGGGAGTATAGCTTCTTCGACGGCGCGAGCATGCGGAGGGAATGCTGGGGGCGAGCAGATCTGAAGATGAAGAGAAGGGAGGGGGAGGAGGTGCACGGGGGGAGGGGGAGGAGGGGGCGAGCAACATGATCGAGACTTTATGTGTTGGTGTGTGGAGGTCTAGAGGGGTTCCAAGAGGATGGGGGGAAAGGGGGGAGGGGAAGGAGGGGGAGGATAAACATAAAGGACGAGGATACACAGGAGAAAGATGAGGAGGAGAAGTCGGACTCTTCCTAATCTCATCAGCCCTCTGAACGTAGGTGGTCTAGAGCGGTTTCTCTTCCAACCCCCTTCTTCGCCTTCGGGGAGGGGTTTACCCCTCCCCCTACCTCCTCTCATGGACCTGGAGGGGGGGGGGGTCGCGGGGCATTGGAGCGTCCAAAATGGCCATAGATGGCTCCGAGAGGACCTCAGAGAGCCCAAGATGACCTCCAAGATGGCTCAGGATGCTCGAGGCCCTAAGACCGCTCCAAGACGGCTCCGAGTGGCCACGGGGCCTCCCCAGCAGGCCGCCAAGAAGCCAACATCCTTCAAACCTACATGAAACCAATGAATTGTGCGTTCTCGCCTTTTCGCTTCCGATGGCCCTCCGAGGCCTCGAGACAACTCCGCGAGGGCTCAAGAGGGCCCCACGAGAGGCCCAAGAGAGCCCTATAACGGCCCCAAGAGCGCTCTCAGAGGGGCCCATGAGGCGATTTATGGTGCTTGGGGGAGGCTAATCAAGGGGCCCCCTTCTTTGCTCGGGCTCTTCAAAGATGGCCCCAAGAGCGCTCCCAATGCTCCCGAGAACGCCTCAAGAGGGCCCCAAGCGGCGCCCAGGAGGCCCCCAGATGCGCCGCGCCCAAGAGGCCTCCAAGAGGCTCCCAAGAAACCCCCAAGCGGACTCCCCGATGCACCCAAGAGCGCTCCAAGAGGGGTCCTTCCTCTGTGTGCTGCCCACTTCCCTGATCGAAGCAACTCCTCTGGGCATCGTCTTTGGATGCGTTGGTGGGGTTATTTTTTTGTTATCGCGACCGGCCTCAATTAGCACACAGGAAGAGGAAGGCGAAAAGAGACAAGACCAAGCGAGGAGGGAGGCAAACAGGAGGCGAACCTCGCTGACGCTCACAGGAGGGCGCACACCAGGAAGTCCTCCCGGGCGACGTGCAGCACCAAAGTGGTGGGATTCGGGTAGGCCAACACCACGTCCACGTCGAGGAAGACAGCCACCATGACGTACAGCAAACCCAGGGCACAGCCGAGGGACGCGGAACGAGGGGCAACAAAGCCAACGTCTCGGAGGAATCGACCAGACATGCGGGCGCTCAACGGAATAGGTCCGGATCGCCAGACACCGGGAGGTGTCGGGAATGCCGGCATGGCGGGTGCGAGCAGCCCGCGCCGCCAGGGTGGCGACAGGGCCTTCTCTTCCCCGCCGCCTCCCCTTTGACACTCCCCCAGCTGTTGCTTCTTTGTCTCTCCCCATGCATCCTCCTCCTCCTCCTCCTCCCTCTCCTCCTCCCCCCGTTCCCCTCGTCCTCCTCCTCTTCCTCCTCTCCTCCCCGTCTTCGTCTTCGTTTGTCTCTGTCTCGGTGTCTCTCTCTCTCTCTCTCTTTCCTTCCTGCTCCTGATCCACACCTCTTCCTCCTGCAAATGAAGCACACGCATCTGGTCCAGAATGACGGTGCGTTCGCGAATGTAGATCACAACGGCTAACGCAAACACATCAAAATAGTAATGAATTCAAGCGGTGACCAGGCAGACCCTGTTCTTCCTAGCCATGCAGCGTGATTGAATCAACCTCACATTCCCCCCTCATATTTTCGACCTGCTCCTTCGCCTACTGTGCGTTTCTCGACCCTCCTGTGGAGTTGGGTCCTCGTTTTGGCTCCACAACGCCGCGCGTGTTCTCTTTCCGCTTCTCTTCATTCCCACCTCACCCTCCTCATCTTCATCCTCCTTCCCCTTTCCCTGCCTGTGCTCTGCGCGCGCGTGCCAATTGCGGCACACCCCTTAAGCGTGTTGTGCCCCAGTGGGGAGCACCACATGCGGCCACAGAGAAACACAGGGCGCATGCCGCCCCGGGCCCATTTTGGATCACCCCTCACGCGCTTCGTGCCCGCATCAGGAGCTGCACCTACGACCCTAGAAGCGCAGGGCGTATGCGGTCCCCCCGCAATGTCGTCCTTACCCCCGCACGCTTCGTGCCACACATGGTACATCTCCACCAACGGCCTCAATATGCGCGCGCGTGCATGCCGTCTCCCGCCGATGTCGGCACACCCCATCAATGCTGCGTGCCCTCCACAAAGGGGCACCCACCTGCGGCCTCAATGGGCGCGCGGTCGAGTGCCGCACCCCGCTTATGTCGACGCGCCACTCCCTCATACTTAAGGAGCTCCATCTATGGCCCCTGCGAACGCTGGCGCCTGCAGCCCCCCCGCCCACTTCGGCACACTGCTCACACGCCTCGTGCCCTCCCCTATGACTCCGCACCTGCATCCCCGGTGGGCGCGGGCGCATGTCGCCCCCTGCCTATTTCGGCAACCCCCTCACACGCCCTGTGACCCCCCACACAAGGTTCGCCCCCCTGCCCATCGCGGCACATCCTTCAAACGCTGCGCGCCATGCAGAGCGTGCCTCGCACGGGATTCAGTGCGCCTCCGCGGGCGTTGCCATTCTCGTTTCCTCCTGTTTGCCATCCTATCCCGCCACTGCCTTTCACGTCGTTTGTGTGAAGGCCCCTGTGCGCACCGCACGGTATATGAAGAGATGGGCGCGTCGTGCGTTGAATGCAGCATTGCACGGTTGTGTGTGCGTGTGTGTGCGTGTCAAGATACTGCCATCGCGCTACCACAAAAAACGCTTACTCAGGAACGAAAGGGCGTTTCCGGCCACGGCAAGCCTCGGCCGCGACCTCGCCCACGATGCAGACTTTGAGGAAACAGCGCGGAACATTATCCTGGCGAAGGACCCAAGCATAGGCAGTTGTGAATACAGTCGTGGCAGGTGTCGCCTTCGGGGGATCTCCTCGCGGGGCCATGGAGCCTGCGAAGGGTGTGCTGATGTGGGGCGGGGCCGCCATGTGGGCGCTGCCACTGGGGCTTTACGCGGAGCCCACTATGTGGCCGCGAAGCATGCGAGGGGTGCGCCGCAGGGGGGCGGGGCCGCCACTGGGGCCTTCGGTGGAGTTCCCTATGGGGCCACGAAGCGCTGTACTGGGTGGCGCATGCGGACGCCACCGCTGGGGGCCTTTTTGTTTCAAAGCCCGCGCGGTGCACGCTGCGCGCACCGTTCGCGACTGGCTGCAGGGTAGCCCATCTTGGGCCGCCGCTCGGGCGCCCAAAGGCGCGCCCGTCCGCGCCCTCGCCAAAATGGCACAGAGGGCCTGCAGAACCACACGAGGACGCCGATCAAGAGGAAGTGAGGCGCCATTGTGGTCGTCCCGACTTCGGGTCGAGGCCGGTACGAATCAGCTCGACCTTCCTGATCCTGGCCCTGCGCGCTTCGCCGCCTGCAGTGGCGCCGCCTGCACACTCTGTAGCCGCCTGCACACTCTGTAGCAGCTGATCGAGATCAGGTCGTGCTTGGTGGCCACTCCCTGGGGGCCAGATCCCGCGGCCGCGCCCTCAGAGGACCCCGAGGCAGGGAGGGACAGGATCGCTTGCCTGGAATCCCCTGGGGCGCGCATCTCCTCCCCAGGATCTTTGTCTGAGCCCTCGGCCTCCAGCCAGCTGGCCGCTGATCGGGCCACGGCGGCCGCTCCCGCTGCAGGCGTGGCTGAGGCAGGCCGCCTCCGCTTGGCCCCGATGGCGTCAGGGGCGAACGCCTTCTCGTTGCAGACGTGGCCGTAGAGCATCTTGATGCTGTTGGAGCGCCAGCACTCGACGCAGTGCACTCCGCCGTTCGCGATCTTGATCATCTCGTGGTGCGTGAGCGAGAGGGGCGGGCCCTTGTCGCACACCTTGCAGCTTTCGTCGAAGTCCTGGCGAAGTCGGGCTGCCTCCCCGCCCGCTGCGCCGATCCAGTGGGCGACCCCATCGAGCGTGAGGGCCCTGATCTTCCCTGCCGCCCTGGGGCGGGGACCAGAACTCATTCGCCACGGTCGCTTAGCGCGCCTGTCCGCTTCCATGTTGCCCCTCCCGTCTCGCCGTGTGATATTTCCCTCAAGGACGTCCTTCGTCGTGGCGTGACCCTTGACCTTCTTGATGGCGAGGCCCTGCTCGCCGATTCCGCCGAAGTCGTCGAGGGCCGTCCACGCCCTGCGCCACGCCGCCCCCCATGCAGAAGTGGCAATGGTAGCGGCTTCCCGACCGCGCTCCAGCAAGACCTTCGTGACGTACGACGCGTCGAACGAGGCCTTGATCGGCGGCATAGAGTTCTTGAGCAGCATGAAAAGCCCCATCAGCTCGGCCCCGTCGACCGACTGCAAAGGCCCAGGAAGCGGGGCCCCCAGCGCCTTGACCGCAGAGCCTGGGCCAGGGTCCTCCTGTTCGCCCCCCTGGCGGAAGCTGAGCCACCGCACTGGCCGACATGGCAAGCGAGTGCTCCACGTCAAACAGGGCGCCGTCGGATAACAGCTCGGCGTTGGCGAACGGCATCCCATCGTCGTCGTCCTTGATCCACTGGACGTGCGCCAGCAGGTCGTCGCCAAGAGGTCTCCAGGAATGGAAGGGCTCAGGAAGGAGGAACCTCTCCGCCAGGGTCCTGATCGTGATGCTGCTGTGGAAAGCCGAGAGCTTCACAATCTCCGTAGGAAGTTCATGGCTCGGCCAGCTCCCCTGGCACTCGACGTGCCTGTGCCAGAGCGTGCCAGGGATGGTCGGGTGCAGCTGGCAGCACGGCGTGGCCGCCAGCCTAGGGGGCGCGTAACGCCTCCCGTCGTTGACCCACTGCCCCTGCACCGCCACCGACTTCAAGTACATAACCCCGCTCGTCGTGGGAAAGGTTCTTCCACTTGCTGGCCTCGAATGTGCTGCCCTTGCCGTTGTTGATCCAGCGCCTCACGTGCGGAATGAAGGTCATTGTTGGCGAGATGCTGGGGCTGCCAAGTTTTCACGGAGCCCCCTTATGGGGCCACGAAGCTCTGTGATGGGTGGAGGACCCGCGTGCGAGAGCAGTCACTGGGGCCTTCGGTGGAGCTCCCTATGGGGCCACGAAGCGCTATACTGGGCTGGAGAACCGCATGCGAGTGCAGCCGCTGGGCCTTCGGTGGAGTTCCCCATGGGGCCACGGAGCATACTGGGTGGGGGAACCGCATGCGAGAGCAACCACTGCGGCCTTCTGTGGATCTCCCTATAGGGCCACAGCGCCCTGTACTGGGTGGGGGTCCCGCATGCGAGAGCAGCCACTTGGGCCTTCGGTGGAGCTCCCTGCCGGGCCCCGAATCGCTGTACTGGGTGGGGATTCCCGCGTGCGAGAGCAGCTACTGGGGCCTTCGGTGGAGCTCCCTACGGGGCACCGAAATCGCTGTTCTGGGTGGGGGTTCCCGCGTGCGAGAGCACCCACTGGGGCCTGCGTAGGTGCCCCGCGTACGAGAGCAGCCACTGGGGCCTTCGGTGGCGCAGCCTGTCGGGCCACGAAACGCTGCTCTGGGTGGGGGTCCCGCATGCGGGAGCAACCACTGGGGCCTTCGGTGGAACTTCCTATGGGGCCACGGAGCGCTGTACTGGGTGGGGGCTCCGCGTGCGACGGCAGTTACTGGGGCCTTCGGTGGAGCTCCCTGTCAGCCAAGAAACGCTGTACTGGATTCTTCGGTGGAGCTCCCTATGGGGCCAAGAAACGTGTGAGGGGTGTGCAAAATGAGGGATGACGGGGAGGAGAAGGAGGAGGAGGAGGCGGAGGAGGAGGAGGAGGAGGAGGAGAAGGAGGAGGAGGAGAAGGAGACGCGAGAAGCTGTCTCTTCAAAAGGACCCAACACCACAGGACGATTGGGGGAAAACGCGTCCCAAGAAGCCTCCCCGATGACCCCAAAACAGCCTAAGACAGTCCTGGGAGAGTCGTATGGCCTCAGAGGCATCCAGAATGGCTTGAATTCGGCCCAAGAGGGCCTCCCGTGGAGCCCCAGACGGCCTGGCCAGGCTTCTCGACGGCCTAAGACGGCGCCCAAACGGCCGTCTCTACGAGGGCGCCCGACACCCACACTACGGCCAGGAGGGCCCCGAGACGGCCCCAGAGAGCCCTAAGATGGCATCTCAACGGCCCCACAGGGCGTCAAGGGATCTCCAAGGCTGCCTCGTAGGAGGCCAGGAAAAGCCAAAGAGGCTCTTTGGCACTCATTCTCGAATTCTTGCATTTTCTAGCTTTCGCCAGCAATGGGTGATTTCGTACTTCATGCGCATCGGGACTGCGGACAGCTTCCAGACTACCGCGCCGGAGCCCAAGAGCCTTCACTCGGGTCACGACAAGCTGATCATAATCCTTGAAGATCGTACACGGGAGGTGTCACATGTGGCGGTTCTGCTTTGTTCGCTCCCTGTCTCCCCAATGTCGTCATAACCATGCCGATTATCTTCTTGCTGGGCCCCAATTGCTTGCTTACAACTACCACCAGTGACAACCACGCTGACTTGTCTTTAAGATTGTAAATTTAGCCGAGGGCGAGCCGTTCCTTCGTCGCTACATTCGCGGGCAGGAGCGCGAAACGACTGAAAACCAAGCGCTGGTCAGGCCACAGGCAGCAACGCCCAACACTCTTCCGGGAGCGAGCTGGGTGGAAGCGCAGGGGAGTCGCAAGTCACGCGTTCTATTCGCCCCCCGCTATTTCCATGTCGCCTTCCTGCTCCTCTACCTCTTCCCCCTAATCTGCATGCGCAAATGTCCCAATACGCATGAGTCGCAAGCGAACGTGACAGGGGAGATGCACGCTGAGCGTGAGCGCATTCTGCACCCCGCGGAATTGCAAGGGTCAATCAATCTGGAGCGCACACAAAGGCAGCGCGCACTGGTGAGAGCGCTGCCGAGCAGCACTTCAGTCCAGCTGGAGATCTGATAGTCTCGGCGCAGCAGGCCAAACCCAGCGGGCACAAGGGACAACGAGCGCAGGAGATGACCGACGCTGCACGCCGAAGACCAAACCCAGAGGGGAGACAGGTCAACGGCTCGCGGCAGCCCGCAGGACACAACACAAGGGAACCTCAAGAGAGAGCCAAGACGGCCTTAAAAGTCCAATGGGGAGCCCAAGACGGCGCCAAGACGACCCCACGACGGCCCCCAGACACCCCCCGCACCGCCAAAAAAAGCCCCAAGACTGCCCAAGAGAGGCCCAATACGGCCGAAGAAAGATCCGATACGGACCCAAGGGATCTCCAAAACTGCCCCCGGGGAGGCCAAGACAACCCAAAGACAACCCAAAGACAGCCCAAAGACAGCCCAAAGACAGCCCAAAAACAACCCAAAGACAGCCAAGAAATGAAGACGAAAGGTGCCAGATGTGACACCTTTCCTCCTCCTGCTTTTCCTCCGCCTAATCCGCCTCGTCATCGTCATTATCCTCCTCATTCTCTTCCTTATCAGCAGCACAGCTCTCCCAAGCCTGCAGATACGAGGCGTCGCGCACGACGGCCCCCGTGCCCCTCGAACAGCCGCCACCCAAAATGCTGGGCTGACACGGTGCAGGGACCTGCCGCAGGTAGCCGGACAAGAACGCCGACTCGAGACCGAAAGGGCTTTCCTGGCCACGTCGAGCCTCGGCCGCGAGCCGGTCCCCGACCTAGGTTTGTTTATGTCGGGCGTGTCCCCCTACAGGGGGATTTTCGACGAAGAACAAAAAAATACCCCCACAAATGCACCGAAAAGGTCAAAAAATACACAAAAATAGTCCCCAGACGATTTTTTGATTATTTTTGACTATTTTGGGGGTGCTTTTTATTTTACGTCGAAAATCCCCCTGTAGGGGGACACGCCCGACTTAAACTTAGGTTCTGAGGCACGGCGCGGCAGAGCGACGGGGCCTCCCTCCCGAGGCCAGAGCGGGCCTTACACTTCAACGCCTTGGCTGTCCTTACCAGCGCCCCCGTGAAGCTCTTCGGACCGTGCTCTCAAGCTTTATCAATCCGCAGCGCCTCGCTGAGACCAGAGCGGGGCCCCTCCCGAGACCAGAGCGGGCCTCTTACTTCAACGACTCGGCTATCCTTACCAACGCCCCCGTGGAGCTTCGGACCCTGCCCTCAAGCTTTATGTAAATCCGCAGCGCCGCGCCTCTTCCTCGACGCGGGGCCAGCGTGCCGAGCCGCTGTGCGCACGCCGGCAGGCCGGCGAGCCCATGGAAATCACCGATCGTATATAAAAAGCTCCGTGGCACTGCCGGCGACTCAGCCCGGGCCGAGGGGTCGCCCACTTGGGTGCGACTTTGCCCCGCCCCCCGCTCCCCCATTCCCTTCCTGCCCTTGCCCGATTCGGCACACCCCTCGCGCTTGCAGTGATCCACAAGGAGTTCCACCGTTCCACCTGCGGTCCCAGTGCGATCGTCCGCGAGCGGGGCTCCGCCGAATTGGTTGCCATCCTCACGCGCGTCGTGCCCCACAGTGAGCTCCAATACGTCTGAGCTGGAGCATCCGTGCGCGGGACTCCGCCCAATCCGGCACACACCCTTACGCAGATCGTACCCCCTCGTAAGGAGTTTCGGCAGCTCCACCTACGGTCTAAAGGAACCGTCCGAGTGCAGGACTCTGCGACCCCGCCCAATTCGGCACACCCTCATGCGGGTCGTGCCTCGTGCTCACGCGTGCCAGAACGCTCTGGAATGAGTTGTCTGATTCCCCGGCATGCCCGATGGCGACAGAGGCGATGGGGAGTCCCATCAGCTAGGGGAAGAGACACGCCTCGAGCATGCACTTTCGGAGGTCCGCACGGACTTCTTCGATCGGCGCTGGACCACCCTCCCTGGCGCTCGCAGCGCGCCAGGGGCGGCGCCGGACGCGCCGCCAGGCGGGCCCGCGCCGACCCAGGAGGTCCGCGAGGGCCTCCGGACGCTTCTGCACGAGCAACTTTTCTCCTTCCGTCCCAGGCAGGAGAAAGGGGAGAAGAAGCAGATGGAGGAGGAGGAGGAGGAGGAGGAGGAGGAGGAGGAGGAGGAGGAGGAGGAGGAGAAAGAAGGAGACGCTGTGCTTAGCGGGAAACGTCAGAAATGTCAGGAGGAGAAAGAGGAGGCAGAGGAGTAGAAGGAGGAGAACGAGGAGGAGGAGGAGGAAAAGAACGAGGAGTGGTAGGAGGAGGAGGAGGAGAAGGAGGAGGAGGAGAAGGAAGAAAGAGGGGGAGAAGGAGGCCGGCCTGTGCGCTGCCAGGAGCCGCCTCACCACCGCCAGCTCGTCCGTGGGGAAATCCAGGTGCGGCGCCGCGGGGGCGAGCCTGCGGCCGGCGGCCCACCCCCTGCTGGAGGAGGGGGCGGGGCGTGGCGGCGGGCGGCAACGAGGAGGCCGGGCGGCGGACCGTCTCGGCGCGCTCGGGAGGCATCTGAGAAGTCCCGCCGCCTTCGGAGGAGGCCCGCCCCCTCCCACTAGCCCCCCTGGGCGCGCCGCCGAAGAAGGGCCCGTCTGGCTCGTCGCGCAGCAGCGGGCGTCGCTGTTCTGGGGCCCGTCCTCGGCGCACGGTCGCCGTGCTGCCGGCAGGAGGCCGGCGTCAGAACCACGGGGCTCTCCCCTGGCCCCGCCGAGCCTCGGCCACGAGCGGGTTCTCCCCGACCTATAGATCGAAGGATCGCTGGACGACCGGAGCCCCAAGAGATGCTCCTCCTCTCGGCGCCTCGACTGCACGCAGCTCGGGCGACGAGGCCCTCCTCCTCCTCCTCCTCCTCCTCCTCCTCTGGCTCCTCCTCCTCCTCCTCCTCCTTCCCCCTTCCTCCTTCCCCCTTCCTCCCGCAGAGGGAAAGGGAGGGATGATGGGGCGGACGCGAGCCATGGATGACGGCATTTCTCCAATTGCACCGCCACTGGCCGCCACGGCCCACGACACGGGGCACCTGGCGGGCGGCTGCACTTGGCCAAAGCCAAGCTGCACCCGAAGACGATCTGCGATTCACTGCTCTTCGCGACTCGTCCAACAAATGTAGAAGCCGTGTGCCGGCTTCTGCGGACCCTGCACTCGACAAATGTTGCCATCTCGTGGGGGCGCAAGTTTCACTTCCGCCGACGTCCGCTGGTGGCCTCGTTCTACTTCCACCGCCTTCCGCCGAGGAATAGCTATATATTGAGTTCTACATTCCCGGAAGACGACGCCATCTCTGGAACGCAGCATGTGTCCGATCACCTTCGGCGGATGTTGCCAGATGTAGAACATATATCATGTAGTTGGAAGCTGTGTGAAAACAGAAGAAGCCCAAACTGTACCACAGCAACTGTTGTCGCCTACTGTGTTCGATTCCACGAGCGGGTGCCGATTGGTGCGGAAGTGAAGAGCACGATTTGAAGACATAAGGAATATGGCACAAGTATCCATCATCATCAATGACTGTATATGCTGCTGATGCTGGGGCCGCAACATACGTAATCTCTCACGTGCTCTAGTAAGGACCTCGATCGGAAACACGTCTCGTGGCTGACGATGTGGCTGTCAACGAAGCCTCCCTGCAACGTGGAACGACGACCGAACGGCGAGAACCTCACATCAATTCTCTTCGGGGGGAGGCGAAGGGAAAGAGCGCGAGCGTTCGGTACAACATTGCGAAATGGATGGCCACCAAGCAGATTTAGAGCACAAAGGGAGTAAACATGCTGGACTTAGTCGCCTTAATACGCAACACGCAACCCGTAGCGTGCTGACACGGAGTTCAACACGCAGACTGAAAACGTAGGTCTAGCGCGATACGCTCACCAAAACGTGGGCCCACACGTGCCGAGCCAATACGCAACGTATTAACAAAGACGTTTTGAACACGGTACGTGCTGCGGTTCAACACGGGAGTATCAGGGAAGCTAAGATTCCAGAAGCGATGGCGATGATGATGATGATGATGATGATGATGGTGATGGTGATGATGATGATGATGATGATGATGATGACGATGATGATGATGACGATGACGATGATGATGATGATGATGCTGATGATGATGATGATGATGATGATGATGATGATGATGATGATGACGTTGATGATGACGATGACGATGACGATGATGACGATGATGACGATGACAATGACGATGGCGGCACTTTTTGCCACCATGCAGCGCTGGATCCACGCCTCCCGAATAGGATCCCAGCATACTAAAAACAGGCGGTGGCGTGCATCCTCATTTGTGGCGACGCGGACAAGGAAAGGGGTAAGGGGGGGGAGAAGCTTCTTAGAAGGAGGCTGCTTCTCAAAAAGCGCCGGCCCTAAATCCATAGACAGGGCCCGTGCCTTCCAAGAAGCAGGTGTGCTTCTAGGGCTGGCGCCTTCGAAGAAGCAGCCTCCGTCTAAGAAGCCTTCCCCCCTCCCCCTGCCCCCCCCCTGCGCGTGGCCGATGAAAGCAGGCGGGGGCTGGGCGTCGATTCATGGGGGCTGCGATAAGTGGCGGGGGCAAGGAAGGAGCACTCCTCGGGCCCTGAAGGCCCCCTGGAGGGCGTGCATTCTCCTCGGCCGGGCGTCGGCGCACCCAAAGCATCCGATACCGGCTATCTTCGGTAGCGGTTTAGCGCTCGTCGATTTTCGGTCGCGACCGTATACCGGATTTTT
>CAUYUJ010022093.1:62500-67500 GCA_963575745.1 Prorocentrum cordatum | reverse complement strand
CGCCGTCGTTGTCGTCGTCGTCGTCGTCGTCGACAACGACTGAAAAAGGAGGACGCCGAGAGGACAAAACCCATGCACCGCACCGTCCTTTCAGGCGCCACTCCACCGAGGTGTTGTGCACACAGCCGGGACTAGGTTCAAGATCGTGATAATTTGGGAGAACTAAGCCAACTTCCCAAGAGTTTCTTGCAACACATCTGCGCATTTTTTGTTTTTGACGCCGGAGGGGCGAACGTGCCCGAAAAAATGGGCCAGCTTTCCGGCAAGTTGATTACGAAACGCTGGCCTAGCTGTTCGAGAAAAGGTTCCTTAATCTAGTGCTCGGCTGTAATTTGTCGGCTCTGAGGGGCCGAAAGACCATGCACCGCACCGCCCCTGGGCCGAGGATCCGCGACGCCTCGGGAGACGCCATTGCATTACGGTGCACACAAATCGTCCGCTGATCCTACGTGCAGAAAAGGGAATGTTAGGGGTGGGCCGGCTCACGGGGGAAACATCGAGCTGGAACCGGCGATACATCGCCGATAAATCGGCGATCGGCCCCCGATAGTGAATCTGCACGCTCCTGGGCGAAGAAGGCCCGTTGGGGGCCGATCAAAGGGCGATCAAATGGCGATTGGGGGTCGATGCGCCCCCGCCTCAGCGCAGCCCCCCTTGACGTTGCCCCTGACGTGTGCAATGCCGCGACGTCGTCCTCGGGCCAGGGGCGGGGGGCCGACGCCCGCGCCCCGCGCCGCGCTCAGGGCGTCCATGGTGTTGCTGGCTGGTAGCGCGGCGCCTACATTGAGCGGGTTCACGTCGCCGACCAGCGGGGCCAGGAGCTGCTCAAGGGGCGCGTCGCCCGTGGGCGTCGGTGTTGGGCAGCGCCCAGGCAGGGCGCGCGTGGTGCGCACCGGCATGTCGTCAGGGCGGTCGTTGATCTATCCCTTGGAGTCCCGGCCGCCCCCCCGGCGGCCCGCGGAGCGCGGCGCGTCCTGGCCGGCCCGCGGCGCCCGCGGAGCGCGCCGGGCCCCGCGGCTTGCCGCTGCTAGGGCCTCCTCCGCCTGCGGGGCGGGCGGGGGCGGGCTGGTCGTCGTCGTCGTCGTCGTCGTCGTCGTCGTCGTCGTCGTCGTCGTCGTCGTCGCTGCCGCCGTCGCCGCCGCCGCCGCCGCCGCCGTCGTCGTCGTCGTCGTCGTCGTCGTCGTCGTCGTCGTCGTCGTCGTCGTCGTCGCTGCCGCCGTCGCCGCCGCCGCCGCCGCCGTCGTCGTCGTCGTCGTCGTCGTCGTCGTCGTCGTCGTCGTCGTCGTCGTCGTCGTCGCCGTCGTCTACGTCGTCGTCGTCGTCGTCGTCGTCGTCGTCGTCGTCATCGGCTGCGGCGGCGGCGGCGGCGGCGGCGGCGCGCGGACGGGCGCACGGGCGAACGGGCGGGCAGGCGGGCGCGCAGGCGGGCGGGCGCACGGGCCAGCGGGCGGGCGGGCGGTCGCGCGGGCGAGAGCGGGCGGCCGCGCAAGCGAACGGGCGGGCGCGCGAGCGCGCAGGCGGGCGGGCGGGCGAAATGGCGGGCGCGCGGGCGGGCAGGCGCGAGTTTCAAAGGGACGGACAAGGTCTGGAGGTTTTGGGCGAAGCGCGGAGGACGACGACGAGGACGACGACCAGGACGAGGATGACGAGGACGGTGACGAGATGACATAAGTGACATATGAACCATATGACAAACTGCATCAAAGCACACCCAGGATAACCAGCCTGGCGCAGAACCCAACCACATGCAGCTGGGAGCACCGCAAGGTCTGACCCTGTCGGCTGAGCTCGTTTTTAACGTTTATTAAGGAAGAAATGAGATGGGTGCACACAGGAACTTTGAAGGTTTGTGCTGTTTTTTGCCGATCGGCGCTGGAACCCCTTGACTAGCACACAGAGCGCACGGGGGGCGGCGCTGGAGGCGCCGCGGAGAGGAGTCCAACGCCGATCCACGAATTCCGCGCGGACCTTCCACAAATTATGCTGATGATTCTTCCGCCCTCCTGCGTGGGGATTTCGTTTGTTTTGGATAAAACATTGGGGTCGCGTTTCCTTCCTCGCGCCTCCCTCCTCCTCCTCCTCCTCCTCCTGCTCCCTCCTCCTCCTCCTCCTTCTCCTCCTCCTCCTCGTTCTCCTTATCCTCCTCCCCTCCCATCTTGCAATATTTTCCCCATACGTCCTGCGTTGGGTTCTCGCCACTTTCGAAAGCTGCCGGGGGGGCCAGCGCCGCGACGTCCTTTGCAGGCCCAGATTAGACCTCGCGATCCATTTGGGCGCTGTGAATTTTGCGCAGGCTCAGATATGACCTCGCCATCCATGGGGGGGCTGCGAAATATGGAACTGTCGCCGCTTCCGCAGTCTGCTTGGGGGGGCCAGCACCGTGACGTCTTACGCCGGCCCAGATTAGACCTCGCCATCCCTGGGGAGGCTGCGGGATGTGAAATTGTCGCCACTTTCGAGGCTTGTTTGGGCAGCGACGTCCTGCGTGGACTCAGACTCGACCTCTCCATCCCTGTGGGCTGCGTCTTGTGAAACTGTCGCCATTTTCGAGCGTTGCTGTGGGTGGGCAACGCAATGACGTCTTACGCCGATCCGATTAGACCGCCACCCCTACGGGCGCTGCGACATGTGAAACTGTCGCCCATTCCGAGGGGTGCTGGCGGGGTTAGCGCACTGACGTCCGCCGGCTCAGATTAGATCTCGCTAGCGCTGGGGAGCTGCGAAGTGGGAAGCAGTCGCCACATTCGAGGGCTGCTGGGGGAGGTGGGCAGCACAGTGCCGTCTCACGCCGACTGAGATTCGACCTCGTCGAGGGCTGTTGGGGGGGCCAGCACCGTGGCGTCCCCCGCGGACTCAGATTAGAGCTCGATGTCCCTGGGGGGCTCGAGTCGTCGTCGACGCCAGGTGCAAGGACGCGGATGCATCTCTTTGCATTTTTTCTGATGCTTTCCAAATCCATAGCGGTCGGTCATCTCCTGATCATACAGGGCCCGGGCCTAGCGTTCCTTTCCCTCTGGCCGCCAGCGGGCATGAAGCCCGCTCGCCCGCGTTCAACTCCCGCGCTGAAGAGTGCAGGAAAGAGGCCGAGAGGCTGGCAGTGCAGCTATAGGCCTGCCGTTCTCCGCATGCCGCTGCCGACGTGTGGAAATGGCAGCGTTGCCCCCATCCCTCCCCCTGCCTCCGCTGCGAGGCGGGAACTCATCCATACCCGCCGCCCGGGAACCGACGTCCCGGGGACCCAGCGGGCTGTGGACACAGATCTCTGTTTAATTACCCTCGGGGGCCCGAGCCCATCCATGTCCACGGCCTGGGGAGGCCCGCGAAAGTCGATCCTCCGGGCGGTGGTTGCGTATACGCCCCCGTCTCGAATCCGTGGTCGTCTCGTCCTTTGCCCGCTTGCCCCTCCTTCCTTTGCTGCTGCTGTTTCGACGGCATATCGCCCTCCCCGGATCCCTCGTCTCCTCTTCGCTTCCGCCCCGTTTTCCTTCGGGCCAGGGCCGACCTCCGTCCATCCAGCCCCCGCCCCCCCCCTCGGTGTCCTGTGGGTCCCGCAGCGCCTACCCCCCCCCATGTGGCTCTCACGCCACATGTCGGTCCTCGCCACGACATCCTCAGTAATGGCTTTGGCCGACTGTTTTCTTCCCCCCCCTCAGGAGGCTCAAGGGCGCTGAGGCTTCATGGGCCACTCCAGAGGCCCCCAGACGGCACGGTGCAAGGCGGTCGTGCCTCGGCACGAGCAGTTCCGCCTCGGGCAACGAACAAGAGGCAGGGCGGCTCAATAATTTTGGCCGGCAGCTGGGGTCAGCATTTGTCGATGGGTTGGGTACGTCGCAGGGTTTTTTCTTCGGCAGTCGGCAAAGCTCGCTCCTAACGCCGAAGATGAAGAGGCTTCCTGTGCGCCGCTCGCCACACCCTCGTGCCCACTCACTGCGGGCCGCCTGCGACTGCGCGGATGGCATCGCAGCAGCGGTGCTCCGCACCGGAACTGTTCGCACCGCGGGGGAGATGCCCAAATTAAAAACAACGGACCGCATGCCCCGAGCCGCTAGGGGGGGAGGAGAAGGAGGAGGAGGAGGAGGAGGAAGAGGAGGAGGAGGGTGAGGAGGGAGACAGATCAAGGTGGAAGGAAAGCAGGGGAGTGGAGGAGTGAGCGGATCGGGGATACTTGGGGGGGCAAGGATGGGCTAGGGGGGGAGGGGCAGGGAGGAGAGGAAGGCGAGGGCCAGAGGGGGCCGAAGGGGATGACGAGGAGGGGTTGCCGTCAGGCCGGGGAATTTTCAGAGTACCCGCCACGGTGGGCAAGCCGTGCTGCCTGGGCCCACCCGCTCCGCTAGGGTGTACAGAGTGGTCAGTGGCACCTCCTGGTCTGAGGTGAGCGTTGCCAATGACGTTCGCGGAGGCAACGCCCCCCAACCATCCCGCTGCCGCGCACTCCCCTGTGCTGGCCGGGGTCGTGGGGGCCCTCCCGTCCCCCCCTAATTCGGTGCAGGTGGCCTGACCTGGGCACGGCGCGTTGGCGCTATAGGCGCTCGGTCAGCGCCCGCCGGACAAAAAAAAAGGATGACGAGGAGGGGGCAGTGGGAGGCAGGGGCGGCTGGGACGCGTTGGCGAGCCCCGGGTCGCGTTTGCGAGCCCTGGATGGCGGGGGGGGGGAAAGGGCCTCTGCAGCCGCATCAAATGGGGCGCCTTGCATCGGAGAACTGTCAGGGACGGCGGGGAGGCACGGGGGTGGGACTCGCGGGCGGGTCCGCGTCACAGCAGGCCGACTACCTCCAGCATGCTCTCTGCGACGTGATCCGCGAGGGAGAAGTCCTGGGCGGCGGTGTAAGGGTTCGGCACCGCCACGACCCTCATCCCAGCGCCCTTGCCAGCGTGCACACCGGGCAGAGAGTCCTCGACTACCAGGCACGCCTCGGGGGGCAGCCCAAGCGTCCGTGCTGCCAGTCGGTAGATCTCGGGGTCTGGCTTGAATCGGGTGACGTTGTCGTTCGAGACGATCA